>CM010618.1:20076504-20668965 GCA_003430845.1 Xanthoceras sorbifolium
GAAGGTGATTCAATAACATTAATCCTTGGCCCATCTAATTTTATAGAATCAGCCCCATTAGCTCCAATTTCGTGCCCAACATTACCAATACTCGAAATTGAACCCAAAGCACCACATTTTGACTCTATTACCCCCATTCCTTGCTGAATACTTTTATTTAGTAGAGGAAGGTCATCAACAACCACCTTCCTTTGACAATTTTGGCCATTAATGTCAATATTAGCATCCTTATGTTGAAAAATCCGCCCATGAGAATCATCCATCCTTTGAATTATTTGCCCATTGCACATGTCTCCAACCACCATTTGAAAATTTTGTCCATTATTATCTCTATGCAACACCTCATTCAACAAGTCTTCACCGTTGTCACCAATGTCAACCACTCCTTTCTTCTTGTCCAATCCCGAAATAGTTGGAAAAACAACCAATTCTTCCTTTGGAGACAGCTCCTACTCCATCACAATTATCATCCATTTCAAGAGAACTACTACTTACACCAAAAGAGACATTTTTCATTGCACCACCATTACCAAATTCAGTTTTAACAACTCCAGCTGAAGCTTTATCATGACAGCCCTTCATACCACTGAATTTCAAAGAAGAAACATGGTTGCCATCCTTCATACCACCATCAACAATAGAAGGCATATCATGGCAGCCCTTCATTACCCCTTCATGACAGCTCTTTATCCCATTGATCATCAAAGAAGAAGAAGAAGAAACATGGTCTCCATCCTTCTTGACACCACCATCTATAGATGATATATCATGACAGCCCATGACTAGCCCTTCATGATAACCATCACTCCATTGGAACTCAAAGAAGAAACATGGTCTCCACCCTTTTTCACACCACCATCAGCTATATGATAGCCCTTCATTCCATTTGAGATCAAAGAAGAAACATGGTCTCCATCCTTCTTCACACCACCAGCAGTAGGATTTTGGGTTTGATCTACCAAAACCCTACATCCCTTCATTCCATTGGTTGAAGACAAGTTGCAGCTCGAATTAGCCTTAAAACCACCAAGATTGGCCACATTAAAATCATCCATAGTAGTAAAAACAAACTAAACAACTTCTAATGAATTAAAGAAAACAAACCAGCAAACCTAAAACTAAAGAAAACCAAAATTGAGCTCGTAATCATCAAAGAAATCAATAATAATCACGAAGAGAGAATAGAAAAGAGAGAAGAGAAGAACACTCAAAGAAATTCTAGTGCTTACTTCCCTAGTGCTTGCTGCTGACGAACTTGGTAAGGTATTTAGCAGAGAAAAAGATTCATCTAGTTTATGGAGGAGGTAACCTTGGGTTGATGGGTTGTGTCTCAAAAGCTGCTTATGATAGCGGCAGTCAAGTTTTGGATATCATCCCAAAAGCTTTGAGTGTGGGTGGTGTTACAGAAAATACAATTGGGGAAGTGCAGATTGTTTCAGACATGCATGAACGCAAGGCCGAAATGTTTAGTCATGCTAATGCATTCATAGCCTTACCAGGGGGATTTGGAACCTTAGAGGAACTCTTTGAAGTCACCTCATGGGCCCAACTCAAAATCCATAAAAAACCAATAGGCTTGTTGAATATTAGTGGTTTTTATGATGGTCTATTGTCTTTCCTAGATCATACTGTGGAAAACCAATTTATCTCACCTCTAGCTCGACGTATCATTGTCACTGCTTCTAATGTTCATCAATTGATTGAACAATTAGAAGTTTTTGTTCCTGAATATGACATAGCCACATCTAAGTTAGATTGGTCAGTTGCTAAGGGTAATAAAAAGTGCAGATTGGCTTGACCTATGTATTTTGTTTTTCCTTTCTTTCTTTCCCATTTTGTTTTCAATAAATATGTTATTTTTACCTTGTTCTAGTATATTGCAGGTTTTTCTTTTCATTAATCTTTGATTCAGGTAATTTCTTCTACACTCTCTCTTTATCCTTAGACATTGAGGATAATGTCTTTATTTGGTTGGGGGGAGAGATAGTTGATAATACTTGTGATAACTTTTATGATTATTTATTTTTATTTAAAAAAAAGATAATAAATAATAGGTTTCATCATTTCATCTCGATTTTTTTAAATTTATTAAGAGGTTTCACTATTCATCTTAGTTTGACTATTCAAATCTATGAACTCTCAAATATAAATTAACTTTCATGCTCATATACCCAAAGCAAGTGTTCATAAACTACTCTTCTCAAACACACACTTTGACATTTGATCGTGGGTTGCAAATTGAAGATTATTAAGAATCTATTCTTGTGGGTTAACAAAATCAACAACCAAAGGTAGTGAATCTTCCTCTTTTTCTCCTCTCTTTAAAAAAAAAAGTAATAATAAATTATGGATACGTTTGGTTTCGAAGCCTTCTTAACTCGAGTAATTAAGTCCATAGGGGTGTCTCAACACCTAATACCCTAAGGTCAACTGATCTAGGAGCCATTGGCCTAAAGCTCGCTACATAGGTTAAGAAGAAAGCTTAAGGGAACTAGACATTGCACTATCCACTATTACTATATAAATCTGACTACATTTCAACCCGAGTGATTAAGTCCGTAGGGGTGTCTCAACACCTAATGCCCTAAGGTCAACTGATCTAGGAGCCATTGGCCTAAAGCTTGCTACATGGGTTATGAATGTACTATATCTCTTGCTCAAAAAAAAATTTAGAGAGAGAGAGAGAGGAAGAAATACATTGCTCTGCCTAAGGAAGTTATTTTGGAAGAAACATTAGAATGGAACTTTGATATTTTCGGTGAAGCCCCATGAACTTATGTCAACTTATAATGAGCACAAAGAATGTTTGTCAATATTTTGTCTAAGGGTACATGTTGCACACAAAAATGAAGAAGACAAATTAAATATTTTTCTCGAGAGTTCATCTATTCGGATAGAACAAACGGAGAATGGGTAAATGAAGACTTAGATATAAATATGAAAAATCATTATGAAATGATAACGCTTTAATTGCTAGGGACTAGCAATAAGTTGGTTGGGGGGTGTGATGAACACTTAAATTTGTATAATAATAAAGGTTAAAACCATTATTTTATACTATTAGTGTCATCAAATTACCTAACTTGTTTATAACTGCACTTAATTGTTAAACTTTTTATTTTGATGCAGGTTCAGTGTAATAGGCATAACTTTGCACTTAAATATCCAATCACTACGTTCTTGATAGTGCTGGAAAGATAACTCATAGCCCTATAAGTTTAGTTTGTAAACTCTTGTCAGATTTGGACTCCTTTGAAGTCAAAAATTGGATTACCTTGGGCTAGTTTGCATGGCCGCGTAAATTGGGCAGTCTCTTCACTCTTTGGGCCATAACTTTCTCCAAAAAATTCCAAATATTATGAGTCTTATCATTCCAGAAAGATAAGACACTTATCTACAACTTTGATGTTTATCACAAGATCCAATTTTCAACGGAACAGCGCCTAATTCGTTAGACAATTCGGTGCATGTGTGGAAGACACCAAAGTTGACAACTTTACCTTACCAAATTCAATCAACTTGCATTAATTTATTCCTACCATTTTTGACTTGTTTGCCTCTCAATGTGCCTATAAATAGAGGCCTTGTAAAAGCTTGAGGGCAGCTTGGGTTCCTTGCCAAGTTCACCTTACATTGTTGTATTGTTGAACTTTTATGATAATCTAATTTCTCTCTTGCTCATTTTATTTCTTCTACTTGTTTTCTTTCTTCTATCATGAGTAGCTAAATTCTCTTTTTGCTAAGGTGAAGGGTGAAGCTCTTGGTATGTAAATAAAAATTTATTTAACTCTTAACATGGTCTTAAAGTTTATATTCATTTGTGTAAATTTATCTACATGCTTTATATTACTTTTCTTATTGAATTGAATTGAATTTTCATTTCTTACTCTTATGTGAAGTGGGGATCTTGACTTATTGTAGACAATTCTTGGCACAATGAATACTTGAATCCGTCTAGAACCGTATGGTTATACCTGCACCTCTGACCAAGAATTCTTGATTTATTGTAGATATACAACACCATAAATACTTGAATCCGTCTAGAACCGCATGGTTATACCTGCATCTGGCAAAGGAATCTTGATTTATGGTAGTTGATTGGCACAATAAGTACTTGAACCCATTTAACATAAGAAGTGCAGAGTATCCATTGTAATATAATTAAAAGAAAAGAAATATAACTTGATAGATGTGTAAAAAACTTAAATGATCTAACTTCCGATTGGAATCTCCTTTGTGTGTGGATTCCAATTGAGTGATAAAAAGGAGTTAAATATAACTTAAACAATATACCAAGAGTGGAACCTCTAACCTTAGCATATTTTAATTTAATTTGTTTTACCATTATACCTATCTTCATTTCATAATATTTTCTTTCCTATTATATTTTCTTTGTAGATTTTTGTTGGTTTTTGCAGGATATAAATCTTCTTCCTCGTGGATCGACCCCGGTCTCACCGGGTTAATTTATTACTTCGATACTCCTGCACTTGGGAGTAGAAATCCATTTTCTGGACGTGTCATTCTTGCTCTCTTTTCTCTTGGGCGAATTCTCACACTTTTCCTAGAGTGGGCGATTTTTCTTGGCTTTCCAAAAGCTCTCAAAATTGCTCTCAATTGCTTGAATGGCATTAGGTGTGGCCGAACTCCCTTAGTGGTTTCTTGTGGTGGTCGAATTCTCTTTATTATGGGAGCGTTCCACCAAAAACCTATCAAGTTAGAGTTCAAACCTATCCCAACTCTAAAAAATATTATCCAATTAATTATTAATGGATAATTGAGAATTAGTGACCTTATCAAAACTTCCTAAAAATTATTTAAAAGTCAACTTAGAGTTTTGATAGTTATCAAAAACCTTCCTAATTTGACTAAATAAATAATTCCTATTATCTATCACCTTATCAAATCAGGTCTTTGATACTTATCATATTATCACTAATAGTATGAAACTAGGAATCCAATTCCTAATAGAAAAGTATTTTGACTTTTAATTAAATAATTAATTAATTTCTATTTAATTAAATAATAAAATAAAACAAAGTAATTAGCTAATGCTGCCCAACCCTAAATCCATGGGATAAACTTTGTTTTTCCATTTTTTTAATCTCATTGGACTTCCACAAAAAGTCCACAAGTGAACTAGACCCACTCTTACTAAAAGAAACAAGTCCACGTGCCTTTAATTAATATATTAATATAATTTTAACAGCTCATTTATATTAAATGTGCTAATTATATTATTAATATATTAATAGAATATTGAACACATTCCAATAGGGCCGCCCAAGGGATCGCACACCCTTGGCCGCCCATCTTAGGTACTTTGACGAGTTACTGAGCGTCTTGATCGAATACAAGACCGTACCTTTTAAACGTTTTGGAAAAAATCCAAAAACAATTCTTAAGATGGATCAATTAAATGATCCGGTAGAATATAACAAGTGATCCATTCAAATTCGCGTGGATTGGGGAGCTTGGCGGGCTATCTAAATTTAAGCTCTAATAAACACAACCTAATCATAATTAACAAATGATTCACTTAGGTCCAATCTTTTCATTTTAGTTCATTCCACTAAAGAACTAAAATTGAACTCTTAAATAAAGATAGAATAAGTTTAGTGTACTCACTCGTACCCTAGACAATCTTATTGGAGAAGTGTATCCTCGCGAAAATACTAGTAATCACCAAGAGCTCATAGACCGCCTATTGCTCTCCAAGTTACCATATTTACTCATATAACCACATTTTGAACTTTGATATTTTGACTTGTCTAGAAGCCATATTTCAATAAACATTATTGAAAACTTAACGAGTGAATACCACTAGACTACCGAGGATAGACTATGCGATATAATCGTACTCATTGATAGCTCAAATGATAACGCTTGCAACCATAAGTCCATCATTTATCTCAAGATTAACATCGACTCTCTGATTGTCTCGTGAGAATACTTTTATCCACTGACGGTTGCTGACAAAGTTTTCTTTATTGATCCTATTCAATGCACCTAGTGTACTAGATTCTTTTGTCCAAAGACACTGCACTTTGATGATTTTAGACTCATCATATCACATTTAATCCCGCTCAAATGCTAACAAGAGAATCTACAACTTTAACAAGGTAAAGACGCCCAACATTTATCTTAAGTTGTGAATGTTGTTCGAGACAAACTAAAGAATTGTATCTACTCATACATATCTAGATGTACAAACAATTCTTTACTTCTCATAGTCTCTTGACCTTATGATTATTTATCTTTGACAATTATAATAAATAAACTATAAATGCTATAAGATTTGTTAAAACAGAAATCACTTTATTAATATGATAAAGATTGTCAAAAATACTATTATACTCTTGCTATCGAGCATAATCCTAACAGCTTCTCCGCTGGCGTCGACTCAGCAGGCAACGCTTATGTCGAGCCCAAACTCTAAAATGGTTGCCTCCAAGCAGGTAAAAAGACGTAGAAAGTGGCGAACATTGTTGACTTGGAGCCCAACATCAACATCTCCTTTCCTGCTGGAACTTTGAATATCAAAGGGCATAAGCCTTTGATTGACGGTGTCGACCAGTTCGTCTTCCCTAAAGATGCTCAGTATATGAGGGAGATAGGCATGCTGAAGACGATCGACTAGGGAATCGCTAATGCCTTCCACATAGGTTTCCGTTTAATGCTCTGCCTTCTTTTTAGAATTTTTGAGTTTTCTTCCCAATTTATTCTATTCACTCTTTGTGATTATCATTGATTTCTTTGATGATTACGAGCTCAAGTTTCTTTTCATTTAGTTTTAGGTTTGCTAGTTGTTCTTCTCAATTTTTCTCTTCTTCCTTTGTGATTATTCTTCTCTTGTTTTAGATTTTGTTTTGCCACTGTTTTCTAATTTATTTTCTTTTCTTGATGGTTTTATGAAAGATTCAGATTATGGCATGTCTTTCAAGAGTATTCCATCTATTTTGGCTCACGAATCTGGTGTTATAATTGCCTCGGAACTGCACGAAAATAAGAAGATTCACGATATGAGTCAGAATATGAAGATTCGACGAATGGAGATCCGTGAACCAGAGAAGAGAGTTGTTGGTAGTGTTGTTGATGGTGGATCTCTAGATACATGTGTTGATAGTAGTACTTCACTTTTGTTAGGCAAAGAGAAGAATGATCTGAAAATTCAAAACTAGACCTTATGCAATGGTGGATTAGGCAAGAATAGGATTGAAGGCAAGCATGGTGATGTTCTTCATGGGGTGTTGCATGATGAGGAAGATGAAAATCTGGTTTTGGGTGAAGATAGAAATTTGGTTTTGGGTTGAAACTGTGTCTTAGCTGGTTGTCTTTCAACTATTTCGGGATTGGACAAGAAGAAAGGTGTGGTTGACATTGGTGAAAAGGGTGAAGACTTGTTGAATAAGGTGTTGCATAGAGATAATAATGGACAAATTTTTCAAAGGGTGGTTAGAGACTTGTTGAATGAAGGAAATAAAGAGAAGAATGGTCTGAATTTTCAAAAACAAATTATGTGCAATGCGCAAATAATTCAAAGGATGGATGCTTCTCATGGGCGAATTTTTCAAAATAAGGTGGCTAATATTGACATTAATGGCCAAAATTGTCAAAGGAAGATGGTTGTTAATGACTTTCCTTCATTAAATAAAACTAGTCAACAAGGAATGGGTGTAACAGAGTCAAAATCTGGTGCTTTGGGTTCAATTTCGGGTATTGGTAATGTTAGACACGAAATTAGAGCTAATGGGGCTGATATGGGTGTAATTGGGTCGAAATCGGGTGCTTTGGGTTCAATTTCGGTTCTTGGTAGCTTTGGGCAAGAAGTGGATGATGTTGGACCATTTTCAACACCTTCTTTCATGCATGTCAAGGGCTGAAACCATCTTATGCTAAGGTTGTCCAAAATTCTTCTCCTATTGCTTGTGAGGTACGATCTTCTACCTTTTTTTTTTTTGGATAATGTAAGTATATTAACCAAAGAGACAAAACAAAAGAAAAGGGGCATACCCCAGCGAGAAGATCACAAGGTCAGACAAGGGACAGGCCCCCTACCAACCGAAACTCAAAAAACAGCAAAGCAATAAAAGCTAAGCACAAACCCTGTCATAGGGTACAGCCAAAAGAACCCACCAAACCCCATAAAAGGCAAAACAAGCGAATTACAAAAAAATAGAATCAGATAAACCCCAAGACTGGTGGAGCCACCTATTAGTAGGAGAAGGCATCACACCAGATAAGGAATTAAGACGCATACAAACATCTCTGACAATGGAACGAACAACCATGGTAACAGGTTTAGGTAACTCGCCATGCATCCTAGCATTCCGCTCACGCCAAATAGCATAGACAGCAGCCGCAAGCATAATACGTACCACCCACCCACGAAGTTGCCGACCGCGGAAATGGCAAGACCAAAGAATAGTATCCTCCCAGCTCCGAGCACGCAGAGGTAATCTGCACTTCCTTAAAAGAGCAAACCAAACCTCGCAAGAATAAGAACAATCAAAAAAGAGATGAGGGACATCCTCACAACTCCCTCCACAAAACACACAACGAATAGCCGGAATCAAGCCATAAACAAGAAGCTTATCCTGAGTAGAAAGAGCACCCCTAATGGCCAACCAGAAGATAAAAGCATGTCTAGGGATTGATTTAGAATGCCAAACGGACCTAAACCAATCCACCGCTGGCTGCCGGGACCGAAGAGCCTCCCAAGCATTATGAATAGAGAAAGCCCCCCGACAGTCCTCAACCCAACACAAAGTATCAGCTTGAGAGTTATTAGGCCTAAAGGAAGCAGGGATACCACTGATAATGTCCATCCAATTCCCGGTCAGGGAACGAGGCCATGCCCAATCCCTCCCCTGAACAACATCTGCCACCCTAGCATGAAGACCAAAACCAGAATCATAAATAATCCGTCGCCCAAACACCTCCACCAAAGGACCCAACGGATGCCAATAATCAAACCAAAGAGAAATATCCTCCCCATTACCCACTCGAAACTGCATCAACCGCCGCACAAGACACCGAAGGCCTAAACTTTTCCTCCAACTCCACGAGCAATCCCCAGGGCACCTAACCTCCCACACATTCTTTCCCTTAAGCAGAGTAGATCTAACCCACGAGACCCAGACAGAAGACCTCAAATTGCTACAGACAGCCCGCAAATACGAATCCTTACAATATTTTAAACCTATTGAAGAGAATGAAAGAATTAAAGTTAGCCCTCAACTATTGAGGGAAGTGAAGAATAGAGAACTTCCTTGATAGGATATTTTGTGGAGAAGCGAATTCCTTTCCCCGTAGTGAATTCAGTAATTCATAAAATTTGGAGTAGGTTTGGCCTTAAAGAAGTCTTATCTTCAGAACAAAGTTTCTTTATTTTCAGGTTTGATAGTCTTGACTATGCTTGTGAAGTTCTTGAAAAAGGTCAATGGCATATATTGAATAAATTGTTTGTTCTTAAAATGTGGTAGCCTAGTTTATCCTTGTCTAAAGATGAGTTACGCAATATTCCTGTATGGGTTAAACTTTATAATCTACCTTTTGAATATTGGACTTCTAAGGGCCTGAGTTTTGTAGTTAGTGCTTTGGGCATTCCATTGCATGCCGATCACATTACCTTAGCTAGGAAATGTCTTAGCTTTGCTCGTGTGTGTGTTGGGGATGATACTTCGAAGGATGTCATTAATAAGTTTGATATTCAATGTGCAAATAGGGAGTGGAAAACTACATATGCTATTTATGAATGGCTTCCTTCTAGGTGTAATATTTGTAAGGTGTTTGGGCATACGCCGAGTATATGTCAACAAAGTGTTCAAGATTTGGGTGACAAGGTGAATACGGTTACAGGAAATAGAAGGGCTGATGTTCATGATATGAAGAAGAGCCAAGAAGACTCTTTGGTGCCTAAACGACCGGTTTGGGTTAAGGTTAAAAAAAAGAACAAGGGTGAAAAATTATCCACTACGGAGAACAGTGATAGTGTTCCGCTTGTGGAAAATGTTGATAATCATCTTGCTTTAGTGCCAATGGAAGGCAATGAGCATACTCTGAATTTGGAAGTAACGGAAGAGGGTACTCCTTTAGCGATTTTGGACACTGTTTGTAATACAGGGGCTGTTCTTTGTAAGGATGGAGCTAATGTTTATGTTGATGACAGGGCTGCTCTTTGTGATGATGGGGATGCTCTTTGTGGTGATGATGGGGATGCTCTTTGTGATAATGATGAGGCTGGTCATGGTGAGGATGGTATTGATTCTAGTCTTTGGGTTAGGTTTACTCTACTTAGGGGAAGGAATGTGTAGGAGGTGAAGTACCCTAGAGATTGCTCGTGGAGTTGGAGGAAACTTCTAGGCCTTCGGAGTCATGTGCGGAGGTTAATACAGTTTCGGGTGGGTAATGGGGAGGATGTTTCCCTTTGGTTTGATTATTGACATCCTTTGGGTCCTTTGGTGCAGGTGTTTAGGCGGCGGATTATTTATAATTCTGGTCTTGGTCCTCATGCTAGGGTGGCAGATGTTATTCAGGGAAGGGATTGGACTTGGCCTCATTCCCTTACTGGGAATTTGATGGATATTATTAGTGGTATCCCTGATTCCTTGAGGCCTAATAACTCTCAAGCTGATACTTTGTATTGGGTTGAAGACTCTCGTGGGGCTTTCTCTATTCGTAATGCTTGAGAGTCTCTTCGGTCTCGGCAGCCAGCAGTGGATTGGTTTAGGTCTGTTTGGCATTCTAAAGCAATTCCTAGACATGCTTTCATCTTCTGGCTGGCCATTAGAGGTGCCCTTTCTACTCATGATAAGCTTCTTGTTTATGGCTTGATTCCGGTTATTCGTTGTGTGTTTTGTGGAGGGAATTATGAAGATGTCCCTCATCTCTTTTTTAATTGTTCCTATTCTTGCGAGGTTTGGTTTGCTCTTTTAAGGAAGTGCAGATTACCTCTGCGTGCTCGGAGCTGGGAGGCTACTATTCTTTGGTCTTGCATTTCCACGGTCGGCAGCTTCGTGGGTGGGTGGTGCGTATTATGCTTGCGGCTGCTGTCTATGCTATTTGGTGTGAACGAAATGCTAGGATACATAGCGAGTTACCCAAACTTGTTACCGTGGTTGTTCGTTCTATTGTTAGAGATGTTTGTATGCATCTTAATTCCTTATCTGGTGTGGTGTCTTCTCCTACTAATAGGTGGCTCCACCAGTCTTGGGGTTTATCTGATTTTATTTTTTTGTAATTCACTTATTTTGCCTATTAGGGGGCTTGTCCCTTTTGCTGTTATTCTGGTGGATTACTTTTGGCTGTACCCTGTGACAGAGTTTGTTTTTAGCTTTTATTGTTTTGGTGAGTTTTGAGTTTCGGTTGGTAGGAGGCGTGTCCCTTGTCTGACCTTGTGATCTTTTCGCTGGGGTATGCTCCTTTGCTTTTATTTTATCTCTTTGGTTAATATATTTACACTATAAAAAAAAAGATAGTTTTTGAAGATTTATATTTGCTTTAATTTGGATACCCAATGAACAATTTTTTGAAGATTTATAGAGTCTATTCTAATCTAGTACCTAACTTTCTTTAGGTAAAATCACTGTCAATTACATATTTAGGGGATTTTCTTTTCTTGTCATTTCCTTTTTTCATCAACTTTCTATTTACTATTCCAATAAATTTTTGAATAATTATTAATTTAGTCCCTAAAGTTTTAATAAATTATGAATTTTTTTAATACACTTTAGTTTATTGGTACCTATGGGCCCTAAGTTTTAGTAAATGTATCAATTTAGTCATTCTGACCAATTTTTTAACAGTCAAACTAATAGAAAATATTAAAAGACGGTTTTGCCCTTTACTCTATTTAAATGAGTTAAAATTATAATTTCACCCTCAAATTTTTAAAATAATTATGAATAATTAGAAGGGTTAATATAGTCATCAAGATTTTTTAAATGGATCTCCACCGTCCATTAAGATTTTTTTTAATTCCCCAATCACAATATTTTTTTTAAAACAAATTTTAATATGATCTCCACCGTCCATCAATCTTGATGGATGGATGAGATCCATTTAAAAAACATTTAAAATCTTTTTAAATCTTTTTAAATTTTCTTTTAAAAAATTAATATAAAATGACCATATTACCCTTCTAATTATTAATAATTTTTAAAAAAAATTTGAGAGTAAAGTTATAATTTTAACTCATTTAAATAGAGTTAATGACAAAACTATCTTTATAATATTTTCTATTAGTTTGACTATTAAAAAATTGGTCAGAATGACCAAATTAATATATTTACTATAACTTAGAGTCCATAGGTACCAATAAAATAAACTGTATTAAAAAAATTAATAATTTATTAAAATTTTAGGGACTAAATTGATAATTGTCCAAAAATATATTGGAATAGTAAATAGAAAGTTGAGGAAAAAAGGGAATGACAAGAAAAGAAAATCTCCTAAATATGCAATTTGACAGTGACTTTACCTAAAGAAAGATAGGTAATAGATTATAATAGATCCTATAAATCTTCAAAAATTGTTCATTGGGTATCCAAATTAAAGCAAATATATATTTTTGTATTTTTTTAGTTTACGGAGAGAGGATGAGAACTTCGTTATGCAAAATTATGGTGATAACTGCTTTGACTTTTGGATTGTTGTTTATGGTTTCTCACAATGGTTTGTTCATTAACAATCCCAACTCCTCCTTCGTCTGCTTTTCTTGTTTCCATATATTTTCTTTGTTTCACTTGCTAATCTATTTGCATGTATAAGTATTTTTTTTTTTTATAAATTAGAAAGTGTTTTTCACATTTAACCAAATATCAATTTCTTTATGCACGTGTATAGTACATTCACTTTTATTAATAAAGTGATAGTGTACTTCCCTATTAATATCAGATTTTTTTAAAAAAAATTTAAAGTTACGGGTTTGTATTTATTTTAATTTTGTTTGCAAAATTTAATTTAATTTTTTTTATTTGAATCATTGAATTGGAATGGAATGAACATTAATTGTCTCGACTAACTAAAATAAATCAATATATTAGCATTGCCTACTCTTATTTTTCTTCTTTTTATATTTTCAGGTCTTCAACACGACAAGATTTCAATGGAATTCAAACCCTCTGTTTCTGTTGGAAATACTACCTTTCTTGCATGGGGTCGTAAATTGCTAAATTCAGGTATCATGTGCATATGATTTATTTATTACTTAAAGAACCGAAAGATTTGAATTTACATACTCAACTTAATTATCAGATTATAATATTATAAAAAGTTATTGTCTTTTTTAAAATGAATCCCGTATCCTAAATTGTTAAATTATTAATATGAATATCCCAATATTATTAGTTGACTTCTATCCATATTAACTATTAACCAGATAGTTTGGATAAAATGAATATTTTACCCTTAATATCTTATTTTATTAATATTTTATTTTATTATCCTTAATTATACTTAAACATTTAATTATATTAAGAATTAATTAATAAATAAATAAATAATAAAATAAAAACACCATAGATTAAATAGATCTCCACCATCAGATCTGATTAGATGGAGGATACTTCTGATCAGATGATAGATATGCTCTGCTAGAGCAAGTCACCATCTTTTCATGAAGGAGCTGTCTGCTCCTCCATTGAAGTGCAGATCTTCTCCTACATGCTCCTTCTTCGAAGGAGCAACAATCGACAATTGACTCCATTAAAGGAGCTCCTCACTTGATGGAATTTTTTTTTTAGTAAAAAAAAAAAAAAAAAAAAAATTATTTGATCCATTTTAGAGGAGATTAGATCTCCTCCATCAATTTTTTTATTTTAATTTTAATCAATGTAAAACAATTAATAATATATTTTGACGAGAACATACCATTTTACCTCTTGACAATTATCTTCTAACCGTTGACCACTAACGATTGGAATGCTTGTATTAATTTCGACAAAAGGTCCATATGTGTACAATTAGACCTAAACTTAGAGGTGTTTGTGCAATTACCCACAAATTAATTACTTAAATTTATTTCTCTGTTTTATTTATCCCTTAAAAAAAAAATACCATTGTGAGTAATGTTATTATAATGGAATGAGAAGTTGCATATTCAAAGTATGAAATTGAAGTTGTACGTGTAAATGTGCAGGAGGAGGAACAGAAGCAAACAGCCAATGTTCGAAGAACGACATAAGGATAACACAAGGGACATTGCCTCCCCAACCAAGTGGAATACCAACATACGTGGTGGAAATTACAAACACTTGCGCAACAGGCTGTGCAATTGGAGGTATCGTTGTCTATTGTGTAGGCTTCACCTCTGCAAACCTCATTAACCCTACAATATTCAGGCACTTTCCCCACAAAGACCTTTGCCTTGTCAACAATGGCGCCCCTCTTAAGTTTGGTGCCATGGTCTCCTTTGAGTATACCACCACCTTCATGTACAAGTCCTTTTCAGTCTCCTCTGTTACGTGCCTTTAGTCTTAATCCACCGTAACTATTTTTTTTTTTTTTTTTATCTGTAGGATGGTTACATGATATGGTTATATCCTAGGTCTTTAAGTATGTATCTCATTGAGAGCAAAAGACAAATGTCCACAATTACTCTGTTTGAATTCTATATTTTGCTTTGAAATGACTGGAAGGCGGCTTGAACAGAATACTGACAATTTACAAATATGAAATATTAAACCTAAACCACCTTACACAATACCAAGAAAACCAATATAAGATTTTTGAATCACCAATCTCAACATTCTTCACTGAATCATCCTTTATCTGGTTCAAAAGTTCCACATTCTCTTCTAAGAAATTCTCTTTCGTATGAGCGAGGGTCTTGGAATTAGCTTGCTTTTCATATTAGTAAATATTAATTGTATATTTGACTATTAGGAATTGTTAGGTGAATATTAGGTGAGTGTTTGTTGTATACTCTTGACTTTATGTGTTATTAGGTGAATATTAGGTGAGTGTTTGTTGTACTCTTGACTTTATGTGTTATTAGGTGAATATTAGGTGAGAGTTAGTTATATGTTAGACTTTATGTGTTATATTTTCATGTATATATACCATACAAGGTTAATGAAAATTTGGTACATTTCCTCCATTACATTTACTCCCACTTTCATCATTTTACACATTTCTTTCATTATATTTTCAGGCATTTTCATTATTTTACATAGTATCAGAGCCTGGTTTCTGATCCAGACAACGTTTTGCACAGAATTTCCATCGAGCAACTTCAACAGCTTTCTCGTCTTCATCAATGATGAGTTCAAACCATGATACTGGTAATAAATACACTTATGCAAATGCGATATGTCTGTATCCATTTTCTAATACTTCAATTAATTCTGTATTTACAAAGCCATAGATTTTGGATAGTGGAGCCACCGATCATATCACTTCTAATTCCACACTTCTCACCAAAACACAATCATCATCCATACCTATTGTTAATTTACCAATAGGATCTACAACATCAATCACTTCAACTAGCACTGTATCTTTTAATTCTAACATCACTTTAGATGATGTTTTATGTGTTCCTAGTTTTCGCTTAAATCTAATTTCTGTAAGCAAACTAACTTCTGCCCTAAATTGTTGTGCCATTTTTTTCCCACCTTTTGTGTTCTACAGGACTTGGCTACGGGGAAGATGATTGGATCGGGTAAACAACATGATGGTCTCTATTACATGCCTCCATTGCAAAAGATGTCAACCTATCATCAAATTTCACAGCTTTCAAATCTATGCCATATGCATCTTGGACATCCATCACCATCTCGTCTTAATCTTCCTTATTATCTTCAAATAATATTTCTTATGATAATAATTGCACTGTCTCATGGCAAAACAAACAAGACTTCCATTTCCATTAAGTTCCATATCAACTCATGCTCCATTTGATTTATTGCATTATGATAACTGGAATCCTAACAAAGTTCATACACACTCAGGGGACGATTTTTTCTTACCATTGTTGATGACTTTACAATATGCACATGGATATTCCTTATGCAGCACAAGTCTGAAACTTAAAAACATTTTGAAATCTTTTATTGATTTTGCTCACACTCAATTTCATGCCTATGTCAAAGCAATTAGAGTAGACAATGGTTCTGAATTTTTATCTATGAAAATTTTTTTTTTTAGACTTTATGGCATTGAATATAAATGCACTTGTGTTTACACTCTACAGCAAAATGGAGTCGTTGAAAGGAAACATCGTCATATTCTCACTGTGGCACGAGCACTACTTTTTCAATCTCATTTACTTTTACAGTTTTGGGGTAAATGTGTTTTAACTGCAGTTTATCTTATTAACCAGTTGTCATCACCATTGCTCTCAAATAAAACACCTTTTGAAATGCTATATAGTCACCCGCCATCACTTGATCACTTAAAGGTTTTTGGTTGTCTATGTTATGCAACTATTTTACATCCCATTCAAAAATTTGAATCTCGTGCCAAGTGTTGCATCTTTGTTGGATATCTGACTGGGCAAAAGGGATACAAACTCTATAACATGGAAACCAAGAAATTTTTGTCAGTCGTGATGTCAAATTTTATGAATCCATTTTTCCTTTTTCATCTATCTCAACCCCATCCACTTCTGATTTTGTGGTGCCTAATTTCATATCTGAGACAACAGAAATGCAGCCTATCATGCCACCATGCCCTTCTAACACGAATCCTCACCAATCTGAGCAAACAGCAACATCTAATACACATGAACCCATCTCATCCACACCTGTTGTTCTCCACAACATTGATCAACCTTCCACAAACACACCAGACGCCGAAATTCAGACCCATCAAATATTCCTTCTGAAACTACTATTATTCCACCTCTGAGACAGTCAGCACGGCCTAAGAGACCTCCGGCATGGCATAGAGATTTCCTGATGTCATCTGAGGCACATCAGTCTACTTTTGCACCAAGTCGTATACTAGAGACTCGATATCTACTCTCTAATTTTCTTTCCTACTCACGTTTTTCACCTTCCCATTATACTTTTATAGTTAACATCACAGATCACACCGAGCCTAAAAATTATGCTCAAGTTATCCTTAATCCACATTGGCGACAAGCTAAGAATACAAAATTAGAAGCCTTGTAGCTCAATAACACATGGACCTTAGTCCCTTTGCCCATTGGCCACAAACCAATTGGTTGCAAATAAGTCTACAAAATCAAATACAAATCTGATGGCACCATTGAACGCTACAAGGCTTGTCTTGTTGCTAAAGGATACAATCAAGTTGAGGGCAATGACTATCAAGAAACATTTTCTTCAACAGCAAAGCTTACAACACTTCGTTGTCTTCTTACTATCGCTGCTACTCGCCATTGGCACATCCACCAATTGGACGTTCAAAATGCTTTCCACCATGGCAACCTCCATAAAGTTGTCTACATGGAACCTCCACCTGGTCTCCGCCGACAGGGGGAGAATACAGTATGTCGGCTCAATAAGTCTCTTTATGGACTTAAATAAGCATCAAAAAATTGGTTTTCCATATTTTCAGATACTATCAGAAAGACTGACTATCAACAATCAAAGGCTGATTATTCCTTTTTCACCAAGACTCAAGGTGCTTCTTTTACAGCAATTCTTATATATGTCGATGACATACTTCTCACAGGAAATGATCTACATGAAATGGAACGTCTCAAAAGATTTCTTCTTAAATGCTTCCGTATCAAAGATCTTAGAAACTTGAAGTACTTTCTCGGTATTGAATTCTCTCGCTACAGAAAAGGTATTTTTATGTCACAAAGAAAGTATGCGTTGGACATTTTACAAGATTTTGGACTCTTAAATGCATGTCCCAATAATTTTCCAATGGAGCAGAATTTGAAACTTACTCCCATTGATGGAGCATTGCTAAATGATCCAACAAAGTACAGAAGGCTAATTGGCAAATTGATATATCTTACAGTGACAAGACCCGATATAATTTATTCAGTTCGCACATTAAGCCAGTTCATGCAAGAACCTAAAACATGCATATTAAACTCACTGCATTTATAACTAAGATTAGTAAACATGATAGTCTTTTCTTTTCTTTTAAACAAGTTCTTACAAGATGTAAAAATAACTCAAAGAAAGATGAAAACTGTGCTATTAAAACAGCATTACTACTAAGTATATTTACAGATACAAACAAGCCTACATGATGTAAAATATATGTACATAACATGTAGAAACAACAAAGTGATCCTCATTCTACATGTCATCGAGTGGCCCACCTCAGGACTGGAGAATTCACACGACTGAGAAGCAACCTGGAAAACATTTTAAAGAAAATAAATGGTGAGCACTAACGTTCAGTGAGTGGATGAACTTTTTGTTTTACAAACAAAACATAAATATATATGTTTACTCTTTCAAAACCCTATCTCAAAATATATAAATGAGACATTGAAAATAATAAACCTTAATAATTTAAACATAAATCAAATATATCATTTCATAAATATAATTCTACACCAATGTTTGTACCCAGGGAAATTCTCACATACGCATCGTTGGGTCCATACCACAATGCACACACAGAGCTTGGGACTTACCTCACATACACCGTGCGAATATATTTTGCTTGTGCAGAGAAATTATTCTCACATACGTACGCAGAGTGGCCCGAAAGCCTTAAATCTTAGTTATAGAGAATGGTACGAAATTGGTGTTCAAAAACTCATAACATTTCTCTCAATCTCTACTAAAAAAACTTTATGCTTAAATAAATCCTCATTATAATATACTCATTAAGCATCAAACATAACCATATCTCTAGGGTGGGCTCGGTATTAAGAGTGTTGAGTGTTGGAATAAATCTGCCATAAGTAAGCATTTGTGGGCTGTCTGTAGCAATTTGAGGTCTTCTGTCTGGGTGTCATGGGTTAGATCTACTCTGCTTATGGGAAAGAATATGTGGGAGGTTAGGTGCCCTGGGGATTGCTCGTGGAGTTGGAGGAAAATTCTGGGCCTTCGGTGTCTTGTGCGGTGGCTGATGTAGTTTCGGGTGGGTAATGAGGAGGATATTTCCCTTTGGTTTGATTATTGGCATCCTTTGGGTCCTTTGGTGGAGGTGTTTGGGTAACGAATTATTTATGATTCTGGTCTTGGTCTTCATGCTACGGTAGCGGATGTTATTCAGGGGAGGGATTGGGCTTGGCCTCGTTCCCTGACCGGGAATTGGATGGACATTATCAGTGGTATCCTTGATTCCTTCAGGCCTAATAACTCTCAAGCTGATACTTTGTGTTGGGTTGAGGACTCTCGTGAGGCTTTCTCCATTCATAATGCTTGGGAGGCTCTTCGGTCCCGGCAGCCAGCGGTGGATTGGTTTAGGTCCGTTTGGCATTCTAAAGCAATTCCTAGACATCCTTTCATCTTCTGGCTGGCCATTAGGGGTGCTCTTTCTGCTCAGGATAAGCTTCTTGTTTATGGCTTGATTCCGGCTATTCGTTGTGTGTTTTGTGGAGGGAGTTGTGAGGATGTTCCTTATCTCTTTTTTTATTGTTCTTATTCTTGCGAGGTTTGGTTTGCTCTTTTAAGGAAGTGCAGTTTACCTTTGTATGCTCGGAGCTGGGAGGCTACTATTCTTTGGTCTTGCCATTTCCGTGGTCGCCACCTTCGTGGGTAGGTGGTGCGTATTATACTTGCGGCTACTGTTTATGCTATTTGGCGTGAGCGGAATGCTAGGATGCATGGCGAGTTACCTAAACCTGTTACCGTGGTTGTTCGCTCCATTGTTAGAGATGTTTGTATGCGTCTTAATTCCTTATCTGGTGTAGTGCCTTCTTCTACTAATAGGCGGCTCCACCAGTCTTAGGGTTTATCTGATTCTATTTTTTTGTAATTCGGTTGTTTTGGCTTTTAGAGGGTTTGTCCCTTTTGCTGTCGTTGTGGTGGTTTCTTTTGGCTGTACCCTATGACAGGATTTGTGCTTAGCTTTTATTGCTTTGCTGTATTTTGAGTTTCGGTTGGTGGGGGGCCTGTCCCTTGTCTGATCTTGTGATCTTCTTGCTGGGGTATGCCCCTTTGCTTTTGTTTTGTCTCTTTGGTTAATATACTTACATTATCCAAAAAAAAAAATCACATCAAATAAACGTAATAAATCTCTAACATCCATACATAAATTAAATTCATGTAATACATAACTAAATCTCTAATAAACATATATAAATAATTTGTATAAAACTTCATATAATCTCTAATCTCATATATAATTTCTATTATTTTATTAAATATTTAATTAATTAAATAATCACAGTATTTAATTATTCTCTTTTATTTAAATCGCATTACTTTCGTAACACTATTAATTGGACCATCCAATTAATCTACCGTGACCCTTGTTACCAAACAACCATAAGGGCTAGCAAGGAGACCTAATGGACCCACAGTTTTGAGCTCTAATAATACTTAGTAATATTAGTTAAAACTTTTTAATTAATATTTCATGATTATTAATCTCGGAGTTATTTCACTAAAAACCCGAGGCTGCACTATCTGAATTGTAGACGTATTTATACAATCTGAAGTCTCAGCGTCCATTGATATAGCTAATTGCATATAGTGTGATCCTCCACAAATAGTTCATAGCTAGAGCTGGGTCATAAAGTCCGTTATACCCCTCTAGAAATATCTTTTCCTTTAAGTATCATTGATTCTCTAATGAACAATTAAATCCTGTCTTCCTGACGGAAGAAGGAGAGCGCTCATAATCGTTCAAGCCCCGAATCAACTCTTAAGGGAATTACTCATCTACTTCAATCAAGAAGGAGTGGATTCCACTATTGTGTTCAAACCTTCCCAGCCACAAGCCAAACCGCAACTCCAAGATATGGAGGTATTAGTCGAGATTCTCATCAACCTCACTCATGGTAAATCAAAAGCCACTATCCAACCTGAAGGAGTTGATAAGACACCCAGGATTAAGATCACCTATAAATAGCCATTGTTTATCGATTATATATGAATCTCATCTACTAACGGATCTTGGTAAGAGATTCATATAAATCGTGGCCCAGTCCTATATGATCTCATCATATAAGGTGCCTCCATTCTCATGTCAACTACATGAGCGGTCTAGGATAAGACCACCGTACTTTACATAATGGACCGCAACAATAGATCAATCACAAAACAAGTACCCAGCTCTGTTCGCTCTCTACGGACTCTTTAGATTGCAAGTCTCAAAATGAATCCTCTCTGTATATGACCATCATATACTCATTTTGAGATTACATCTTGCAATGTAGGATGTTTTTGCACAATACGAATGTATTATTGAATATAAAACATTTATAAACTTGAATGATAATATAAATAATTCTTATTAAGTCTTTAACTATTTATAATTACAAGCTTTAGGGTATAAATCCCAACAATCTCCCACTTGTACTAAAGCAGATGGGACATGTCTTGTAATCCTAGACCCTCTAGGTGACCTTCAAACACTTTAGCCTTCAAGGTCTTCGTAAATGGATTAGCCAAGTTGTCTTGCGACGCAATCTTTGTCACGACCACGTTTCATCGCTGCACTATCTCTCTGATGAGATGATATTTCCTCTCTATATGCTTCCTTATTTTATGGCTTCTTAGTTCTTTGGAAATGGCCACAACTCCACTATTATCGCAATAAAGTGTCACGGGCCTATCCATATCTGGAACAACTTCCAGATCATTCAAGAACTTTCGGAGCCAAACAGCCTCCTTAGCTTCTTCATAAGCTGCTACACACTCGGCTTCCATGGTGGAATCAGCAATGCAAGATTGCTTGATACTCCTCCAAATTATGGCTCTACACCAAAGGTGAATACTGGCACAGACGTGGATTTCCTTGAATCTTTGTCTGACTGAAAGTCAGAATCTATATATATCCCAATGGAATCAAATTTGGATGGGAATATACAAGCATATAGTTTCTCGTTCTCCGAAGATACTTGAGAATATGCTTAACAGCAACCCAATGATCCAATCCTGGGTTGGATTGATATCTACTGGCTACTCCCACTACGAAGCAGATGTCGAGTCTTGTGCATAGCATAGCATACATAAGGCTACCTACTGCAGACGCATAGGGAATCCGTCTCTTATCCTCAATTTCTTAAGATGTCTTAGGACACTGTTCCTTAGATAAGTGAACTCCATGTCTTGAAGGTAAACTACCTTTCTTGGAGTTCTGTATCGAGGATCGCACAAGTATCTTGTCGATATATGACGCTTGAGACAACGCTAACAGTTTGTTCTTACGATCCCTTATTAATCGGATCCCAAGAACATAACTTGCCTCTCCCAAATCTTTCATTTGGAATTGGTTAGCAAGCTAACCCTTTACCTCTGACAATGTTCCTACGTCATTCCCAATGAGTAGGAAATAATCTACGTAAAGGACCAGGAAAACTATTTTCTTATCAATGATGCGCTTGTATATACAAGGCTCATCAACGTTCTGCTCAAAGCCATAGGTTTTGATCACAGTATCAAACTTAATGTTCCAAGATCTAGACGCCTGCTTAAGTCTATAAATAGACCTTTGCAGTTTGCAAACCTTTTGCTCTTGATCTTGGAATACGAATCCTTCTGGTTGCATCATATAGATGCTCTCGTCTAGATTGCCATTCAAGAATACAGTCTTGACGTCCATTTGCCAGATTTCGTAATCGAAATAGGCAGCTATGGATAAGAGTATCCCAATGGACTTAAATATAGCTACTGGCGAGAAGGTTTCATCATAATCAATGCCTTTCTTCTCGCTGTAACCCTTAGCCACTAGCCTTACCTTGAAGGTTTCTACCTTCCCGTCTACTCCTCTCTTACGCTTGTAAATCCACTTACATCTTATAGCTTTTATCCCATCTGGTAAGTCTACAAGTTCCCAGACTAAGTTGGAGTACATGGACTCCATCTCGAGACTCATGGCTTTAAGTCATTCCTCTTTGTCAAAATCTTCCATTGCATGTCTAAATGTTAATGGATCATCCACACTATCATTAGAAACGACACCCTATGCCTTTCCAATGCCTAAATAGGGATCAGGTTGTCGAACAACCCTTCTACTACGCCTCGGTGGTAGTGTATCCTGACTAGGAATTAGCTGACTATCAGATGTTTATGGAATTATATAACATTGTCTACAACTCTTGTTGACTGAGCATTGGTCGTACCTGGTTCTAGCTCCTTTAACACAATCTTACTACGAGGTTTATGATGACTCATATAATACTCCTCAAGAACGTTGCATTTGTCGATACAAACACTTTGTTTTCTTGTGGATTATAAAAGAATCCACCTCGTATTTCCTTTGGGTACCCTACAAATAAACATACTTGTGAACGAGGTTCCAACTTTCCATGCCTATTCTTCAGTACATGTACTAGACATCCCCATATGCGAAAATATCATAAACTAATTTTACGACCATTCCATAACTCTGGGGGAGTCTTAGGAACAGATTTGGATGGAACTACATTCAGTATGTAAGTCGCTGTTTGTAGTGCATATCCCCAAAAGGAATATGGTAATGATGAGAAACTAATAATAGATTTCACCATTTCCATCAAGGTCCTATTTCTCCTCTCCGGAACACCATTCTGCTGTGGTGTACCTAGAGCCGTGAGTTGGGATATTATCCCATACTCAACCATGTAGTCTTCAAACTCTTGGTCGAGATACTCACCCCCACGATCTGATCGTAGTAATGTTATTATTTTGCCTAATTGATTTTCAACTTCAGCTTGGAATTCTTTGAACCTTTCAAAAGTTTCTGACTTACATTGCATTAGGTAAACATATGCATATCTAGAGTAGTTATCAATAAATGTGACATAATCACCTCTAGCTTTAACACTCATAGGTCCGCAGACGTCTGAATGTATAAGCTCAAGTGATTTGCGTGGCTCTAATCCCTTTTCCTTTAAAAGGTCTCTTGGTATCTTACCCTCCAGACACTATTCACAGACAGGTAAGGTACCGATTTCTAACTGACTTAAAGATCTGCTTTTTTACTAGTCTATTTATCCTATCAAGGTTTATATGTCCAAGTCTAAGATGCCACATACACGTTTCATCATCTGGAGAAATGTTCTGTCGTTTTGTTTTTGGTTTTTCAACTTTAAACAATTCAGTATTAAACAGTGTTGTATGAATTAACGGTCTTAAAGCATACAAGTCTTTTTCATTTATTCCAGAGCAATCATTCATTCCATTTCTTAAAATGATAACTGATTTATCATTAAAAAAAACTTTATGAAACTTTTTCATGTAATCTGGATACAGAAATCAAATTCCTTGTAAATCCAGGAATGAAATATACATTGTTCAATAAAAGAAAATGAATATTTATTTGTAGTCTAACTACTCCCACTGCTTGTACTGAAACGACATCCCCTGTTCCAATGCGCATAGTGAAGGTCCCCTCCTCCAGCTTTTACCAATAATCATTCCAATGTAAAGAAGAACAAAATTAGTTAGTGGCCCGTGAATCTACTATTCAAGGTGAAGAATCATTTTCCACTAAACAAAATTTAATGATAAGTAAATCTGATTTACTTTTCACTTTCTTCTTATTGGAGAGCTCCTCGAGGTATTGAAGATAATTCCTCTTCCTATGACCAACCTCTTTACAATGGAAACATTTATCCTTTTACTTTGTCAGTAGTGGTACTCTTTATTTTGGTCTTAGCCTTTAATTTACCAATAGACCTCTTCGTCTTCTTGAAACCAGAAGAAGATGGCTTAAAAACATTTGCTTTGCTGGTCTTACCCTTGGTAACTCGTGAAAAGAACTTAACAACATCATTTGCACGTCACGGTAAGAGATGGAGGTCACGTGAAAAGAACACCGGCCGAATCCTGCAAAAGAGGAGAGAGTCAGAAAAAACTTTTTTCTCTTTTCTTCTCTCTTTGGTGGCCGAATTCTCTTTCTTTTTCACTTATGTGTTATGTTAGGTTTTTTCTAGCTATATAACACTTATATAGTAGTTCTTTAGGGTTTTAGTTTGACCAAATCAAAATAGGATTCTAAATCCTATTTATTTTTAGTCTCTCTAAAGACTTGAACCTGTGACCTTTTGGACTATTAAAATAATCTAATTATTTTAATTCTTTTGTCCTAGTCATTATTTAATGACATGACCTCATATTTAATAAATAGAATTAATAATTAATAATTATTAATTTCTATTATTTTAGTAAATATTTAATTAATTAAATAATCACAGTATTTAATTATTCTTTTTTTTAAATCGCATTACTTTCGTAACACTATTAATTGGACTCTCTAATTAATCTACCGTGACCCTCGTTACCAACAACCATAAGGGCTAGCAAGGGGACCTAATAGACCCACATTTTTGAGCTCTCATAATACTTAGTAATATTAATTGAAACTCTTTAATTAATATTTCATGATTATTAACCTCGGAGTTATTCCACTAAAAACCCGATGCTGCACTCTCAGAACTGTAGACGTGTTTATACAATCTGAAGTCTCAACGTCCATTGATATAGCTAATTGCATATAATGTGATCCTCCACAAATAGTTCGTAACTAGAGCTGGGTCATAAAGTCCGTTATACCCCTCTAGAAATATCTTTTCCTTTAAGTACCATTGATTCTCTAATGAATAATTAAATCTTGTCTTCCTGATGGAAGAAGGAGAGCGCTCATAATCGTTCAAACCCCGAATCAACTCTTAAGGGAACTACTCATCTACTTCAATAAAAAAGGAGTGGATTCCACTATTGTGTTCAAACCTTCCCAGCCACAAGCCAAACCGCAACTCCAAGATATGGAGGTATTAGTCGAGATTCTCATCAACCTCACTCATGGTAAATCAAAAGCCACGATCCAACCTGAAGGAGTCGATAAGACACTCAGGATTAAGATCACCTATAAATAGCTATCGTTTATCGATTATATATGAATCTCATCTACTAACGGATCTTGGTGAGAGATTCATATAAATCGTGGCCCAGTCCTATATGATCTCATCATATAAGGTGCCTCCATTCTCATGTCAACTACATGAGCGGTCTAAGATAAGACCACCGTACTTTACAGTATGGACCGCAACAGTAGATCAATCACAAACAAAGTACCCAGCTCTGTTCGCTCTCTACGGACTCTTTAGATTGCATGTCTCAGAATGAATCCTCTTTATGACCATCATATACTCATTCTGAGATTACATCTTGCAATTTAGGATGTTCTTGCACAATACGAATGTATTACTGAATATAAAACATTTATAAACTTGAATAATAATCTAAATAATTCTTATTATGTCTTTAACCATTTACAATTACAAGTTTTAGGGCATAAATCCCAATAGTATGGCAGCTGGGTGTCCTCTTCACAAGTTGCCACCACCTGCTATAGTTTCAACTAGGGAAGTAGCTGTTTTCCCTTCTTAATTTAATCCATTTCCAGCAGTATTTTAGCATGTATATTTGCATCATTTTGGGCTTGAATGGGCCTAAGGAAAGTGGGTTTAATTTATGATACGTGGGCCGCTCAAATCTAATTTCGTTTTCCATTTCAAGCCTTACAAAACTAACCCAATTTTTCTCCATATCCGAATCTTACAAAATGAACTTAATTAATTTATTTTGTTTTCCATATTGGGTCTCACAAAGATTGGGGTCTGAGTCATTGCCCTTTTCAGGTCTTCAAATGCAAGTCTGGCCTCCTCAGTCCACTCAAAGTTGTCTTTCTTCAACATACTGGTCAACGGCCTTGCAATTAATCTATAGTGCTTGACAAACCTCCGATAGTAACCCGTCAGCCCTAGGAAGCCCCTCAAAGCGAACATATCCTTTGGCAATGGCCAATCTACTATTGCTTCTATCTTTCGTATGTCCACTTTAACCCTATTATCAGAGATGAAGTGCCCCAAGTATTCCAACTCACACTTAGACATCTTGATGTAGAACTGATGCTGCCCAAGAATCTCCAACACTACCTCCAGGTGAGATAAGTGCTCCTCCATAGTCCTAGAGTAGACCAATATGCCATCAAGAAACACCAACACAAACCTCCTCAAATGTGGTCAAAAGATCTCATTCATTGCGGCCTGGAAGGTCGATGGTGCGTTACACAACCAATGGCATCACCAAGTACTCATAGAGTCTTGAATGAGTTCGGAATGCTGTCTTGTGTACATCTTGCTCTCTCATGCGGATTTGATGGTAACCTGCCCGTAGATCAAGCTTGGTAAATACACTTGCCCCGTGTAGCTCATATAGCATCTCATCAACCGTCGGGATAAGAAACCTGTCCTTTACAGTCGCTTTATTCAATGCCCTGTAATCTGTGCAAAACCTCCAAGTACCATCCTTCTTTCGGACCACCAAGACCGGTGAAGAGAACGGACTAGTACTCTGTCTAATCAACCCATTGCTTAGTATCTCTCCCACTTGCTTTTCAATCTCAGTTTTCTGGAAGTATGCATATCTGTACGGAGGCACATTAATGGGCTTTGATTC
This sequence comes from Xanthoceras sorbifolium, assembly GCA_003430845.1. Taxonomy (NCBI): domain Eukaryota; kingdom Viridiplantae; phylum Streptophyta; class Magnoliopsida; order Sapindales; family Sapindaceae; genus Xanthoceras; species Xanthoceras sorbifolium. The sequence goes on from CM010618.1 coordinate 20,104,002, forward strand.
ATCCTTTAAGGTGATGGGATGATCAAAGTCCTTAATAGGTGGTAGTGCAGTCGGAACCTCTAAACCTCTCATGTGTCAAGCCAACAACCGCTCCATCACATGTGCTTCACAATATTTGACCTCCTTGGTTGATATTGCGATCCAAGACCTCTTTTTGCCACCCAATTTGAATTTCATGGTCATTGTTTCAAAGTTGGTGGCCACCTCACCGATGCTCTTCAACCATGCACTTCCAAGAACCACATCAAGCCCCGCCAATGCCAAGACATATAGCTCGGCAACTATCCGCACACCTTGCACATTCATTTTGACACTCAGATGCACCTCTTCACACTTCAACTGTTCTCCATTGGCTACCCTGACATCAAATGGTTCTATGGCGACCTCTTTCATTCCTAGCTTTTTCACGGTGCTCATATTGATGAAATGTGTGACGACCCGGAATCAACTAGTAAGGAAACTTCAAAACTCCCAATCCAAGCCATTAGTCTCATAGTTGATGGCCTAGGTGCCCTCGATATTGCATTGAGGGATAATTCAGCCATCCCCTTATCTAACCCTGATTCCGCTACTCTTAGCTCACCCTCATCACTAGAAGTTTCATCCTCCTCTGCAACCTCAGAATCAGACTCATCGGAATCTACAATCATGAGCAATTTGCCACTTCTACATTGGTGTTCCCTCGCCCATTTTTCTCCACATTTGAAGCACAATCCCTTTTTAATGTGGTCTTGCACCTCTTCCCGTGACAACTTCTTCACTTTTTTAGTTTTACCCCGCTAGTTACCCTATTCCGTGGGGTTACCCTTCCCAGAATTCCCGGGTTATAGGGGTTTTATGAACTTGCTCCCCAAGTTTTCTTTGAATGGCTTTCTATCACCATAGCTCCCCCTAAGATCTCTGTCATCCTCATTGCCTCACGTAAATTTGGCTGTTACTTTAACTTTACCTCTCTTACTAACCATAGTCTAAGACCCTCCGTAAACATTCCTACCAAATGGGTCTCCGTCTACCCCTTAGTCATAGTTTGCAATCACCGAAATTTATCAATGTAAGTTTGAATTTTACCTTCTTGGCGAAGCTTTACAAGTTGGCCATGGTGATCCGTAGCCGGTGATGGTCCTTATTGAGCTAGAAATTCATGCTCAAATGTTGTCCAACCCATACGCTGATGATCTTGGTCGTATTGAGCTCTAAGCCACCTCCACCAATTATTGGCCCTACCATCCAAGTACATGCTTGCAATGGCAACCTTGTCAGCTCTAGCAACTTGATAGGCTTGAAAATAGTGGCCGGCCTTGTCCAACCATTGGTATGGATCCCCTCTGCTAAAGTGCGGAAAATTTACCTTCGGTTTCCTCCGGCCTTGATTCCCCCACTGACCCATGTCATAGTCCGCCTCATCAAATTGTCGATTTCTTGGCCTTTCAAAATTCGCTCACCCCGATAGTCCCTCCGATCATCCCTTTAGACTTCGTCTTCACTACTTGACTTGAAATCTTCGGATTCTAGGTCCCCGGCCTCTGTCTCCCTCTATTAATAGGCTTTGATTCATCCTTCAAAGTGATGAGATGATCAAAGTCCCTAAGAGGTGGTAGTGCAGTCGAAACCTCCAAAACTCTCGTGTGTCGGGCCAATAACCCTCTCACCTTCTCGGACAGCCCTAACATCTCCTCTTCCAACCCTTCCACCGACTCCTTTTTGGTCTTCATTGCTTGACTATCACTAGTGTTGATGATAGCAAAGCATTGGGCACCTCATTTGCAGAACCGCTCCATCACATGTCCTTCGCAATGTTTGACCTCCTTGGTTGATATTGCGGTCCAAGATCTCTTTTTGCCGCCAAATTTGAATTTCATGATCATTGTTTCAAAGTTGGTGACCATCTCATTGATGCTTTTCAATCATGCACTTCTAAGAACCACTTCAAGCCCCGCCAATGCTAAGACGTGTAGCTCAGCTACTATCCGCACACCTTGCACATTCATTTTGACACTCCAGTGCACCACTTCACACTTCAACTGTTCTCCATTGGCTACCCTGACATCAAATGGTTCTATAGTGACCCCTTTCATTCCTAGCTTCTTCACGGTGTTCATATTGATGAAATGTGTGACGACCCGAAATCAACTAGTAAGGAAACTTCAGAACTCCCAATCCAAGCCATGAGTCTCATAGTTGATGGCCTAGGTGTGGGATCCGGGATTCGCCTATACTGGGCCTCGGCCCAGGTTTGCCCCGTGAGCCCACTCACAAGCTACTGTCCCTAGTCCTTAATGGTGTTTTCTTTCACCTCCCCTACCTCACGAACCCATGAACAAGGACCTATAATCAATGGGTAATCAATGTGAGTACCAACTGAGCTACTAGCCCAGTTGGTACTCACCTTGATTGCCCATTGATTATAGGTCCTTGGTCAAGGGTTCGAAAGGTGAAAGAGGCGAAAGAAAACCCTATTAAGGACTGGGGACAGTACATTATGAGTGGGCTCGCGGGGCAAACCTGGGCCGAGGCCCAGTATAAGCAAATCTCGTATCCCACAGTCTTAGCATTTCTAAATTTTGACAAGACCTTTGACGTCTACACGGATGCTAGTGGTGAGGGAATATGGGCAGTTTTGGTCCAAGAGAAGAGGCCATTAGCATTCATATCCAAAGCCTTGGAACCTATGAAGAAGGCTTGGAGTACTTATACGTGGGAGATGTTGATGGTGATACATGCAATCAAGAAATGGAGACTATACCTATTGGGAAGGAAATTCACCATTATTATTGACCAACGGGCCTTGAGACACTTGCTGCAACAAAAAATTGTGACCGTAGAGCAGCAGAAGTTTATGGTAAAATTGCTTAGGTTTGAGTATGACATCATCTACCAGCCGGGGAAGGAGAACAAAGTAGCGGATGCATTGTCTAGAAAAGAGGAGAGTCTGGTGATGTGGTTTGTATACAAAGAGGAGGATTCAGGGCTAATGGCCTTGAGTGATGCAGAATGGATGGTGTGGGACAAACTTCAGGAGGCCGTGAAGTTAGATACCAAGGCCCACGAGATTTGTAAGAAGTTGGAGAACTTATGACGATGGGGTAGAAAGATATGAGATGAAGAATGGGCTCATATACTATAAATCATATGTATATGTGCCTAATGTACCGAGGTTAAAGGAGGTGATTCTTGCTCACTTCCATGAGAGCAAGGAAGGCGGCCATTCGGGGTAGTTGAGAACATATGCAAAGGTGAAACACTTCTTCTATTAGGAAAGGCTCAAAGGTGAAGTGAAGAAGAAGGTGGCGGAGTGTGACACATGCCAAAAAGTCAAGTAGACCGATAGGGCTACTGCAACCACTACCTATTCCAGAGCGAATTTGGGAGGACTTGACCATGAATTTTATGGAAGGGCTACCGAGTAGTAAAGGGTTTGAAGCAATATTGGTGGTAGTAATGAAAAGTAGAAAATATTGATTTATCATATAAACAGTGCAAAATAGGTTTCAAAAATTTTCTTTTTCTTTGAAAACAGTTTTCAATCAGGAACGAGTTCTTGTATATATGCAAAAAAAGTTTGTTTAACTACAATACCTTTTTCGTCGCTTTCAATTTTTTGACTCCTTGATTCACCACCAGCTCTTCCGAGCTATGTCCCGCAGTGTGCCAACGCATGTATAGGCACATCACGGATAGAGATAGAGGATACAAGAAAAAGAACGGAGAAGACTTCTTCTTCTTCCTTGGTCGGCCGCACCCTGCCGGAAAAGAGTCAAAAACTTTTTTTTTTGTTTTGCTCTCTTTCTCTCTTGTGTTGGCCAAACTTGCCTTTCTTTTTCTCTTAGGTTAGGTCAAATTTTATCTAAGAATATAACTCTTATATACTAGGCTCTTAGGGTTTTAGTTTGACCAAGTCAAATAGGATTCTAAATCCTTTTGTTTTAGTCTCCCTAGAGACTTGAACCTGTGACCTATGGGACAATTAAAATAATCAAATTATTTTAATTCTTTTATCCCTATCACAGTTTGATTCTGTAACCTCTTATTTAATAAATAGAATTTAATAATTCATAATTATTAATATTCTTTTAATTTATTAAATAGCTAATTAAATAACAAATTATTTCATTATTCTCAAATTAAATTGTATTACTTTCATAACACTATTAATTGGACAATCCAATTAATTTACTATGACCCTCGTTACCAACAACCACAAGGGCTAGCAAGGTGATGAAGACTTATCTAGCACAAGGGCATGGAATGCGGATCCAATCCAAGTTCCCGTTGGGCCGGTTACAAGAGCACGTGCTAAGAAATTCAAAAATGCATTGAGTGGGCTAATTCAAGGGATTTGGGTTCAGGCATATTCATGGAGGCCCATGGAAGGAATGGACTTGCAAAAGGAGGGCCCAACCTTAGTGAATGTAATTCAAGTTAAGGAAGATGCAACTTGCTAATTCGAAGGGATAACTTTGGAAATTCATAACGTGTGAAGGGTTAGGTTTCTAAAGATGTGTGAGTAGGACTTTTCAAAGTTCATGATCTTATCTTTAACTTTCAATTTGGAATCAGATCCATTGGAGGTCACACGAGGAAGATATGGTCAGTTATTTCAAAGTATCCAGAAGCTGTCTTACTTTGACAATTGTTGTCTTACTTTGACAATTGTGTTATCTTCATTTGATAATTGTGTTGCACGTTTTTATTGAGTTCAAAGCTTCCTAGTCAACAAATCACACCTTTCTTTACTTGTTTTCGTTTCCCATGCTTGGAGGGTTATTCCAAGACATTTCATTTTCTATTTAAACTCATTTGTAAGTCATTTTATGCAACCATTGATCAATTAATACAAAAACTGAGTGAAATTTCGTTTAACCTACTTGTTCTTGATAGAACTACTGAACTTATCAAAGGAAGGCTTCCTTTGTGGTGTTCTTGAGTGTTTATACTTCTGGGTTCGTGGATTGAGTATTCATCGGGTCTAGAAGGGTGAAGAATCTGATTTTTGGGAGTTCTTGGGTGTAAAACAAATTGAGTGTGGGTTTGGGGGTTATATAACCTTACGGGTTCACATCACAAGGGGACCTAATGGACCCATAGTTTTGATCTCCAATAATACTTAGTAATATTAATTTAACTATTTAATTAATATTTCACGATTATTAATCTCAAAGTTATTCCACTAAAAACCCGAGGTTGCACTCTCAAAATTGTAGACATATTTATACAATTTGAAGTCTCAGTGTCCATTGATTGATATAGTGTGATCCTCCACAAATAGTTCATAACTAGAGCTAGGTCATAATGTCTGTTATACCCCTTTAGTTATATCTTTTCCTTTAAGCACCGTTGATTCTATAATGAACAATTAAATCATATCTTCCTCACAGAAGAAGGAGAGATCTCATAATTATCCAAGCCTTGAATCAACCCTTAAGGGAACTACTCATCTACTTCAATTAAGAAGGAGTTGATTCCACTATCGTGTTCATACCTTCCCAGCCACAAGTCAAACCGTAACTCCAAGATATGGAGGTATTGGTCGAAAATACACATCGACCTCACTCATGGTAAATCAAAAACCACGATCCAACCTGAAGGAGTCGATAAGACACTCAGGATTAAGATCACCTATAAATAGCCATCGTTTATCGATATATATGAATCTCATCTATTAACAGATCTTGGTGAGAGATTCATATAATTTGTGGCCTAGTCCTATATGATCTCATTATATAAGGTGCCTTCATTCTCATGTCAACTACATAAGTGGTCTAAGATAAGACTACTGTACATTATAGAATGGACCGCAGCAGTAGATCAACCACAAAGAAAGTACCCAATATGTTTGCTGTCTACAAACTCTTTAGATTGCATGTCTCAAAATGAATCCTACTGTATATGACTTTCATATACTCCTTCTGAGATTACATCTTGCAATCTTGGATGTTATTGCACAATATGAATGTATTAATCAATGTAAAACACTTTTAAACTTTAATGATAAAATCTTAATTCTTATTCACAAATACAAGTTTTAGGGCATAAATCCCAACAAGTAGACTAGTTGAGTAAGGGTGCTCACTTCATTCCATTAAAGCATCCCTTTACAGCCAGTAGTGTAGCCACCTTTGTGGAGAATGTGGTTAAATTGCATCGGTTTCCCCGTAGCATTGTGACTGACAGGGGGAAATTGTTTATGAGCTCCTTTTGGCAGGAATTGTTCACTTTGCAAGGCAGCAAACTCAAGGCGAGTTCTTCCTACCATCCCTAGATGGACGGCCAAACAGAGGTGGTGAACCGAACCTTGGAGCAATATTTGAGGTGTTACTGCTACAATGAGCAAGCGAGATGGAAAGAGTACATCCTATAGGCTGAGTATTGGTACAACACAACTCATCATACTGCCATCAATGAACGTCCCTTTGAAGTGATGTATGGCAGTACACCTCCGAGTTTGAGCACTTATGAGTTGAGTACGGCTACCAATGATGAGGTAGAGAAAGAATTGATGACTTGAGATGAGATTATGGCAAAAGTGAAGAAAGAACTCGAAAAGGCACAAGGGTAGATAAAGAAGTACTATGATCAAAGTAGGCGGGATGTGACTTTGGAATCGGGTTGTCTATCTCAAGCTACAACTATATAGGCAAAAGTCACTGAAAAGGAGATTCAATGTGAAGTTGTCCCAGAGATACTATGGTCCTTTCAAGGTGCTAGAATGCATATAAGAGGTCGCCTACCAATTGGATTTTTCACCAACATCACGGTTACACCCGGTATTCCATGTATCGATGTTGAAACAAAGGGTTGGAAGTCCAAACTTGATTGCAGATGAATTGCATCGTTTGATGAAGAAGGTAGAATATTGCTACGACCGAAAGAAGCGCTGCAGTATAGAAGTTGGCAAAGAAATAGGCCGAAGGAGAAAGTTTGGCAGGTTCTTGTGCATTAGAGGGGTTTCCTAAGGATGAGACTACTTGGAAAGATTATGAAGACATGGTTTCAAGGTTTCTAAAATTTCCCCTTGAGGGCAAGGGCATTCTTGACTAGAGGGGGAATGATGAGAACCTAGTTAGGAGAAGCACAAGACACAGGGTGAGAAGAGGTAAAGTGCAGTTGCTAAAGGAAGAAGCTGCAGAAATTGAAGACAGTGAGCCTTGCGGCTCACCGGCATAACTCACGGTCGCGACCATAAGTCACGGTGCTCACTGGAATGGTGATGCTGTGGGGGGCAATATATTAGGCAAGGCAGTTTTGAAGGCAGAGAGTAGCGCGACCTAGGCCGCGACTCCCTGTCGCGCGACCCTAGTCGTGCCACTAATTGGGAAGCGGTGAAAAATATAATTGCGACTTAGGCCGCGACTTCCAAGTTGCGACCCAAGTCGCAGTAATATGTGACAGTTTGAGGCAATGGGTATCGCGACCGAGGTCGCGACTCCCAGTCGCTACTCGAGGTCGTAGTACCATGAAGCAGGCACTAAACCCTAATTTTTGTACTTTTCTCTTTTAAAACTAGACATATATCCTATGGGTATTTTAGTCTTTCCTTAGTCTTTTCCTATCAAGTATAAATAGAATGTTATTCTACTGTTGTAATTATCTAACATCATTATCAATCAAATAGTTCTCTTGTCTTGTGGAAATTCTCTATAGACTTAAATTCGGTTTTTCTTGACATTCTTGTTTGAAATTAACTTGGGCTAGGGATAAAGCTAATACCCTGAGTACTAGAGAGTGAGGAATCCCTAATAAGGTGACTAAACTCAAACTTTTATCTTGTTCTTTTTATTGTTTGTTGTTAAAATTAGGGTTTGTTGTTGGATTTAGACCTAGGTTCTCAACACTTTGCTCTCATTTTAATAAACAAACTCTCATTAAAAGATCTTTATTTGTCATTATTTTTTTTTTTTAGAGAACAATTATTCATGTATACCCTTAGTCAGAATATAAACTTTCTTTGTAGTCATTATGAATCAATGTAAGGTTATGAGACTTTCCCTCCAGTCGATTCCCTGCAAGAAGAAGAAAATTTAGATTTTAAAGTCCATCTTCAATCTCTTCAGAATACTTCTAGAGATTTCATGATCTCTCAAATCAAGTATGACTAATACAGAGCTTCTGAAAAATGCATTCGGGATTGATGCATTGAGAGCATTCTTCTGAATCTAAAGGTAATGCATTGAGGAACGATTTATGGAAGATGCAACAGGTGCCGACAACCTATTTTTAGAAATGTTTAAAAACCAAAGGTCTTTGATATTGTCAACTGAACGGGAACACCGCCTTCCAAATGATTATTTGACATTAAAAGTGCAACAAGAATTGAGAAATTACCAATCCAATGAGGAATTTGACCAGAGAAAATACTGTTAGACAAATCTAATACATTTAATAATACGGTCTTAGACAGTCCATCTTGAAAATTGTCATTGAATTTGTTATTATCCAAATATAATAAGGTCAATTAAGTTATGTTCATAAACTCTGAAAAAATTTCTTCATGAAAATTGTTGTTTAATAGGCGTAAGAATTGCAATGAGAAGCAACCAGAGATAAATGATTTCAGCAACTCTGCCAAAAAAATTATTGTCAGAAAAATTTAGTATGGTGAGTCCTTTCATTTCTTTTTTTTTTGGATAATGTAAGTATATTAACCAAAGAGACAAAACAACAGCAAAGGGGCATACCCTAGCGAGAAGATCACAAGGTCAGACAAGGGACAGGCCCCCTACCAACCGAAACTCAAAAAACAGCAAAGCAATAAAAGCTAAGCACAAACCCTGTCATATGGTGCAGCTAAAAGAAACCATCAAACCGACAGCAAAAGGGACAAACCCCCTAAAAGGCAAAACAAACGAATTACAAAAAAATAGAATCAGATAAACCCCAAGACTGGTGGAGCCACCTATTAGTAGGAGAAGGCACCACACCAGATAAGGAATTAAGACGCATACAAACATCTTTAACAATGGAACGAACAACCACGGAAACAGGTTTAGGTAACTCGCTATGCATCCTAGCATTCCGCTCGCGCCAAATAGCATAGACAGCAGCCGCAAGCATAATACGCACCACCCACCAACGAAGATGCCGACCGCGGAAATGGCAAGACCAAAGAATAGTAGCCTCCCAGCTCCGAGCACGAAGAGATAATATGCACTTCCTTAAAAGAGCAAACCAAACCTCACAAGAATAAGAACAATCAAAAAAGAGATGAGGGAGATCCTCACAACTCCCTCCACAAAACACACAATGAATAGTCGGAATCAAGCCATAAACAAGAAGCTTATCCTGAGTAGAAAGAGCACCCCTAATGGCCAGCCAGAAGATGAAAGCATGTCTAGGAATTGATTTAGAATGCCAAACGGACCTAAACCAATCCACCGCTGGCTGCCGGGACCGAAGAGCCTCCCAAGCATTACGAATAGAGAAAGCCCCCCGAGAGTCCTCAACCCAACACAAAGTATCAGCTTGAGAGTTATTAGGCCTGAAGGAATCAGGGGTACCACTGATAATGTCCATCCAATTCTCGGTCAGGGAACGAGGCCAAGCCCAATCCCTCCCCTGAATAACATCCGCCACCCTAGCATGAATACCAAAACCAGAATCATAAATAATCCGACGCCCAAACACCTCCACCAAAGGACCCAGTGGATGCCAATAATCAAACCAAAGGGAAATATCCTTCCCATTACCCACCCGAAACTGTATCAACCGCCGCACAAGACACCGAAGTCCCAGAATTTTCCTCCAACTCCACGAGCAATCCCCAGGGCACCTAACCTCCCACACATTCTTTCCCTTAAGCAGAGTAGATCTAACCCACGAGACCCAGACAGAAGACCTCAAATTGCTACAGACAGCCCAGAAATGCTTACTTATGGCAGCTTTATTCCAACACTCAACGCTCTTAATACCGAGCCCACCCTCTTCCTTTGGTAAACACACCGAAGACCATGCAACCTTTGCCCCACCTTTACCTAAATCTGAACCCTTCCAAAGAAAACTACGCAAAATAATTTCAACCTTAATTACCACTGACTTAGGCAAGATAAAAATGGAGGACCAATACACCTGGATAGAGAACAATACAGATTGAATGAGCTGAAGCCTCCCTGCAAAAGAAAGAACCCTACTAGTCCAACTCTTAACTCTCGCTACAATCCTATCAACAAGAACCCTACAATCCACTGCCATAAGCTTAGTAGAAATCAAAGGAACCCCAAGATATCTAACAGGTAATACTCCTTCCTGAAAACCAAGAATCCCAAGCAACTCTTGCTTAATGTCAGAAGACACACCAGCCACAAAAAGATTGCTCTTGCTAGGATTAGGAATCAACCCAGAAAGAGCTTGGAACTGACCAAGGACAACATTAACCGCAGCAACTGACTCCCTCTCTGCCCTACAGAAAACCATAAGATCATCCGCAAAGCATAAATGCGAAATACCAATCTTCCCACACCGCCAATGGTACGCAAACTGACTCTCCTGCTCCATAATACGCATCAACCCCGAGAAGACCTCCATAGCCAGCTCAAATAAATAAGGGGACATAGGATCCCCCTGCCTCAAACCTCGGCTACTAGTAAAGAAACCATTCAACTCGCCATTGATAGAAATAGAGAAACGGGGAGTAGAAATGCACTCAGAAATCCAAGCTATCATCTGCTCCGGGAAGCCTAAAATCTGTAAAATAGCCACTAAGAAATCCCACTGCACAAAATCATAGGCTTTCATTAAATCTACCTTCAGCGCACACCTATGATGACCCCCATCACGATGATAGTTCCTTAACAATTCCTGCGACAGTAATATATTATCACTAATCCTCCTACCAGCAACGAAGGCCGACTGACAAGGACTAACAACATCAGGCAGTACCATCTGAACACGATTCGCAATAATTTTGGCAATGCATTTGTAGATAGTGTTACAACACGAAATAGGCCTAAAATCCCCAACCGTAGAAGGATTAGGAACCTTAGGAATAAGAGCAACCACAGTAGCATTCACTTGCTTGAGCAATCTCCCGGAGCTAAAAAATGAACGAATAGCACGAAGAAAATCATCACCAACAACAGACCAAGCTTTCTTGAAGAAAGTAGCATTATACCCATCCGGACCAGGAGCTTTATTATCTTTTAAAGAGAACAAAACTGCCTTAATTTCAACATCACTAACCTCTCTACCCAAGGTAGCACACTGATCACCAGAAATACGCTTCGAGAGAGCCCGCCTCACTAAATCAAGGTCAATCCTAGGGCATCCAGCAGGCTGTCTCAGAAGTGTCTCAAAGAAGTTCACCACCGTTGATTTAACTTCACTAGGCTCCTCCACACGATTACCATGCTCATCGGTAAGAGATAATACCTTACTCCTACTACATCTTTGTCTCATCGATCGAAAAAAGAATTTAGAATTCCTATCTCCCAAATTAATCCACTGAACCCGGGACTTTTGTCTCAAAAAACTCTCCTCATCTCTACTCAAGTCACCATAAAGCTTCACCAACCGAGACTCCTCCTCATGTAAAGAAGCGTTCGTAGGCTACCTCTGAATATCCCATTGCACAGACTCTAAATCATGTTTAGCTTGCTGCACCCTAGAAGACAAGTCAGAATAACACTCCCTATTAAGTTTCTTAAGCTCTACTTTCAATCTTTTTACCTTCTTACATAGCTGAAACATAGGAGACCCATCCACCCTGTCTGCCCAAACCCGATCCACCAAGGATAAAAATTCTGGATGATCCGCCCAGAAATCAAAAAACTTAAAAGGAACCCGTCGCCGAGGGAGATCCACAATCTTAACAATCATAGGAGAGTGATCAGAAACACTAGAAGGAAGAAAATGCGCCTCTGAACCTCGAAAGGAAATATCCCAATTCAAGTTGACCAAAGCTCGATCTAACTTTCGAAGAATAGGATCAACCGTACGATGATTAGACCAAGTATAGAAGCACCCATTAAATCGCAGATCATCCAACCCAGACTCAGCTAAACAATTAGAAAAGTCATCTTTCCAATTAGGCCAAGAATTGGAGCCTCCAACACTCTCAACCGAAGACTTAATAGCATTAAAGTCACCCATCAAAATCTAAGCATTATTCTCCCATTCCACTCCGCGTGCCACTAAATCAGCCCACAACGCCTCCCTACGAACATTACAATTATCACCGTACACAATCGAAATCATACACTCCCAAGTAGAATCAACAGAAGAAACTCTACAATGGATAACTTGTTCAGAAGATCCGACAACCAAAACAGTAACATCGAACGGATTCCAACAAACCCAAATCCTCCCCAAAGAGGAAAAATTATAATTGCACTCCACCTTCCAAGACCGGTCAATGGTCTTAAGAATAACATCTTTATTTTTCTCCAGAACTTTTGTTTCCACTAAACCACACAAAGACAATTTCTCATCTTTAATCAAATTGCGAACCTCTCTTTGCTTCAAAGGGTCATTAAGACCCCTAATATTCCAGCACCCAAAAATCATAATAAATATACAAAGATAAGAAGAAACCCCCACAAATCTATCTCCACTTACCCCCCTTAGGGGAGGAGTGCTTCTTATTCTTCTTACCCTTACTACTGGAACCTTTCTTCTTCTTTTTCTTTTCCAGAGAATCCTTAACTTTTGAAGCCAAAGCATTACGAGGAGGGCTAGAATCACTACCATCCTCACCATGACCAGCCTCATCATTACCACAAATAGCACCCCCATCATCACAAAAAGCATCCTTGTCATCAACATAACCATTAGCCCCATCCTTACAAAGAACAGCCCCTGCATCACAAACAGTGTCAAAAATTGCTAAAGGAGTACCCTCTTCCATTACTTCCAAATTCAGAGTATGGTCATTGCCCTCCATTGGTACTAAATTAAGATGATTATCAACATTTTCCACAAGCGGAACACTAGCACTATTCCCCATAGTAGATAATTCTCCACCCTTGTTCTTTTTTTTAACCTCAACCCAAACCGGTCGTTTAGGCCCCAACGAGTCTTCGTGCCTCTTCTTCATATCATGAACATCAACCCCTCCATTTCCGGTAACCATATTCACATTGTCACCCAAATCTTGAACGCTTTGTTTACATATACCCGGCGCATGCCCAAACGCCTTACAAATATTACACCTAGAAGGAAGCCACTCATAAACAGCATAAATAGTTTTTCACTCCCCATTAGCACATTGAATATCAAACTCATTAATGACATCCTTCGAAGCATCAATCTCAACACACACACGAGCAAAGCTAAGACGTTTCCTAGCTAATGTAATGTGATCGGCATGCAATGGAATGCCCAAAGCACTAACTACAAAACTCAGGCCCTTAGAAGTCCAATATTCAAACGGAAGATTGTAAAGTTTAACCCATACAGGAATATTGCGTAACTCATCTTTAGATAAGGATAAACTAGGCTGCCACCGTTTAAGAACAAGAAATTTATTCACTATATGCCATGGACCTTTTTCAAGAACTTCACAAGCATGGTCAAGACTATCAAACTTGAAAATAAAGAACCCTTGTTCCGAAGATAAAACTTCTTTAAGGACAAACCTACCCCAAATTTTATGAACTACTGAATTCACTACAGGGAAAGGAATTCTCTTATCCACAAAGTACCCTATCAAGGAAGTTCTCCATTCTTCACTTCCCTCAATAGCTACCTCAACCGGAGGGCTAACTTTAATTCTTCCATTTTCTTCAGTTGGTTTAAAATATTGTAAGGATTCAAAGGTAGAAGATCGTACCTCACAAGCAATAGGAGAAGAATTCTGGATAGCCTTAGCATAAGATGGTTTCAACCCTTGATCATGCATGGAAGAAGGTGTTGAAAATGGTCCAAGATCAGCCCCTCCTTGTCGAAAGCTACCAAGACCCGAAATTGAACCCAAAGCACTCGATTTCGGTCCAATTACGCCCACATCAGACCCAAAATGCAAGTTACCAAGCTTTTCCTTTCTATGATCATCTCTTGCAAGCCCAAATCCACCATAATTCGAAGGTGATTCAATAACATTAATCCTTGGCCCATCTAATTTTGTGGAATCAGTCCCATTAGCTCCAATACCCCAAGTTGAGCCCAAAGCACCAAAGTTTGACTTTATTACCCCCATTCCTTGCTGACTAGTATTATTTAGTGAAGGAAAGTTATCACCAACCACCTTCCTTTGACAATTTTGGCTATTAAGGTCAATACTAGCCACCTTATTTTGAAAAACTTATCCATGAGAATCATTCATCATTTGAATTAATTGCCCATTGCACATGATCTCATTCAACAAGTCTTCACTCTTTTCATCAATGTCAACCATAGCTTTCTTCTTGTCCAATCCCGAAATTGTTGAGAGACAACCAGCCTTCACATGGTTTTCACCCAAAACCAGATTTCTACCTTCACCCAAAACCAGATTTTCATCTTCTTCATCATGCAACACCCCATGAAGAACATCATCATGCTTGGATTCAATCCCATTTACACAACCAACAGCTCCATGCCTATCATGTGTTGTTTTATTTGATTGCAATCCCGAAACAGTAGCAAAACAACCATCCTTTGAGCAATTCTAACCCAAATTCGGACTTCTTCCTTCTACAGCACCAATACCATAAGGCAAATTCGAAGGAACAAGTTTTGTAGACACGCAACACCCGGAAACATCCTTAATATCACCATCTATCTGCCCCAAAATAGAATGAGTTGTTGAAGACAAGTTGGATCCCGAATTTGCCTCCTTACGTTGAATCTCCATATTCTGATCAAAACCGTGATCCTTCTTGTTTTCAAGCAGTCCCGAGGCATATATTCCATTTGAGATCAGAGAAGAAACATTGTCTCCATCCTTCTTCACACCACCAGCAGTAGAAATTCGGGTTTAATCTACCAAAACCCTACCTTTCTTCATTCCAATGGACATTAAAGAAGAAACATGGTATTCACCCTTCTTCACACCACCAGCAGCTAATGAATCACCAACCATGACACCAACCAACACACCAAGAAGAAGATAGCAGTCACAAACCAACAATAAGAAAAAAACACAACACAAACTCACAACAAACAAATCACCATTGGAATGAACCAGCAAACTTAAATCTAAAGAAGAATGAAAATTGAGCTTGTAATCATCAAAAGAAATCAATAATGATCACAAAGAGAGAATAGAAAAAAATCAAGAAGAACACTCAAAAAATTCTAGAGAGAAGGCAGAGCATTTTCTCTCTCCAAAAACCCTATCATAAATTTGAATTACTAAGAAAATTCTAGAGAGAAGGTAGAGCATTGTCCTTTCATTTCACCCATAGAAGATGGAATGTTGCCTTCAAAACTATTTTCTGACAAGTCTAGAAGCGTCAATCTCGGAAGGATAGTACCCATATTCTTTGGGCGTTGGCCAGTCATATTGTTTTTGGAAATTTTCAGTTTCAGCAGATCATGTGTTGAGTTAGGCAGTTGGAGAATTCTCCTGACAAGCCAAGTGGGGAACATTCCAACCAACTTATTATGAGAGAGCTCAATGAATCGTAAGCAGTGTTGGTACATGATAAAACTAGGAATGGCATGTAGGTTGAAGTTGCTTAAGTACAGAACCTTCAACTAATTTGGTGATTGGAGAACAATTTCAGTTTCTAGTACTTGTAATGTACTGTTTTTTGGTAAAATTCGGAATATCTCAAGCTTTGAGAGGTTGGCTAGAAAACTCAATGAAAATAGGCCTTCAAAGGTGTTCTCTTCAAGAGACAAATATTCAAGGTTTTGAATAACAGAAGATATATATGTTCCCATTTAATTGATTGGATGAGATATCAAAAGCTCGGAGGCTGGTCCAGTGGTGAGACATGCAAGAAGGTAACCTTCAAAATTGTTCCAATTGAGATCCAACTCGATAGGAGTTTTTAACTCGCATATTCCTTAAAATAAAAAGAAGATATAATTAAAATTACAAGTGAAACAAAAATATGGATATGCATCTTGTAAAAGAGACAACGATACTCATAAATACTCAATAGCTGTATACTCCATCACATATCTCAACAGATTTTTGGAAAACTTTCAAAGACATCTCTCACATAATCAGTTTCTTTGAATAAGTCATTTTATTTGATATTTATCTTAATCATAGAAATTTTCTACATATTTTAAAAAGTCAAATGAGCCTAGCAAGAAAATTACTAAAAATGAGCCAAAAAACTATATGGTAGTCTTATCTTAGTCATTAAGATGGATCTAACAGCTATGAAAATTTTGGTAATAAAATAAATAAAAATAAAATCTTCATATATTGATTAGCTAAAGGTAGTTAAGTTTCCAAAGTCTAAATGCAACTCATAAGCTTATATTCAAGTTGATAGAGCTTGAGCAACAAAGATAGTGTTGGGTTTTATGCGCTAAACACTTATTGTAAATGAGATTAAACAATAATGAAAGTAATTGTTATTCATTCAAATAAAAGTGTTTTTATTTATATTCATACGTTTATATAATTTGCGCATAACATCCAAGATTGTAAGATGTAATCTCAAACTAAGTATATGAATCTCATATACAGAATGGTTCATTTTGAGACATGCAATCTAAAGTGTCCGTAGAGAGCAAACAAAGTTGGGTACTTTGTTTATGGTTGATCTACTGCAGTGGTCCATTCTGTAGTGTACGGTGGTCTAATCCTAGACTACTCATACAATTGACATGAGAATGGAGGCACCTTATATAATGAGATTATATAAGACTGGGCCACGGATTCATACTAAGATCCGTTAGTAGATGAAATTCATATATATCGACAAATGATGGCTGTATATGGATGATCTTAATCCTGAGTGTCTTATCGACTCCTTCAGAATAGATCGTAGCTTTTGATTTACACAATAGAGGAATCCACTCCTTCTTGTGAGAAGTAGATGAGTAGTTCCCTTAAGGGTTGAATTGGGGCTTGAACAATTATGAGCGTTGTCCTTCTTCCGTAAGGAAGATAAGATTTAATTGTTCATTAGAGAATCAACAGTGCTTAACGTAAAAATATAATTAGAGGGGTATAACTGACTTTATGACCCAACTCTAATTATGTACTACTTGTGGAGGGTCATACCATATGTAATAGCTAAGTCGATGGACACTAAGATTTCGGATTGTATAAAACATCCGCAGTTTCAAGAGTTCAGCATCGGGTTTTTAGTAGAGTAACTCCGAAGTTAATAATCATGGAATATTAATTAAAGAGTTTTAATTAATATTTCTTAGTCTCAAAACTGTAGGTCTATTAGGTTCCCTTGTTAGCCCTTATGGTTGTTGGTAACGAGGTTCACGGTAAATTAATTGGATAGTCCAATTAATTATGTTACGAAAGTGATACGGTTTAATTAAAGAGAATTAATTATTTAATTATTCATTTTATAATTAAATAAATATTAATAATTTGAAATTATTAATTATTTTAATTATTAAATAGGAGGTTGTAAATTCGAACCTTGACTAATGAAAAAGAGGGATTAAATAAAAAGATTATTTAAAGTCCCTAGACGTCAAGTAGTGGTGATCAAAATTAAATAGGATTTAAAATTCTATTTGACTTGGTCTAACAAAACCCTAGGGACTGATATATAAGACACATTATATCAGAAAAAGAAAATATGCAAACCCTAGGCAAGCAAGAAGGGGGTACAGCAAACACAAAGGCAAAAGAAAAAAAAAGTTTTTCTTCTTCTTCCTTGCAGATTCGACTGGCCATTATAGGAGACAAAGAAGTTGCCTTTTTCGCTTGTCAACTATCTCCATATCTTCATCCATAACGTGCCTGCATGTGCTCTGTCAGACTGCAGGTCATAGTTAGAAATATTTGGTGGTGAATCAAGAAATCAAAAAACTAAGAAAAGCATCAAAGGTCTTGTAGAATAAATTATATTCGCGTATATACAATTAACTAGTTATTTTGAAAAGAGTTTTCAATAAAGGAAAAAATTTTAAACTCTAATCCTTTCCGCTGCATTTTATTAAAAATATATTTTTTTCCCTAAAGATAGAACACAAGCAAGAGAAGAAGAAATGAAGGTGTTTGAGGAAATACTCAATGAAGCTCCATTGATACACAACGAAGCTTTTTTGTGATCAAAGTATTTATATTTACAAGACTAGATTCAATAAATCATTAATCTAACATCAAACATTATATAGCAGACTTCATCGTAGTCAGCAAATAATTAACTTGGAGGACCAATCATTCCTAACCCTTCGGCCATGTCAACATAACAGACTTTAACAGCTCATCTTTCTAGCTTGCTTACAGCCCCTTGATTCTTCTCAACTAATTTTAACTACCTGAGAATCTTCCATCAGTTGACTCTCCTCGTGATTCTTGATCAAGCTTTGACTCATTCCTTAAGCTTAAATCTCTACCACAATTAACTTATACAGCAAGCATAGTAGCATAGCTAGAACTACATTCTTGAGCTTGCTGTGATTGTAAAGTTGTTGCCAAGTGAGCTTGCAGAGATTGTTGATCTTCTTGTATTCTAGCATACCCCCTTAAATGAAGCATAGGAAGAGACTTCATGCTAAGTTTGAAAACAAGAAAATCAAAACGAGGCTGTGGAAGTGCCTTAGTAAAAATACCACTTTTTGGAGATTGGAAGTCACATATTTGATTGAAAACGGTTGAGCAACAATCTTCTCTCGCACAAAGTGAATGTCAATCTCAATATGCTTTGCGCGAGCATGGTAGATAAGATTTTGAGCAAGAGAGGCAGCACTGATATTGTCACACCACATAATGGGAATGCTAGATAACCTAACACCTAACTCAAGAAACAAGGATTTCTACCAAAGAATGTCTGAGGCAGCATTGGCAAATGCTCGATACTCAGCTTCTGTACTTGATCGAGATACAACTGTTTGTTTCTTTGAGCTCCAAGTTATGTGGTTATCTCCAAGATAAACACAACAGCCACTTGTTGATTGACGATCATCAAGACAAAGGCCCATTCAGCATTGTTATAAACTACCAAATGCAAGTCTGAAGCTAGGCTGAATTGCAAACCAAGAGATAATGTTGTTAGAATTATGCTCAATAGCAAACGTGTAATGGTGTAATTTAACAATCTTTGCATATTAATAAAGTGATTTTTATTTTAACAAATCTTATAGCTTTTATAGTTTAAATACTATAATTGTTAAATGTAAATAATTATAAGGTCAAAAGACAATGAGAAATAAAGAATTGTTCATACATCTGGATATGTATGAGGTAGACACAATTCTTTAGTTAGTCTTGAATAAAATTCACAACTTAAGATAGAGGTTGGGCGCCTTTATCTTGTTAAAGTTGTAGATTCTTTTCCTAGCATTTGAGTGGGATCAAGTGTGTTATGATGAATCTAAAATCATCAAAGTATAGTGTCATTGGGCAAAAGGATCTAGTGCACTGGGTGTATTAAATAGGATCACAATGAAATACTTTATCTAGAACCGTCAATGGATAAAAATTTTCACTTGAGGACAATCAGAGAGTCTATCTCAATCCTGAGATAAATGATGGAATTATGGTTGCAAATGTTATCACTTGAGCTGTCAATGAGTGCGATTATAGAGCATAGTCTATCCTCGATGGTTTGGTGGTATTCATTTGTTAATTGTAGAGGACTTCATTTATAAATATGGACATCGTGGCTCCATTTATTAAATGAGAGTATAATACCGTCATATGGATATTTTGAGATATTGGATATTAAATCTTAATGTTAAGTTTTCAATAGTGCCTATTGAAACATGGCTTCTGGATAAGTCAAAATATCCAAGTTCAAAATGATGTCAAATGATTAAAATTGATTTCTCTATTTTATGAAAATACTGTACTGAAATGCATAATAATAAACCTTTCATGATTTCATGAAAACTATACTGAAATGAAAAAAAATTATAAGATTAATTTTGAATTTAACTGAAACATTTCAAACTTTCTACTATTGCTGAAAACTGACAAACTGAAATAATATACTTTTTAAATACAAGCTGAGAATTTATAAAATATAAAATCTGATGGCCAAACCTAAAATAATTACTTTTAATTTAATACTTAAATAATTAAAATTTTATTATAAATTTTGACTTGACCACTTTTTTGAAAATTGAAAAGCTAAGATAATATACTTTTCTGATAATGCCAATGGAAACCCATATCTGCTAATCCATAAAGCGACTCAACTGGCGCCGCACCATATGGACTGTGTTACCAGGCGACTAATCTAGTGTCGCTTTTTGTGACTCTGATAAAATCTGATAAGAGACATCTCACTGTCTGTGCGACAGAATAATACATCGCCTACACATAGCGAGACAACACCCCAGAAGTGTGTGGGCGACTAACTGACTCGACAGACACAATCCTTCTGAAGTTAGATGGGTATCCTACACAAATGGGGTATACCGGCCGGGTCTTACTGTTGATAAATCTGATAATCTGATAAACTGATAATCTGATAATTCTGATAATAGATGGGTATCCTATTGGCCTGAAAAATATTTATTATTGTTTAACTAATTTAAAAGCTTGAACATTTTCTTGAGTGAATGTAAATTCAAAATTTCTGAAATATAAAAATACTTCAACTGAAATACGTTTGGAGCATCAATTTCTATTTAAATTATAAAATATATATAAATAAATAAAGGTATGTAATTCAATCAAATTGAAAACATACTAAAATACATATCAATCAAAAACACAATTTTGCACTCACTTTAATAAAATAATAACTTGTCATAAATTTACATAAAACATATTACTGAAACAAAATTTACTTTGCATAAAAATAGTTTTACACTCACAAATTCCGAGCTCCTCAATAGCAAAACTCCTTTCTAATATTTTTCTTTTCCTCCCACACTTGCTTTACCTCCACCTACAAGCCATATTTCATAATAAAATGTACCTCAATTAATCCATTTAAACTCAAGACAATATTTCTCACTTATAGGCAAACTATTGCACTAACATATATATTCTTCATTCTCCATTCATATATCCTTGCCCATTAATCATTTAGGGCCATCAAAAGCATTTAAATCCAACCATAAGTATACTAAAGCAACATGCCCTTCACAAATCAAACTCATAAAAAACACATTCCACACTTTCTTTCTCAAGTTCTTCTTATACAATACAACCAATTATATTTAAATTTACTATAAACCATGTTAATTTAATTAAATACATATCAATCATACATTTCCTCTTCTTGACCGAATTTCAAGCATCCAAAATCAACATGATTTCTTGAATTTCTAAGCACCAATTAGCATCACAAATACACATACACCAATTCTAATACCTTATCATACTTCAATTGAAATCTCTATACCAAAATCAACTTCAACCCTAACTTTAACTTACTAATTTTCTTGGTTTCTAGTATACAATATATAGCAAATTTCTTAAATTATTCCCAAGAAACTCAATATAGTCAAAATTAATGAATTCACTTTACACTTTCAACAATTCTTTTATCACTTCCTTTATACCAACCATCATACTATCAAGCAATTCACATAGAAATAATCTCAAAATCACAAAATACAACTTCAACCACCAAACACATCACAAAAACCCCATATTGCAAGTTCACTAGTTTGAGAGCCTTCTTCTCCTTCCTTCTTCTCTCTTTGCTTGGCCAAAGCTCTTCTTCTCCCTTGGCCGAACCTTCTTCTCCTTCCTTCTTCTTTTCTTTCTTTTCTCTCTTTCTCTCAGCCGAACAGCTTTCTCTTCTCCTCTCTAGAATTTTTTTTTTTTTTTGTTCTTTGTAAATGAAATCACCACTAAAACATGTGTGTGTGTGTCTACATATATATATATATATATATATATATATATATATATATCTCTTTAATAATTGCAGCTTGCCCCTTAACATTTTAAAATCATAATGTGACCACAAATATAAAATTTGATCACATGAATTTGGTCAACAATCTTTTAATTTACAAATTAATCCACCAATCACATTTCATCTCATTAATTATTTCATCCACTAATTGTTGACTTAGCATTTCATGATTGGTTCATTTTTATTCCACATGGATTGTGCTTCTTTAGGAAATTTTTTTTTTTCATATTATAGCTCATATCATTCCATAAAAATCTACTCACTTTTAACCTAATTTTTCCATATGGTTTACCTTGATTGGTCCACTTGTACACCTTATTTTAATCCACCTAATTTACCATTTCATCAACCAATCAAATTACACCACCTCATTTGAAACACCAATTTAAATTACATCATCTCATGTTTATTATTTGACTTCCAAAAATATCACTAATACTCTGAATTTATAGAAAATCCTTACTAGCAATTTCAAAGCTTATAATTAAATTTCGTATACACTTTACAGAGCCTTACTAACATTCCGAAACCGTTTCGAACATTTCGTATATCCTTTAATACCCATCCGGACACATTTTGTAACTTTTCCAAGTCTCCAAACACCTTTTCAACAACCTTCGGATCCATCCAATAAATTCCATTATAGTACCGTTAATAATTTTAATATTCAATTTACTTATAATAAAGGCATATTTATTCATATGTGTACCGTACAAGAAATTCTGAAAATTTATACGATCTACGCACAAAACATATGCACACATATATATGTACACGTATATTACAATACATATACGTGTACAGTACAAATTATCGGGAGGGTGTATTACAAGCAGCCCTAATCAGGTGCAATTAGCATTCCATTAATACATTAAGAATATAATTGCACATTTTTAATTAAATGGGTTGTACAATTATATTAATATATTAATTTAGGCATGTGGACTTGTTTCTTTTTTAGTAAGAATGGGTCTAGTTCATATGTGGATTTTTATTAAAGTCCAATAGATGTAATAAAATGGAAAAATAAAATTTAACCCATGGTTTTGGCTTGGACGGCAATAGCTAATTAATTAGCTTATTATTTTGTTTTATTTTATTATTTAATTAAATGAAAATTAATTAATTATTTAATTAAAAGTCAAAATCTTTTTCTACTAAGAGAAGGTCTCTTAGTGTCATACTATTATTGGTACTATGATAAGTATCAAAACTTTGATAAGTAGATAAATAAAATGTTTTATTTATCTAGTTAAATTAGGAAGTTTTTTATAAATATCAAAACTCTATTTGATATGTAGATAAGTAAAAGGATTTATTTATCTAGTCAAATTAGGAAGCTTTTTATAGTCACAAATTAAGATTCCTAATTGGGATTGGATTAAAAGTTAATCTAATTACCATAATAGGAATATTAATAAAAGTCAATTATTTATAATTGACTACACACTTATGAGTTGGATTTAATTTTGAACTCTCAAGTTGATAGGTTTCTTGGTGAAACACAAATTCTCCCTGAAGGAGAGAATTCGGCCACTTGAAATACCCATCAAGGGAGTTCGGCCAAACAAGTGTTCGTGTGCGAATTTTTGAGCTTCGTTTTGCTTAAGAAAAATTTTCCCAACTTAGAGAAAAAGGGTGTGAGAATTCGGCCAAAAGAGAAAAGAATAAGAGCGTTTAGTTTTGATAGTATACTACTAGCTTTTACATCAAAAGGCTTTGTGTACAACATCGAATTAGGTTCACGTGAATTTCGATTGAAAGATTGAGAATTCAAAAGTGACCAAACGTTCTTAGTTTTCTTCCGAAGGGTTATTGTGACTAACAAAAGAAAAAGGTTTTTTGTTTTCCATCTTCAGGTATTACAATTCAAAGAAATAAAGTCCACACTCCAAAGTAATTCACATTCATAATTAGATTGGAAGATCTTGCGGAATCAATTCGATGCAATATCAATCGTCACGTGAAAAAGGTACGATAACCTTTTATTTATATGTTAATTAATCAAAGGTTAAGGTTTTTTTAAAGGAAAATTTTTGAAATCATACCAAACAAATTTTAAACCTCTACTGCGTACTTTCAAACCATTTTTCCTACAGATGTACCCTTGAGATATCTTAGCAGTCTTTATAGGTTGTCCAATGCTCCTCAGTAGGGGCAGCTAGAAACTAGCTAAGCTTGTTGATTGTAAAATCAATATCTGGTCGAGTATTGCATAGTTATTGAAGTGCACCAATGGTGCTACGATATAAGAATGGACCAGAAAAAGGCTTCCCTCCATGCCATGTTAACATGGTACTTGGACACAAAGGAGATGAGCAAGATTTGCAATTTGCCATATTAGTTTTATGAAGAAGATCCACAATATACTTGGCTTGACAAAGGTGAATGCTTGCAGCTAATCTTGTGGCTTCAAATCCAAAGAAAATAACTAACATAACCTAAAGTCTTGAGAGCAAACTTGGATTGCAAAGTAGAAATAGTGCTGCGAATGAGAGACATGTTGGGGTTTATGCCCTAAAGACTTGTAATTGTAAATGAGATTAAACATTAATAAAAGTAGTTTATTTCAGTTCATACATTTATATAATATGGGCGCAACATCAAAAACTATAAAATATAATCTCAATCTGAGTATATGAGAGTCATATACAAGAGTATTTATTTTAAGACTTGCAATCCAAAGAGTCCGTAGAGAGCAAACAAAGCTGGGTACTTAGGTTGCGGTTGATCTATTGCTGCAGTTCATTCTGTAATGTACAATGGTTATATCCTAAAACACTCATGTAGTTGACATGAGAATGGAGGCACCTTATATGATGAGATTATATAGGACTGCGCCACGATTTATATGAATCTCTCACCAAGATGCGTTTAGTAGATGAGATTCAACTACAAACAATCCAAACTAGACAGCTCCATTTACAGCAAATATGGACTATTCCTCTCTAGCAAAAACCTTGAACTCAAACTTGCCAATGAAACTTGATGGCACCAACTATATTTTCTGGAGAACTCAAGTCATTCCTGCAATCAAAGCTCTTGACTTAGAAGAGTACATCTCAGAAAAAACTCCAGCACCGAAGCAATTTCTTGAAGTTCAAACATGCAATTAACAAGGTGAAGTTGTTGTAGAACAGCAATTGAATCCAGCTTATGGTGTTTGGAGGAAATCATATCAGATTTTACTCTGTTGGCTTCTTTCTACTGTAAGTCCAAGTGTTCTTGGCCAAGTAACACGATGGGAAACTTCATTGGAATTCTGGACCAAGTTGAAAAGAGTTTATTCACAACAATCAATGGCAAAAATCTTGCAACTTCGGCAACAACTCCAGAGTATCAAGAAAGGATTAGACTCAATCAGTGAGTTTGCACTGAAAATCAAAGCAATTGGTGACTCTCTACAAGCTACAGTATAAGAAGTAAGTAAAAGAGATCTTGTTATGACTATGCTTAATGGAGTAAGACATGAATACGATGTTGTGGTAGTTCACATTTCTTCACAGCATACAACTATGACTATGGAGGATGCACAATTTATGTTCATGATACATGAACAAAGAATCGATCATCTCAACTTGTAACATACCCTCCCAATATTTTGTACTGTACATGTATAGGTATTGTAATATATTTTCCCTGAATTTATTGTACAGTACACATGTGAATAAATATGCCTTTGTTATGAGTAAATTGGATGTTAAATGTATTAACGATGCTATAACGGAATTTATTGGATGAATCCGGAGATTTTTGGAAAGGTGTTTGGAGATACGGAAAAGTTACGAAATACATCCAGATGGGTATTAGAGGCCTTGAAATGCACTCTCGGAACCTAAATGGCACTTCCGAAGGAAATCTGGACGATTCTGGTCACATCCGAAAATTTTCTGAATCGATCCGAAACTATTATGGGAAACCAAAACAATGTTCAAAACAGTTTTGGATGGTCAGTAAGGCTTCGTAAAGTGTATACGAAATTCAATTATAAGTTTCGAAATTCCTAGTAAGGATTTCCCATAAATTCGAAGTATTAGGGATTTTTTTAAAGTTAAATGATTAAATATTTGGTGACACATGAGATGGTGCAATTTAATTGGTGTTTTAAATGAGTTGGTGTAATTTTATTGGTTGATGGAAAAGTAATTTAGGTGTTGTAATTTAATTGGTGTTTTAAATGTGGTGGAAAATTTATTTAGGTGGATTAAACATAAGGTTACAAGTGGATTAATTAAGGTTAGCCATATGGACAAATAAAAATCAAGATAAGTGGATTTTCATGGAAAGAAATTTTTATGAAACTAGTTGAAAACCAACTAGCCATTAGAGTACCATTAGAGTTTAACCAATCAAATTTCAACATATCTAACTAATGGCACACTTGTAAAATTCAATATATTTTAAGGGCAAGAGTTAAGGAACTAAATAAATATGTCATGAAAAAAATCAAATGAAGTGAAGAAAGGAAATGAGAGAAGGAAGTCGGCCAAGAAAGAAAGAAAAAGAGGGAGGTTCGGCCAAGGAGGAGAGAAGAGGAGAAAGAATTCCAAGACATTTCCAAGCCATTTTTAAGGGTTCTCAAGGTCATACAAGTCTCCTTTACAAGTCTAGAAGCAAGATTCAACCATATCAAGTTGGAATCAAATGGTAAGTACACTAATTTCATGAGTTGTGAAATAAACTCTTGGTGTTTTTGATTCTTAGTGCTTGGGTGATAATTTTGATGCATAAATTTAGGGATTAAGATATCAAATAAGTATCCAAGCCAAGTAAGAGGATTTAATGTCATAAGGTGTTAAGTTGAATTACTAGTTTTGGGAATTTTTGAATTAAACTTGAATTGATGTTATAATTAGTTTAAATCAAGTTGGGTGATGTTGAAATTGATGTTACTAAGCAAAGGAAAGTCATGTATATTAAGTTGATAAATATTAGTATGTGGTCAAGCTAGGTTTTGGTGTGATTTTATTTGAAAATATTAATCTATGCATATTAGGGCACTAGTATAAAAATTGGTGTAATTTTCATGCAATTTATGCTAAGAAATTGAAAGAATATTTTTAGTGAATGCATGATGAAGTTTTTGAAAACCATGTATGTGATGGTCGAGTTAAATGTTTATCCATGCTAATGTGTAGTAATGGTTATTCAAGTGTGGTAAAGTGGGAGGAAGTGATGAAATTGAAAAGAGAAGAAAAATGTGATAAGTGTAGAAAAGAATGATTACATGGGTTGTTGTTAAAGGTTGAAAATAATATGTGATGTAATTGGATTAATTTTATGCCTAAGAATATGCCTAAACATCACACTTAAATGTAGGAACTTGAAGGAAAAGAATTAAAAATAAAATGGTCAAGTTATGGCCAAAATAATGTCATAGGAATTAGGAAATTGTTTTAAGTGGTTTGGATGATTTTAATTGCTCTTGTGCAAGTGATTGTGTGATTGAGTTTGAGTGTGGCATTTTCTAAAAAGGAGAATGTGAAAACGTGTAGAAAAATCGGAGTGGTGCTCGGAGAGTTAAGAACGAAAAAGGTGAGTGTTAAACCTATTTTATGCAAAACGAATTTTATTTTAGTAAGATGTTTTAAGTGAGTGTTTAAATTATTTTATTCAAGTGAATGTTTAAGCTATTTTATGCAAAGCAAATTTTATTTTAGTAATATGTTTTAAGTGAGCATTCAAACTATTTATGAAAAATGCATTTCAAGTTTTATAATATGTTTTATAAAAATTTATAGCAAGTTATAAATTTTTTTTAAGTAAGTGTAAAATCATGTTTTTGGTTGAAATGTACTTTAGTATGTTTTCAAGTTTGATTGAAGTATTTATGACTTTATATACATTTATTTATTTATATGTGTTTTATAATCTAAATAGAATTGATGCCCCAAGTTTATTTCAATTAAGGTATTTTTATATCTTAGAAATTTTAAATTTATATTTACTTGAGCAAATGCTTTAGTATTTATTAAAAAAATATGTTTTATGTATATTTCATACTTTTAGATTTAAAAGTTAGTTTCTAAAGTAAAGAAAATAATTTTTAAAACCCATGGATTACCTATCAGAATAGAAACAAAGATACAGATTATGACCCGGGCGAAATATCCTATTTGTGTGGGACAAGTGTTGGGAGGGCATGTCACTAACCAGAGGGTTGAGTCTGTCGTATCCAGTGAGTTGTCCTCACACTTATGGGGTGTTATCTCGCTATATGTAGGCGACGTCGTAGAATTCCGCCACATAGCCAGTGAGATGTTTTATTTCAGATGTCACGGTGAGCGACACCAGTTTAGTCGCCTCGTGACCCTTATTACAGATATCATAGTGAGCGGCACCAATTGGTCGCCTTGTGACCCCACTCATATGGTATGGCGCCAGTTAGTTGTCTTATGAGCCAAAGTTTTATGGGTTCTATTGGGAGTTTCAGATATAGAAGCCAAGCCATAAATATTTTACAGATTTTCAATGTAGAATATTAAATTTCAGATAAATAATTGAATTTACGCCTTGTTTATGCTTTAGTATTTATAAAAGAATTATTTGTACGTTATGCTTGCCTAGATTTCAGAACAGTTTTTATGAAACAGATTGTTTTTTAGTACAGTATTCAGAAAGCATATTATTTTTCATTTAAAGTATTTTTAGAAAACAGGAAACAGTTTTCATGAAAAAGATTTTAGTACATTATTTTCAGGATACAGATTTCAATACGTTGTTTTCATAAAACAGATTTCAGTACAATTTTGAATACAGTTTTCAGTACAGATTTCAGTAAAAGCTCAAAACTTAATGTTTGGCAGTGTAGGTTAATTGGTGTCTTTGGAAAAACATGTTAAAGAATTTTCCATAGCCCCACAAATTAGGCACCGATTTAATAAAAGCAAGTTTTGCATTTTAAGTCAGCTGGAAAATACTTGATTAATAATTCCATGGCTTTTCTATATTGTTTCCATTATATTATTTAATTTCATATTAATTATGCAATTGTGATTTTTCTGTATAGTAGTGTTTGATATATCCTAATAATAAATACTTTATAGTATTTTTAAAGATAATTTTTTATTTAATGATGATTTTGACATTTTAAAGAGTGTAAATCTGATTTATAGAGTTACATTATGTTATGTGCATAATTTCATTAAGTCTATTATTGGACCTAGAAAAGTCAACAAAGTCCAACGGGTTTAGAAAGTTGATGAAGCCCAAATAGCATACAAGTCCCAACAATGAGAGATGAAGGAACCTGAAGTTCAAAGCGAGCTGCAACACTCCAATGAGCTAACAAAACTTTATCACCTCTCCTCTCACTCAGTTTGGCTCCAGCTCGCGAAACACCCAGCTCGAAGCGTATCTTCCAGATAAGGGAAAAGCCCATGATTTTAGAGATTTAATCATACTAGTTGACTGTGTTTAAGTTTGTATTTACTTCCTGATTTCAGTGATTTGTATCCTGATTAAATTGTTATACTTAGGGATTTTATTTAATTCCTAATTTCTAGTAATTTGATTTCATGTAAACCAGTAATGACACCACCCCTTAATACTATAAAAGGGAAAGATCATTACTGATACAAGGGTTACACAAATTTTGAGAGAAAACACTTAGTGAGAGCTGGTTAAGCAATACAATAACAATGGATGTAGGCTTTAATTCTTAGGCTGAATCACTTTAACAACTCTTTGTTTAATCTCCTTTTTTTATTGCTTTACAACCATATATACTGTTTTATCGCGTTGATCAAATTCTCACGTTAATATTTTGGCGCTAGAAGGAGGACCCCCTTTTAAGGATTTAAACCTCCATTTTTCAACAAAAAAAAAAAAAACAGTTTTCTATTATTTTTTAGGCAATTCTCCAAGCAATGACAAGAGACGTAGAAACCCGTTCCAGAACAATAAGGAGCAGGGATGTTCCACCAATTGGAGGACAATCGGAGGTATCTCACCAGCCTCAACTTCCACCACTTGTTCCGGTGTGGCTTTACGATCCCACCATCTGCTTCAAATCTACCAGCAGGTCCATTCCCTCCTTAAGTGGACCTACAGGGAAGCGACCAGGCTAGTCCCTCTAGGCTGCTAGATTTCAAAATGTGAATGGAAAGGCATATCGAGATGGAGAGAATGATGGTGAAGATGGCACTCGGCTACTAGTTCTTAATACAGAATCAGCTAGCGCGTGAGCAGGTCGTAGAGAGCACTTCACCACCACCTTCAGTAAGAGAAAACATAGTCCACACTGTTCGCCATTCTACTAGACAAGATCCCCCTCGGCGTGAAGTTCAGAGAGGTGGAGTTTCCTTCCATTCAGCCAATGCAACAAGGAGGGTTACGGGAGAACATGGTGAACATCGTGAAGGATTCCACCGCACCGGGCCAGTGATCCACGTGAACACCAATGGTGAGAGATGTGTGGAGCTCAACAGAGATCGGCAGAGTGTTTCCGTCCATAGCTCGACCCACCGAACCAGGTCGCCACGCCACCAACATGAGGCCCATGATCAGCGACCTGAAAGAGATACCTACCAAGCAATGTCAACTGATGGGGTTCCCGCAAACTAGACCACTGCACCCCAGCCAGATAGGAGAATAGGATCACCAGATAGGTACCCTCGAAGGTTGCCTAACCCACAAGATTTGCCCTGAGGCAACATGGCTAATTGTATGGAGGAAAGTGCGACCTACAGCGCATCGGTGGCAAACCGTCCAGCCCCTGAATATCAAGCACTGTTGCAAAGGCTGGATCAACTAAAGTAGCGAGGTTGAAGGGCATAATCTACCGACAGGTACATAAAGCGGATCCTGTTCTGCTGGGAGATAGAGAACGAGCCATTGTCAGATCACTTCAAAATGCCCAACATTCCACTCTATCAGGCGATGAGTGATCCTTTTAACCATTTGGACGCTTACAATGTGAGGATGAGTCTCATTAGAACGAGTAGCAGGGTCAAGTGCCGATACTTCCTAACACGCTCAGGAAGATCCTAAGGAAATTGCTAAGGGGACTTCCAGCTGGAAGCATCTCGAGGTAGAACTAGTGCCAGAAGTAGTTCATCCAACAGTATTAGGCCCTAAGAAAGCAGTTCGTTCCTTCCTGCCATTTGGAAACCATCTTTAAGAAGTTAAACGAGCGCTTGAAGGATTATATAGCTCGCTTTAAGAGAGAAGTGAGCTACGTGGATAACCCCACCGATGAGAGCGTGCTGACGGCGATCACCGCCAAACTATGCAAGGATGGCAAGCTCTTAGGAGCATATACATCAAACCTATCAGGACATTCAGGGATTTCTACAAGCAATCTAACACCCACATCTACATGGAGGAGGCTTTTGGAGTACCCACGAAAAATAACTCCAAAAAGAAAGATAAGGGTGGAAGCTCGTATGACAGAAGCAAGTAGAAGAATAATGGGGGGAACAATAATGGTAATAACAATCGTAGCAGGAATGAGGGCTCGCAGAGAGATGAAGCTTCAACGAGCCAGGTAGCCAAGAAAGCTAGAAACGATGAGGGCATAAGGAGAAATAGAGGTCATTTTTAGACCTATCGTAACTGTCTGATTCCCGTGACAAAATCTTCACCACAAAGAGGAACATGGAAGAATTCAGAAGGCCACCTCCACTGAAGACGCTAATGCGAGCCAAGAATCCCAACAAGTTCTGCACTTATCACAATGAGGTGGGCCATACCACAACAAATTGCTTCGAGGTCAAGGATGCCATCGAAGATTTAATCAGGAGAGGTCGTTTGAGGGACTATGTTGTGCAACCTAGAAACCAGCCTCAACAGCAACCGCAGCAACAACAACAGTAGCAGCTGCTCGAGTCCACGCATCCAGAGCCTATCCCGGACGAACCAGTAGTGAGGGTTAGCTACACCATCCATGGAGGGCTACACCTCGTAGGTACTTCAAACATATCGCTTGCACGCCACGTGAGAGAGGCAAGCCAACCTACCATGAAGATAATGAGTGTAGATGAACAACCTTCGAAGCAATCCAGGAAAATGGCAGAAGGCATAACCTTCCCGAACGCTGATATGTGAGGAGTGTGCACTGGCCACATAATGATGCAATTGTCATCAAAGTGACCATCGAGATGGTAGCCATCTATAGAACGATGATTGATAATGGCAGCTCGGTAAACGTCCTATACAAAACGGCCTATGAAAAGATGAGGTTGAAGCCAAGTCATTTGCGGCCTTCAAAAGAACCACTATATGGTTTCACTGGGGACTCCATCATACCATTGGGGCTCATCACTCTGCCCCTTACATTTGGAGAACCAGGTCGTCAAGCAACCACCATGTCTGACTTCTTAATCATTAACTGCCCAACGGCCTACAATGCCGTCCTAAGAAGACCAGCACTCAACAACCTAGAGGTAATCACCTCCATGAAGTACCTAACCTTAAAGTTCCCAACTCTAATAGGTGTAGGAAGTGTTCGCGGAGAGCAGAAGGTGGCCAGGTCTTGGTGTAAGAAGACTGTCAGAATGGGGTCCCATGAGCAGGCAGCCAAAGCGGAAGCCAGCGAGCAAAGAATTAATACTCTAACTGGAGCTTCCCCGCAACCAGCCAATTCTAGCGCTCGATGACAACATTGACAGCGTGAGATCGATGGGCATGAAACTACTTGGCCCTCTGAAGAGCTGGAGGAGGTCCAGATAGACGCGTTGAAGTCGGAGAGGACCTTGAGGCTAAGAGCAAACGTAAACCCAGCCATAAAAAATGTGCTACTCGCATTTCTGAAGAAGAACCTCAATGTCTTCGCCTAGACGCACAGTGACATGATGGGGATCAACCTCGAGGCGATGGCGCATAGGTTTAACATAGATCCATCTTTCAAATTCGTCAGGCAAAAGAAAAGAAGAAGAAATTGCAGGAAACTCACCATAGTAGTTAAAAGCAGAGTTCGAAGCGAGTAGAACTATTGATTGATCACCGAAGAGTGCCTATTACACTGGGAACGGAGTGTTTGAATGCTTCTGGTAACCTTGAGTTTCAGAGGAAAAAGAGTTTTTGCAAAATGAAGCTTTTTCAAAATCTAGAAATTATGAGGAAAATAATGTGCAAAGCTCTTATTTATACCTTAATCCTCTAACAGTTAGATAGATGTAACGTTTGAGACAATGGAGACCAACGGCTGAGCTATGATTAGGATCTGCGGGGTACCCAAAGGGCCGCGACTGATGATATACGTGCATTAAGTGGACTTAAAGGGGACGTGATAGTTGACATGATGGCACCCACTAACTAGGATGGAAACCATCACAGTGACCTGACATAGCGACCTAGCGCAGCGACTCATGGCCTACCAAGATCGCACTATAAGTCCAGCTCAAGCTCCCACAAGAGCTCGTCACAACTTCCACCACGATGTTATCGAGCTAGAAGCTGGGGGGAATAATGTTATGTGTATAATTTTATTAAGCCCATTAGGTCTAAAAAATTCATTAAAGCTCAATAGGCTTGGAAAGCTGATGAAGCCCAAATAGCAGACAAGTCCTAAAGATGAGAGGTGAAGGAACGTGAAGTTCAAAGCGAGCTGCAACACTCCAGCTAGCTAAGAAGACTTTATCACCTCTTCTCTCACTCAATTTGGCTCCAGCTCGCGAAACACCAGCTCGAAGCGTATCTTTCAGATAAGAGAAACCCTATGATTTTAGGGATTTAATCATATCAGTTGACTGAGTTTAAATTTGTATTTACTTCCGACTTTTCAGTGATTTGTATCCTGATTAAATTGTAATACTTAGGAATTTTTTATTTGATTCCTAATTTCTAGTAATTTGATTACATATAAACCAGCAATGACACCACCCCTTAACACTATAAAAGGGAAAGATCATTACTGGTACAAGGGTTACAAAAATTCTGAGAGAAAACACTTAGTGAGAGTTGGTTAAGCAATACAATAACAGTGGATGTAGGTTTTGATTCTCAAGCTGAAACACTTTAAAAACTCTTCGTTTAATCTCCTTTTGTATTGCTTTACAACCGTATTTACTGTTTTGTTGCGTTGACCAAATTCACACGTCAACACATCCAATCTTAGTCCAGTAATTTACACCTACCTTTTCATATATACATATTTATCAGTATATATGGGTAAATTTCTTCCTATAAACAATGTTTAATCTTGATAGTACCTAGTAAACTCCTGGTCATCTAATTAACGTTAAATTTCAAAAATAGAAAGTGTAATGAGAATATCATTAACTTTCAAGTATTTAAATGGGTATGTAGAAAATGTTTTTGAGTGGCTCTAAAAAAATTATACCACACAGTCTGTACCTTATAAAGTTAACACAACGTATAAAAAAGAGCATCATATATATATATAGATTGATGAAAATGATAAGGTAAATAATTAATAATGGTGCACCACATGCCATCATCACCATTTGTTGCCTTGTCAAGATCATGAGATATCACTGGAAACATTAAGCTTTAACATTATGTTTCCATGGAAAATGAAAATATACAAGTGAGTAAAACATGCAACGTAAAAGATAAATTCAAAGATGAGGAAGAAGCTTTGATGAATGAGAGAGGAATATGTGTTTATATCATATTTTATTTTTAAATTTAGCTTTTTATATAGTTTTTTTATAATGAAAATTTATCCAAAACCCTATCAAATTTAGACATTGAAATATTAAGGGGTCATTTTTTTTTTTTAATCTGAAGATTGAATATGATTGAATTTTATGAATATCGAAGAGGAACTAAAACCTGAAATCTAAATAACATATTTATTATTTATTTTTTTCCTTCTAATGACAAAAAAAAGAGTGTTGATTGTTTAAATTTTTAAGACAGAAACATCTGAATGATGATAAAATTTAAAAATATATCAATATATTTATGACAGTTATGGAAGAAAATATTTTAATTATGATTAAGTTGTTAGGTGTAGGTGATAAGTCAGAATTTTTAATTTTTAATTTTTAGTATTTTTCAGTAGTTTGACAACTTAAAAAACACAAAAATAACTTAACATCTCCAATTAAAATATGTTAAGTGTTAAGTAAAAAAAAAAAAAAACTAAGTGCTTTTATATAAACTATTTTAATGCCGTTGGCTCCATTTCTTGATAAAAAATGGATCTTCATTTTCACCTATCTTTATCTACTTTTGTTCCGTTCCCAGGTAATTATCAGTTGTTTTTAATATTTTTCTTTAATGTGCAGGTAATAAGGACCCAAGTGAATATTTTATAGAATTTTATGGTAAAAGTGTAATTTTTGTAACTTGGTAATAAGGGCCTAAGTGAAAGAAAGCTTCTCAGAATTTAGGGCAATAAGTATAAAGTTTGCACCAGGCTTTAATGAAATGGTGCGTTTTTCACCAAGGAAAGTGAACAGCTTTAAAACAGAGCCGTAGAGAAAGAAAAAAGAAAGTTAAACAGTGCGTTTTGCACCGTTTAACTGGATAAAATGAGGATGCAACTTGCGCGTGACATGCACAAGTCGCGGCCGTGCAAAACTAGCCCTAGCTGGTCTTTTTAAAAGAGAAGAACAATAGCCATGAAGGGGGTTGCGGGGCTGAGCTGTAAGGCTGTGAACATAGTAGCTGTGAACTATGGGAAGGATAGAAAAATACAGTAGCACCAAGAGAGAAGAAGACAACAGCCCAGGTGCTGGTGAGAGGGAAGAAAAAAAAAACAGAGCAGACCATAAGAATTTGGAGGCAGTAAAGAAGAGCTTGGGGAGAAAAAGAAGAAGGGATTCTTGGTATCTAGGAGACTAGAAGCTTGATCTTGGATTCTCTTTTCAACCGATTGACACTATTCAAAGAAGCCGCAAGGAATCGATGGAGAAATATTTCTCCATACGGAATCAGACGAGAGTCATTCCGTTTAAAGTTTTCTTTTCCTTCAATCTTTATCTCCTTTATGCTTATTTTGATGTCTTTAAAGTTAATTATCATGTTTTATTTGGATTATTTGATTATGAACTAGTTTTATATGCTAGGACGATGATGGATCTATTTGTGAAATTTTAAATGAGCTTATAAATTGGTTTGATTGTTGATTATTATTTAGTTGAGTGGGCATTTTGTTTTTAATGCTTCTAAGTGTAATGGAAAAAATTTAGTTTATTTTGTTGTTGTGAGTTATGAACCGAGAGGTGACGCTCACAGGTGTTAATTAAAATGCTCACCGGGATTTTGGAGTTAAATAGAGATATATTAACTTATTTTGTGTGATCATTGTTAGTGTTATTGTTATTAATGCATTTGCATACATTTGGATATTCATCGAAAGATAGAATATTAGTGTATATGGGAATAGGTTCAATTTATCTCGAGAGATAATCTTGAACAATTTAGTTAACACGATCATCAACCGATAATAACTCATTTTCATTACATTTTTATTTCCATAATTACTGAAATCAGAAATCTTAGCTAATTCTCCCTTCGATCAAACTCTCACTTTTTATTTTGTTTTGTTTCTTGTTTTGTTTAGTTTTAATTAGTTATTTTCACAACCTTTGTGATTTATTCAAATAGATATAAACTTTGTTAATTTTAGTACCCAATACCTAAATATCCCTGTGGAGACGATAATTTACTCTCATTGTGTTACTTGTGCTGACCCCGTATACTTGCGGGTACAAAAAGACGTAACAAGTTTTTAACGTTGCTGCCGAGGATATTTTTGTTGTGTTGATATTAATACCGATTAGGCCTATTGCTAATTTGGATTGTATATATATTTTATTTTTCCTAATTGTTTGTTCTTTTTTTTTCTGTACAGAAAATGTATTCTTGGTATGAGGCGTATGAGCTTACTGAGAAAGTGGCGACTAATGACTATGGAGTACCTTCAGATTGTTTCTTATGTGGGGCGCCGTATATGAGTACTGATTGTCAGGTGGGCAATCCATTTGCTGCGAGCAGTTATGAACAAATGCAGTATGAGGATTATGTCGACTATGATCAGAAAAACCCCTACCCGAGTACATACAATCCAAAGTGGAGCAATTATCCTGACTCTTAATGAGCAACCAACAAAAAAATGAGTCAACTCTAGAAGACATATTGGCCATGTATATGGAAAAGTTGGATACCAGATTGGAGCATCAGGGATAATGCTTTGAAACATTTGACTGATACTACTCGCAAGATAGATACAAAGGTTAATCTAGTTGCTTAGCACTCGCAATCCACCATCCAGAATTTAGAGGCTCAAATCGGATAATTTGTAGAAGTGATCCATTGGCAAGATCAAGAAGCGTTGCCAAGTAGCATAGAGACTCATCCGATGGAGCAATGCAATGAGACTGCCTTGGAAATCGAAAAGCTAGTTAAGCATCCGATTTGGATTGATCAAGTAGAGATGGAAGTGAGTAAAAGCATGTCGCTTATAGTTGAAGCATCTACCTTTCCAGAGCCATTAGAGCTATGTCTAGTCTATAGTACCACTGCAGAAGAAGATAGCCACCAGAGTACATATGTTTTTTTAGATATTGAAGAAGGAAAGCCTAAACCGCCTCCACCCTTTAAGTAACCGTCGCGCTTAGGTCGCAAGAAACTACCTTCTCATTTGAGGTATGCAGAGTTGGAAGAGTTATCTTTTCTTCTAGTCATTTGGTTAGGATGGTGTGGTAAGTTGATGAAGAGATATCAATTATGGAACAGGTTCTGAGCGA
The DNA here is from genome assembly GCA_003430845.1 of Xanthoceras sorbifolium. Classification (NCBI taxonomy): domain Eukaryota; kingdom Viridiplantae; phylum Streptophyta; class Magnoliopsida; order Sapindales; family Sapindaceae; genus Xanthoceras; species Xanthoceras sorbifolium. Next base: position 20,141,548 of record CM010618.1, read on the forward strand.
TTTTCTAGAGAATTATCCTGAGAGGTTTAGAGCCGAAGCGAATTCTATCCCAGTTATTTGAACACAATTGTTTTCTTTTTAATATTCTTTGAGTGTTGGCATATGCGTGGCAAGTGGTGCAAAAATCTGTGAGTGGATGCTTTTATTTTACTCATTAGATTTGCTAGTTTTTATCTTAATAGATTGTGCTTCATTTGGCAAAATTAATTATTCTTTAATGTTCAGAGATGCGTTTGTGGGTATCGTAGCTGATAAACCCTCACAAGATTATAACTCATCCACTAGAGATACCTAGGGGTTTAAAGGCTTGTGGCACATGTTAAATGCCATCGTGTTTACCTACAAAAGTGGTTTGGGCTAATTGTTTGTTTATATTTATTTTTTGTTTTAGTTTTCTTTTTGTTTTGTTCCGATTTTGCTCGAAGACGAGCAAAAATTAGGTTTGGGGCTATTTTTTGGCTCCATTTCTTGATAAAAAATGGGCCTTCATCTTTACCTATCTTCACCTACTTTTGTTCCGTTCCCGGGTAATTATCGGTTGTTTTTAATGTTTATCTTTAGTGTCCACGTAATAAGGACCCAAGTGAATATTGTATAAAATTTTAGGGTAAAAGTACAATTTCCGTAACTTGGTAGTAAGGGCCTAGGTGAAAGCTTCTTAGCATTTAGGGAAAAAGTATAAATTTAAAAAGTTGAACCAGACTTTAATGAAATGTTGCGTTTTGCACCAAGGAAAGTGAGCAGTTTTAAAACGGTGCCGTTTTTGGCAACAAAAAGCTAGTGCAAAATGACACTGTTTTGCATCTGGAGAAGAAAAAAAATAATAAGTTAAACGATGCATTTTGCACCGTTTAACCGGACAAAATGAGGTCGTGACTTGCACGTGATATGTACAAGTCGCGGCCATGTAAAACCAGCCCTTGCTGATTTTTTTAAAAGAGAAGAATAGTAGCCATGAAGGGGGTTGCGGGGCTGTGAACACAGTAGCTTTGAATTGCGGGTAAGATAGAAAAATACAGCAGCACCAAGAGGGAAGAAGACAGCAGCCCAACTACTGCAGAGGGGGGAGAAAAAAGAAAGAGAAAGTAGACCACAAGAATTTAGAGGCAACAAAGAAGAGTTTGGGGAGAAGAAGAAGGGATTCTTGACAGCTAGGAGACTAGAAGCCTAGTCTTGGATTCTCTCTTCGACCATTCGACACTATTCAAGGAAGTCGCAAGGAATCGAAGGATGAATATTTCTCCACACGGAATCAAACGAGAATTATTCCGTTTAGAGTTTTCTTTTCCTTCAATCTTTATCTCTTTTATGCTTATTTTGATGTCTTTAAAGTTGATTATCATGTTTTATTTGGATTGCTTGATTATGAACTAGTTTTATATGCTAGTATGATGATGGATCTATTTGTAAAATTTTGAATGGGTTTATAAATTGTTTTGATTGTTGATTATTATTTAGTTGAATGCGTATTTTGTTTTTAATACTTCTAAGTGTAATGGCATGCATTTAGTTTATTTTGTTGTTGTGAGTTATGAACCGAGAGGTGATGCTCACAGGTGTTCATTAAAACGCTCACCGGGATTTTGGAGTTAAATAGAGATATATTAACTTATTTTGTGTGATCATTGTTAGTGTTATTATTATTAATGCATTTGCATACATTTGGATATTCATCGAAATATAGAATATTAGTGTATATGGGAATAGGTTCAATTTATCTCGAGAGATAATCTTGAACAATTTAATTAACACGATCATCAACCGTTAATAATTCATTTTCATTACATTTTTATTTCCATAATTAGTGAAGTCAGAAATCTTAGCTAGTTCTCCATTCGATCCAACTCTCACTTTTTATTTTGTTTTGTTTCTTGTTTTGTTTAGTTTTAATTAGTTATTTTCACAACCTTTATGATTTATTTAAATAGATATAAACTTTGTTAATTTTAGTACTCAATACCTAAATATCCCTGTGGAGACGATAATTTACCCTCATTGTGTTACTTGTGCTGACCCCGTATACTTGCGGGTACAAAAAAGCGTAACAAATGCCAACTATTGGCTTATGTGAATTGGATGGCACTCATGCAGTTACCAAAATCAATCAGCCATCCAAAATTGCAATGTATCTGCAAAAGAATAGAAAAAAAGAAAAGGGGCAGCGTTAGAAACAAAGAAGCATCAAAACAATGATATTGAAAAAAAAAATAGAGAATATAGAGAAGAAACAAGCAAGTTTTTTGAATTGTTTTTTTGGTAAGATCAATACCCATATTCAGATCAGAAGATTGGACACTTACTTCATGAACTGAGGGGACTCTCCATCTGTGACGGTTCTCCGACCGCGATAATACTTTACATATGTATTTTCTTCATTCGAATGTAACAAATTTTCTATAAAAATGACAACATCGTAAGAAACATTTTCTTTCAAGGAGAAACCAAATTTCTTACTATGATTACAAACGTCATAATAATTCTAAGAAAATAAAATACAACTAAAATTACTTAAAATATATCAAGATACACTATCTTGAAGAATTCTGAGCTTAAATACATGACCATTACTTGTATTGAAGCTTGAAAGACATCAATACCTGTGGAATACATATCTCAAAATCTAATAATAGCATGTAATGATACATTCATCAATGAAATAAAACCATTGCTTACGCTAATAAGAGTTCAAATAAAGAATCAATACTAACCCCAATATTGCTGTGATGCAGGATGCAGAAAAGATCCAATTGAATGACACCATGGGAATGGCAGATTCTTCATCATCTTCTTCTTCTTCAACACTAGATGGTATTGCTAGTGGCGTTGTTGGCTCGTGGCTACATTTCCACTTGATTTGTGAACCACATAGACCAGGATTACCTCCATAATTGTTCTCATCAAATGTTGCAAACTGCCCTTGTCAGGGATTGGACCGGACAGGGTTGATAAACTGATAAAAGAAGAGTGGTGATGATTCAATCAACATAAAAATAAGCAAAGCTTGATGACTCCATTAGAGAAACTTGAGAGAAAATGACCTCTGTATTTCAATAGAAGAATCTGTTACAAGAGCCAGGAATATATATATATATATATATATATATATATATATATATATATATGCACACGTGGCTCAGATCATGTAATTAGCATGATGCAAATTACATGTCATCATAAACTTAGAGAAGAGAAGAAACAAATAACATAATTGCAAACTAACTCTTCCACGTCACTAACTCTTTTCAATCTAACCATTCTTATGAGCAACATGGTAAGATTGACCAACCAATGGCAATAACTTGCCGTGCAAGTTATTATTCTGTAAAGACTGATATGCAGAGTATTGATGTGCACCAGATATAATGCACTTGAAGATGCTATAGCAGTCTTTGCCTTAACAGCCCCCGTAAATTGAACTTGGGAGAGGAAACAAGACTCAGTTTGGACCCAAGAAATTCAAAGCGAGGCTGAGTCAAGGACTTGGTAAAGATGTTTGCACGTTGGAGATAAGTTGGAACATATTAAACCTTAAGCTGCCCACGACTGATTTTCTCTCTAACGAAATGGACATCGATTTTAATGTGCTTGGTCCTTGCATGGAACACAAGATTGTGAGCTTAAGAACTAGTACTAGTATTATCACACCATGATAGGCCCTTAATCTACTATCTCCAATTAGGTAGCCTGCTGGCACTTCACGGTAGCTTCTCAGTTGAGGTTTGCCCCGTTGAAAGGCTTCCGTGAAGTTAAGCCGTTTCTTTTAACTGGAAATCTGAGTAGAAAATTTTTTTTTATAAAAATTTTGCTAGAGTCTCCTCTATTTTTCTGAGATTACCAAATCTTGGAGACCTGCATAAAAACTTGAATACTTCTATAAAATTTCAAATCTCAACTACCGTTAGGACCTCAGGTCCATCACCAAAATCACAACTCAACCACAAAAATCAAATTAACTGAAATAGACAAATCTAATTTTTAAATAAAATACTCATGCGCTAAAAACAATATCAAAATATAAACTTTACATAATTATTACAACTGAAATATTAAACGTAATTCTGAACTGTCACAACAATGTTCTAACTGGTCCTGCCGGTCATGGGCGTCCCTGCATTGTCTGCACCTGCACCTGGGAGGTTGGTTTAAAAAAAATATAAAACTAATATGAGCTAAAGGAGCTCAGTGAGTGCGTTTCTAATTTACTGAGAAACCTTAAATATAATAAGATTAACTTTGAATTTAACTGAAACTTTTTAAACTTATTGCTATTACTAAAAACTGATAAACTGAATTTCTTTTCAAACTTTCTTCTATTGCTGAAAACTAATAAACTGAATACTGATAAATTGAAAACTCTCTGTTATTACTGAAAACTAATAAACTGAAACAATATACTTTCTTTAAATACAAACTGAGAATTTTATAAACTATAAAATCTGATGGCCAAACCTAAAATAATTACTTTTAAATTAATCACTGAAATAATTAAAATTTTATTATAACTTTTGACTTGGCCTCTTTTCTGAAAACCGAAAAGCTAAGATAATATACTTTTTCTGAAAACTGAAATACCGAGATAATATATTTTTCTAAAAACTGAAAAACTGAAATAATATATTTTTCTGATAATTGAAATGCTGAGATAACATATTTTTCTGAAAACTGAAATGCTAAAATAATATACTTTTCTGATAATGTTTTTCTGATAAAACGTTTTCTGATAAAACCTTTCTGATAATGCTTTTCTGATAAAACGTTTCTTATAAAACTTTTTATGATAAAACTTTTCTAATAAAACTTTTCTGATAATACTTTTCTGATAAAACTTTTCTGATAATACTTTTCTGATAAAACTTTTCTGATAATACTTTTCTGATAAAACTTTTCTGATAAAACTTTTCTGATAATGCCAATGGAAAACCCATATCTAATATCCGATAATCCATAGGGCAACTCAGCTAGCGCCGCACCATATGAAGGGTGTCACTAGGCGACTAACTGGCGCCGCACTGGTGACTCTGATAGTCTAATAAAAGACATCTCACAGTCTATGTAGCGGAATTCTGCATCGCCTACATATAGCGAGACAACACCCCAATGTGTGGGCGACTGACAGACTCGACAGACTCAACCCCCCTAGAGTTAGCGGACTGTCCCCCCCTTAACTTGGCCTATACAAATGGGGTGTACCGGCCGGGTCTACTACTGATAATCTGATAATCTGATAGCTGCTGATAATCTGATAACTGATAGCTGCTGATAATATGATAATAAATGGGTATCCTATTGGCCTGAAAATATTTTCTTTGCTTTTAAAACTAATCAAAAGCGTGAAAATATAAAACGTATTTCTTAAATTAAATCTCATATATAAATATTTCTCAAGTGAAAATAAACTTAAAATCTCTACAATAAAAATATCTAAATTAAGATATCCATTATGTTTAATTTATAAAACACATAGAAATAAACAATTATATACAAGGATATAAAATACTGAATCAAACTTGGAAGGAAATAAACAAAATGCAATTCAACCAAAAATCTAATTTTGCACTAACTTGAATACAAATATTAACTTACTAAACTTTAAATAAAACTTATTATTAAAATAAAATTTTCTTAATTAAAATCAACACTTCATAAAATTTCATTTATATAAAAATACTTTAAACACTCACTGATTTCTGATTTTCTCTAGGCTTGGTGCTATGGTTCCTTCGTCTCATTACATTTTTTGCCTCTCCGCAATTCATTTCCTCCCATACTATAGAGATTTCTCCCTAAAGTAATATATTTCCCATTTAAATCATTAATATAAATACAACAACTAATATAAAAACTCAATTAACACATTTAACACTTTATTCTTCAATTTCTTCTATTATAATAAAATCAATTACATTTAATTTGCTAAAAATCATGTCTCTACCGTTATGTATTCCTTCATTCGTTCAATTTTTCTTAAATTGAATCTCATACAACACAATCCAACATACTTTCTTGGATTTCTAAGCACCAATTTGTATCACAATCATACAAATACAATTTCTAGTATCTTAAGTATACACAAATTGAAATCTCTACACTTTTAACTTCAATTTCTACATAATTTCTCATTCTAATCTTCATCAATTTAACATAAATAAATTTCCTTCACTTAACAACATCAAATTCAATCTCATTAAACTTGATTAAACTGATTATAACTTCAATTTCAAATTAAATTCAAAAATTCTCAAAACTAATAATTCAATTTCATTCCAAACACAACATCACAAAAATTCCATAATACAAGTTCACTAATTTGAGAATCATTTTGATTCATTTCTTAATGATTCCAAATTCATACTATCAATTAACTAAAAAACACTCAATTTACTCAAATAATATCTCAATTAAACAATTTAAACTTGAAATCATCAAATCCACAAAATCTTTAACTTATTAGAGTTCTAATTTTTCATTTTAATCAACTCAAATCCAATTAATTTCAAATAAAACACTACAAAAACTAAAATCAAATACTAAAATTAACAAAACCCATAATTTTCTTTACTTCCATCTATCCAATTTCACTCTATACTCAACAATCAATTTCAAACACAATTCAAAACTCAATCAAAATTCCAACACAATTTAATTTTATCAAATTCAAAACAATTTAACTTCATCACACTCACCCAAATCCTCTTCTTCTTCTTCTTCTAGCTTGACTGAACACTCCATTCTCTTTCTTTTTTTTCTTTCCTTTTTCTTTTCTTTCTCTCTGCACGTTTTCTGTCCTCTGTTTTCTTTTCTTCCCGCTGCTGTGTTTTGCTTCTCTTGGTTTTCTTCTTCTTTTCTTTCTTCTTTTCTCTCTTCCTTGCTCTGTTTTCTGGTCTTTTCTTCCTCTCCAAGCCGACAGTTCCTCTCTCTCTCTCTTCTTTCTCCTTCGGCTGATAGTTCTTCTTCCTCTCCTCTCTCTTTTTTTCTTCTTTCTCTTTTACTTCTTCCTTCCTTCTTGCCTCAGCCGATCTCTCTCTTATTCCTTCTCAATTTTTCTGTATTCTTCCTCTCTCGTCTCTCTCCGTTTTTCTCTTCCAATTTCTCTGATTTCATTCATATATATATATATATATTATTTTTATATTACTTATCTCTAATTGCAACATGCCCTTGAACCTTTTAAAATCATAAAAGATTACCAATATAAAATTTAATCACATGATCTTGGTCAACAATCCTTTAATTTACAATTTAATCCATAACAATCCATTAACTCTTTTCCATAAAAATCCATTTCAAGTTACTTTTCCATCAATTAATTAAATTACAATTCATACCATAAAAATATATTCTAATTTCCAATAAATATTCTTAATACTCTAATTTATGGAAATCCTTACTATGTTCTCCAAAACTTATAATTGGATTTCGTATCTACTTTATGAAATCTTACTAATCATCCAATAGATTCCATTATAGTACCGTACAATCAATTCTGAAAAAATATATTACAATACCTGTACATGTACAGTACAAACTATCGGGAGGGTGTATTACACACCAAATAATTGGTGGAGGAGAAAGAACAACACTAAGTTCAATAAACAATGAGAGTAACCATAACAATTCTAATGCAGCCTGAGACAAGGCGTGATACTCAGCTTCAGTGCTGGACTTAGCCACTACTTTTTGCTTCCTTGAGCTTTAAAATATCAAGTTAGGACTAAGATAAACATAATACCCACTGGTGGAGCGCCTGTCATCTAAGGAAGATCCCCAGTCTGTATCAACATATGCAGCAACATGAAGAGAAGAAGCAGACTGAAAATGCAAGCTAAGAAATGGTGTCCCTTTCAAATAACAAAGAAACTGCTTGCAAGCTACCCAATGAACATCTGTAGGAGCTTAGAGGAATTGATTAAGCTTATTGACAGCATATGCTATGTCAGGGTATGTATGACTAAGGTATTGGAGAGCGCCAATTGTACTTTGAAACAATGTAGGATCATGAATTGGAGAACCAATGGAAAGAGACAGCTGAGTACTTGGACATATTGGAGTGCTACAAGGTTTAGATTGCTGCAAACTTGTCTTGACCAGTAAATCTGCTATGTACTTGGTCTGTGTCAAGAACAGTCCTTTAGAATTTCTAAAGGCTTCAAAGTCTAAAAAATAGCACACAGGCCCCAGCACTTTCAATGCAAAGGCAGAGTTGAGTGTAGTAATGGTTTGCTGAACTAAAGAGGGACTGCTGCCAGTGATCAATATGTCATATACATAAATCAACAGATAGATGACATTATGCTTTACCTTTCGAATGAACTAGTGTTGGTTCCATTTCTTGATAAAAAATGGACCTTCACTAGTACTTTAATTCACCTACTTGTGTTCCATTCTCGGGTAATTATCGGTTGTTTTTAATGTTTTTATCTAGTGTGCAGGTAATAAGGTTTTGTGCGTAATTGAAGAGCCTTGGTGGATTAAATTGAAGATTTGGGAGTGCATAGCTGTCATCTTTTGGAGGCTGCCATAAATCCTATAAGATGAACTGGGTTGAGAACCTTATATTTCTGGCAAGGTCACGATGTCTACTTTCCAGAAAATTTTACGGTTTGTGATTCCGAGTTTTCTAGAGGAAGTTATGCTCATTTTCACAATAGTGCGCAGACTCACGACTTTTATGTTGAGAGTTAAGTCACGAGTCATGTTTCGGAGGCCGTCATAAATTATAGAAGATGAACTGGGTTTCGAGCTTTATATGTATGGAAAGATATAGATGTCTACTTTCCAATGCATTTTACAGTTCCTGTTTGGAGTTTTCTAGAGGAAGTTATGGTCATTTTCGTAACAGTGCGCAATCTTGAAATTTGGACCAGTGAGCACTGCGACCTAGTACCGCGACCGTTGGTCGCGATACGCCGGTCGCGATGAAACTTCAATTTTTTGGTAGTGAGCACCGTGACCACAGTGTTGCAACCAGCGGTAGCGACCCACGGTCGTGATGGCGACGCGATAAACCTTATTTCCAATGTCTATAAGTAGAAAAAGGGCTCTAAAGGGAGGGAGTTCGGCTAGAGCTCTAAGGAGAGAACCAAGAGGAGACCAAGAGAGAAGAGAAGAGGCAAAGAGGGGAGAAGAAGATCACCTTGGAACCAAGAGGGATTGGATTCAATCCTTGAGCCAAAATCTGACCATCAAGCTTGGATTTGGAGAAAGTGAAAGCTAGACAAATTCACAATGAGGAGAAGGACGAAAGTTCATCACACCTAGAGTTTTTCTATCCCTTTCCTTCTTTATTTTCATGCTTGTAACTCTCTTTATTAATTAGAAAACATGTTTAGCTGTAAATCTTTGATTATGAACTAAACTTGTAAGTTACGGTTTTGTTGGATCTTATTCTATGAAGATTGAATGAATTGATTGTTTAATTTGTTGTGGTTGATTACTATGTTGTTGAGTGGTATTATTGTGCTTAATGCTTTTGAATGTGAAGGCCTACATTTAGATGATAAATTGGTTGTGTGTTATGTACCGAGAGGAGACGCCCACAACGTGCTTGATGTAATGTCCACAACAAGTAGAATTAGATAGAGATATACTAATTTGCTTGTGTGATCATATAGGGTGTTTATTATGACTAATGCATTTTCATGCACTTGGATATACCATCGAGAGATAGGATATTAGTGTATGTGGAATAGGTCCGATTTACCTCGAGAGGGGACTTTGCATAATTTAGATAAACACGATCATCAACATGAATAATTAAACTACAATAATGTGCTTTCATGAAATTTAATTGGATGGATTAGGTGAATTCAAATACCCTAACTCATCTCTCATATTTGGTTGTTTGATTTATTTTTATGTTTATGTATTTTCATCTTTAATTTTCCTCTTACAAACCATTTTGATTTATCCAAATAGAAATAGACTTGGTTGATTTTAGTACTCAACGCCTAAATATCCCTGTGGAGACGATAATTTACTTACACATTATTACTTGTGCCAACTCCGTATACTTGCGGGTACAAAAAGGCATAATAAGTTTTTGGCACCGTTGCCGGGGATATTTTAGTTGTGTTGATATTAATACCGATTAGGTCTATAGCTAATTTGGATTTGTATATATTTTATTTTTATTAATTTTATTTTTCTTTTTCTGTACAGAAAATGTATTCTTGGTTTGAGGCACCTGAGCTTACCGAGGAAGTGGCAATTAGAGACTATGAAGCACCTTTGGGCTATTTCTTATGTGGTGGGCCGCATGGGAGTACTGATTGTCAGGTGGGCAATCCGTTTGCTGATAGCCGTTCTGAGCAAATGCAGTACGAGGGCTTTGTACATTATCAACAGAACAACCCCTACCTGAGTTCGTACAATCCTGGGTGGAGCAATCATGTTGGCTATTCATGGAGATCCGGGAAGACATGCTTGTCGACTACGTGACAAGGATGGAAATCCGGGAACAACAGGAAAAGGATGCAGCTTTGGAAGACATGATTATTAAACTCATGATAAAGCTGGATAAAAGAATGGATTCCCAAAATGAAGCCCTGAAGAAGTTGGAAGCTAAACTTGATCAAGTTGCTCAATATACTCAAGCAGCTACCCAAAGCTTGGAGATTCAAATCAGTCAATTAGCTACAGAGATCCAATGGCAAGAGCACGAACCATATCCTATGGAGCAATGCAATGAAATGGCTGTAGAAATCAAAAGAGCAAATTAAGCAGCGGATTTGGGTTGATCAAGTAGAGATGGAAGGGAGCAAGAATTTGTTGCATGAAGATGGTACATTTACCTTTCCAGAGCCGCTTGAGATTTGTCTAGTCCAGAGTGCCACTGCAAAAGAAGAAAGCCACCAAGATACATACGTTTCTGTAGACCTCGGAGAAGGGAAGCCCAAACCGCCTCCGCCTTTTGAGCAGAACTCGCACTTGGGCCGTAACAAGATACCTTCACATTCGAGGTATGCAGGGATGAGAGAGTTTCATTCTCTTCCAGTTATTTGGTTAGGATGGTGCGGTAAACTGATGAGGAGATACCAATTATGGGGCAAGTGGGCGAAAGCACAAGCGATGAGGTAAAATCTGTATATTATATTTTTTTTCTTTATTTTAAATTTTTTCTCCAATTGTTTAAATCTTGTAGTTTAGTATTTAGTAACCCTTGCTCATGAGCTTATTAGAAGTGTTGTGCCTTGTGTTGAAAATACGAAGTACGGGGGCATGAGGTTGGATGAAGTGATAGTTGTGGATATTAGGATTGTTAGTTGTGGATATTAGGACTGTTTTTCTGTATTTTTTTTTTATTATTTCTATGTCATGTTTTGTTGTTGTGTTTTTCCCTTGAATTTAGGATTTCAAACATTGAGGACAATGTTTATCTTAGGTTTGGGGGTATTTTTGTTTTTGTGTGCTTTTATATCTTGTTGGTGTATATAGGCTATAAACCTAGACTTTCCTCATACGCACTGCGTTTGGAAGATTTAGGCATAACAATGCCACGTACACCCGTTTTTGAGTCTTTTATTGTATTTTTTGTGTTTTGTTTTATTGTTTTAGGATAACAAATTATATGCATGCTTTACAAATCATTAAGTAATAATATATAAATATTTAGGTCATTTGAGTGTACAAAGTTGTTGTCTAGAATAATGCCGATAGTGTCTTTGCATCTAAACATATAGGTCTAACGTCTTTGCATTGTAATATGTGAAAATTTCCAATTAGTAGCCCTGATTAATAGTGGAGACTACCCTTAGTGAGATTTTGAGCTTCATGCGTATTTATTCTGAGGGAATTTTATTGTTTCTACTCTTAAACACTTTCTTGAGCTTTATTGTCATTAGATTGATCTCTATTTACTTATCATTAAAATTTTGTTTAGTGGAAGATGATTCTTCACCTTGAATAGTAGATTCAGGGGCCACTAACTAATTTTGTTCTTCATTACATTGGAATGATTATTGGCAAAAGCTGGAGAAGGGGTCCTTCACTATGCACGTTGGAACAGGGGATGTCGTTTCAGTATAAGCAGTGGGAGTTGTTAGACTACAGTTTAATAATTGTTTTCTATCATTGAACAATGTCAATTTCATTATTAGATTTATAAGGAATTTGATTTCTATATTCAAATTACTTGAAACAGTTTCATAAGGTTTCTTTTAATGATAAATCAATTATTATTTTAAGAAATGGAATGAATATTTGTTCTGGTATGATAGAAATTAATTTGTATGTTTTAAGACCGTTAATTCATACATCACTGCTTAATACTAAATTGTTTAAAGTTGAAAAACCTAAAACAAAGTGACAAAGGATTTCTCCAGTTGATGACACGTATCTGCGGCATCTAAGACTTGGACATATAAATCATGATAGGATAAACAGACTAGTAAAAAACAGATTTCTAAGTTAGTTAGAGATCGGTACCTTACCTGTCTGTAAATCTTATCTGGAAGGTAAGATGACCAAGAGACCTTTTATAAGAAAAGGGATTAGAGCCATGCAACCACTTGAGCTTATACATTCAGACGTCTGGGGACCAATGAATGTTAGAGCTAGAGGTGGTTATGAGTATTATGTCACATTTATTGACGACTACTCTAAATACGCGTATGTTTACCTAATGCAACATAAGTCGAAAAATTTTGAAAGGGTCAAAGAATTCCAAGCTGAGGTTGAAAATCAATTAGGCAAAACAATCAAATCACTACGATCGGATCGTGAGGGTGAGTATCTCGACCAAGAGTTTGAAGACTACATGGTTGAGCATGGGATAGTATCCCAACTCACAGCTCCATGTACACCACAGCAGGATGGTGTTGCGGATAGGAGAAATAAGACCTTGATGGAAATGGTGAAATCTATGATTAGTTTCTCATCATTACCATATTCCTTTTGGGGATATGCACTACAAACAGCGACTTACATACTGAATGTAGTTCCATCTAAATTTGTTCCTAAGACTCCCCTAGAGTAGTGGAATGGTCGTAAAGCTAGTTTACGACATTTTGGCATATGGGGATGTCCAGTACATGTATTGAAGAATAGGCGTGGAAAGCTGGAACCTCGTTTGCAAGTATGTTTATTTGTAGGGTACCCAAAGGGAACACGAGGTGGATTCTTTTATAATCCACAAGAAAACAAAGTGTTTGTATCGACAAACGCAACGTTTCTTGAAGAGGATTATATGAGTAATCATAAACCTCGTAGTAAGATTGTATTAAAAGAGCTAGAACCTGGTACGACCAGTGCTCAGTCAACAAGAGTTGTAGACGATGTTATTATTCCATAAATATCTAATAGTTAGATCATTCCTAGTCAGGATACACTACCATTGAGGCGTAGTGGAAGGGTTGTTCGACAACCTGATCACTACTTAGGCATTGGAGAGGCACAGGGTGTCATTTCTGATGATAGTGTGGATGATCTATTGACATTTAGACATGCAATGGAAGATTCTGACAAAGAGGAATGACTTAAAGCCATGAATCTCGAGATGGACTCCATGTACTCCAACTCAGTCTGGGAACTTGTAGACTTACGAGATGGGATAAAACCTATAGGGTGTAAGTAAACCTACAAGTGTAAGAGAGGAGTAGATGGGAAGGTAAAGACCTTCAAGGCAAGGCTAGTGGCTAAGGGTTACACCCAGAAGGAAGGCATTGATTATGATGAAACCTTCTCGCCAGTAGCTATGTTTAAGTCTATTAAGATACTCTTATCCATAGCTGCCTATTTTGATTAAGAAATCTGGCAAAAGGACGTCAAGACTGCATTGTTGAATGGCAATCTAGACGAGAGCATCTATATGATGCAACCAGAGGGATTCGTATTCTAAGATCAAGAGCAAAAGGTTTGCAAACTGCAAAGATCTATTTATGGACTTAAGTAGGCATCTAGATCTTGGAACATTAGGTTTGATACTGCGATCAAGACCTATGGTTTTGAGCAGAACGTTGATGAGCCTTGTGTATACAAGCGCATCATTGACAAGAAAGTAGTTTTCTTGGTCCTTTACGTAGATGACATCTTACTCATTGGGAATGACGCAGGAATATTGTCAGAGGTAAAGGGTTGGCTTGCTAACCAATTCCAGATGAAAGATTTGGGAGAGGTAAGTTATGTTCTTGGGATCCAATTGATAAGGGATTGTAAGAACAAATTGTTAGCGTTGTCTCAAGCATCGTATATCGATAAGATACTTGTGCGATTCTCCATGCAGAACTCCAAGAAAGGTAGTTTACCTTTAAAGACATGGAGTTCACATGTCTAAGGAACAGTGTCCTAAGACACCTCAAGAAATTGAGGATATGAGACGAATTCCCTACGCGTCTGCAGTAGGCAGTCTTATGTATGCTATGATATGCATAAGACCCAACATCTGCTTCGCAGTGGGAGTAGCCAGTATATATCTGTCCAATCCAGGATTGGATCATTGAGTTTCTATTAAGCATATTCTCAAGTATCTTCGGAGAACGAGAAACTATATGCTTGTATATTCCTATCCGAATTTGATTCTATTGGGATATACAGATTCTGACTTTCAGTCAGACAAGGATTCAAGGAAATCCACATATGCGTCAGTATTCACCCTTGGTGGTGGAGCCATAATTTGGAGGAGTATCAAGCAATCTTGCATTGCTGATTCCACCACCATGGAAGCTGAAAGTTCTTGAGTGATCTGGAAGTTGTTCCAGATATGAATAGGCCAATGACACTTTATTGTGATAATAGTGGAGTTATGACCAATTCCAAAGAACCAAGAAGTCACAAAAGAGGGAAGCATATAGAGAGAAAATATCATCTCATCAGAGAGATAGTGCAGCGAGTAGACGTGGTCATGACGAAGATTGCGTTACAAGATAACCTGGCTGATCCATTTACAAAGACCTTGACGGCTAAAGTGTTTGGAAGTCACCTAGAGGGTCTAGGATTACGAGACATGTCCCATATGCTTTAGTGCAAGTGGGAGATTGTTGGGATTTATGCCCTAAAGCTTGTAATTGTAAATGGTTAAAGACAATAATAAGAATTATTCAGATTATCATTCAAGTTCATAAAATGTTTTATATTCAGTAATACATTCGTATTGTGCAAGAACATCCTAGATTGCAAGATGTAATCTCATAATTAGTATATGATGGTCATATACAGAGAGGATTCATTTTGAGACGTGCAATCTAAAGAGTCCGTAGAGAGCGAACAAAGCTGGGTACTTTGTTTGTGATTGATCTACTGTTGCGGTCAATTCTATAAAGTATGGTGGTCTGATCCTAGACCGCTCATGTAGTTGACATGAGAATGGAGGCACCTTATATGATGAGATCATATAGGACTGGGCCATGATTTATATGAATCTCTCACCAAGATCCGTTAGTAGATGGGATTCATATATAATCGATAAATGATGGCTATTTATAGGTGATCTTAATCTTGAGTGTCTTATCGACTCCTTCATGTTTGATATTGGCTTTTGATTTACCATGAGTGAGATTGATGAGAATCTCGACCAATACCTCCGTATCTTGGAGCTGCGGATTGTGGCTGAGAAGGTTTGAACACAATAGTGGAATCCACTCCTTCTTGATTAAAGTAGATGAGTAGTTCCCTTAAGGGTTGATTCGAGGCTTGAATGATTATAAGTGCTCTTTTCTTCCGTGAGGAAGACAGGATTTAATTGTTCATTAGAGAATCAATGGTACTTAAAGGAAAAGATATTTCTATAGGGGTATAACGGACTTTATGACCCAGCTCTAGTTATGAACTATTTGTGAAGGATCACACTATATGCAATTAGCTATATCAATGGACACTGAGACTTTAGATTGTATAAACACATCTACAGCTTTGAGAGTGCAGCCTCGGGTTTTTAGTGGAATAACTCCGAGGTTAATAATCGTGAAATATTAATTAAAGAGTTTTAATTAATATTACTAAGTATTATTGGAGCTCAAAACTGTAGGTCCATTAGGTCCCCTTGCTAGCCCTTATGGTTGTTGGTAACAAGGGTCACGGTAGATTAATTGGATGATCCAATAATAGTGTTACGAAAGTAATGCAATTTAAATAAAAGAGAATAATTAAATAATGTGATTATTTAATTAATTAAATATTTAATAAAATAATATAAATTAATAATTAATAATTATTAATTCTATTTATTAAATATGAGGTCATGTGATTAAATAATGACTAGGACAAAAGAATTAAAATAATTAGATTATTTTAATAGTCCAAAATGTCACAGGTTCAAGTCTTTAGGGAGACTAAAAATAAATAGGATTTTGAATCCTATTTTGACTTGGTCAAACTAAAACCCTAAAGGGCTACTATATAAGTGTTATATAGCTAGGAAAAACTGAACTAAGCACACAAGTGAAAAAGAAAGAGAATTCGGCCACCAAAGACAGAAGAAAAGAGAAAAAAAAAGTTTTTTCTGACTCTCCCCTTTTTTGCAGGATTCGGCCGGCGTTCTTTTCACGTGACCTCCATCTCTTACCGTGATGTGCCCACACACACGTTGTTAGACCGCGGGTCATAGCTCGGAAGATTTGGTGGTAGATCGAGAGATCAGAAAAAAGAAAATCAAGAAAAAGGTATGTAGTTTCTAAAGTTTTTTTTTCTGCATATATACAGGAGCTCGTTCCTGATTGAAAAAGGTTTTTTTTTTGGATAATGAGATTGAAAAAGGTTTTCAATATAAGAAAAATTTTTGAAACCCAATTCCACATGTTATAAGATAATCAAAATATTTTCTAAAACTCCCTTCATCATGTTGCTTTAGTGCCAATGGAGGGCAATAAGCATACTTTGAATTTGGAAGTTAAAGAAGAGGGTACTCCTTTAGCAATTTTGGACATTGTTTGTGATGCAGGGGTTGTTCTTTGTAAGGATGGGGCTAATGTTTATATTGATGACGAGGCTGCTCTTTATGATGATAGGAATGCTCTTTGTGATAATGATGAGGCTGATCATGGTGAGGATGGTATTGATTCTAGTCTTCCTCGTAATGCTTTGGTTTCAAAAGTTAAGGATTCTCTAGAAAAGAAAAAGAAGAAGAAAGGTTCTAGTAGTAAGAGTAAGAAGAATAAGAAGCACTTATCCCCTAAAGGGGGTAAGTGGAGATAGTATTTGTGGGGGTTTCTTCTTATCTTTGTGTATTTATTATGATTTTTGGGTACTGGAATATTAGGGGTCTTAATGACCCTTTGAAGAAAAGAGAGGTTCGTAGTTTGATTAAAGATGAGAAATTGTCTTTGTGTGGTTTAGTGGAAACGAAAGTTCTGAAGAAAAATAAAGATGTTATTCTTAAGACCATTGACCGGTCTTGGAAGGTGGAGTGCAATTATAATTTTTCCTCTTTGGGCAGGATTTGGGTTTGCTGGAATCCATTTAATGTTACTGTTTTGGTTGTCGGATCTTCTGAACAAGTTATTCATTGTAGAGTTTCTTGTGTTGATTCCACTTGGGGGTATATGATTTCAATTGTGTACGGTGATAATTGTAATGTTCATAGGGAGGCGTTGTGGGCTGATTTAGTGGCGCGACAAGTGGAATGGGAGAATAGTGCTGGGATTGTGATAGGTGACTTTAATGCTATTAAATCTTCGATTGAGAGTGTTGGGGGATTCATTTCTTGGCCGCATTGGAAAGACGACTTTTCTAATTGTTTAGCAGAGTCTGGGTTGGATGATCTGCGATTTAATGGGTGCTTCTATACAAGGTCTAGTCACCATACGGTTGATCCTATTCTTCGAAAGTTAGATTGAGCTTTGGTCAATTTGAATTGGGATATTTCTTTTCGAGGTTCAGAGGCGCATTTTCTTCGTTCCAGTGTTTCTAATCACTCTCCTATGGTTGTTAAGAATGTGGATCTCCCTCGGCGATGGGTGCCTTTTAATTTTTTTATTTTTGGGCGGATCATCCAGAATTTTTATCCTTGGTGGATCGGGTTTGGGCAGACAAGGTGGATGGTTCTCCTTTGTTTCAGTTATGTAAGTAGCTAAAATGATTGAAAGTGGAGCTTAAGAAACTTAATAGGGAGTGTTAGACTTGTCTTCTAGGGTGCAGCAAGCTAAGCATGATTTGGAATATGTGCAGTGGGATATTCAGGAGCAACCTATGAATGCATCATTACAAGAGGAGGAGTCTCGGTTGGTGAAGCTTTATGGTGATTTGAGCAGAGATGAGGAGAGTTTTTTTAGACAAAAGTCCTAGGTTCAGTGGATAAATTTGGGAGATAAGAATTCTAGGTTCTTTTTTCGGTCGATGAAACAAAGCTTTTGTAGGAGTAAGGTTTTATCTCTTATTGATGAGCATGGTAATCATGTAGAGGAGCCTAGTGAAGTTAAGTCTATGGTGGTGAACTTCTTTGAGACACTTCTTAGACAGCCTGCTGGATGCTCTAGGATTGACCATGATTTAGTGAGGCAGGCTCTCCCTAAGCGTATTTCTGGTGATCAGTGTGCTACCTTGGGTAGAGAGGTTAGTGATGATGAAATTAAGGTGGTTTTGTTCTCTCTGAAAGATAACAAAGCTCCTAGTCCGGATGGGTAGAACGCTACTTTCTTTAAGAAAGCTTGGTCTGTTGTTAGTGACGATTTTCTTCGTGCTATTCATTCGTTTTTGAGGTCCGGGAGATTGCTAAAGCAAGTGAATTAAGGTTCCCAATCTTTCTAAGGTTGGGGATTTTAGGCCTATTTCGTGTTGTAACACTATCTACAAATGCATTGCAAATCGAGTTCAGAAGGTGTTGCTTGATGTTGTTAGTCCTTCTCAGTCGGCCTTTGTTGCTGGTAGGCAGATTAGTGACAATTTTTTACTGTCGCAGAAATTATTAAGGAACTATCATCGTGATGGGGGTCATCCTAGGTGTGCACTGAAGGTAGATTTAATGAAAGCCTATGATTTTGTGCGATGAGATTTCTTAGTACCTGTCTTATAGATTTTAGGGTTCCCAAAGCAGATGATAGCTTGGATTTCTAAATGTATTTCTACTCCCCATTTCTCAATTTCTATCAATGGCAAACTGAATGGTTTCTTCAATGGTGGCCGAGGTTTGAGGCAGGGGGATCCTATGCCACCTTATTTATTTGTGCTAGCTATGGAGGTGTTTTTGGGGCTGATGTGAATTAGGGATCATGAAGATCAATTTGTTTACCACTGACAGTGCAGAAAGATTGGTATTTCTCACTTATGCCTTGCGGATGATCTTATGGTTTTCTGTAAGGCAGAGGGGAGGCAGTTACTGCGGTTAATGGTGTTCTTGGTCAGTTTCAAGCTCTTTCTAGATTGGTCCCTAATCCTAGTAAGAGTAATCTTTTTGTGACTGGAGTGTCCTCTGAGATTAAGCAAGAGTTGCTTGGGATCCAGGGTTTCCAAGAAGGGGTCTTACGTGTCAGATATCTTGGGGTCCCTCTGATTTCTACTAAGCTTATGGCATTGGATTGTAGGGTTCTTGCTGATAGAATTGTGGCGAGGGTTAAGAGTTGGACCAGTAGGGTTCTTTCTTTTGTAGGAAGGCTTCAACTTATTCAATTTATGTTGTTCTCTATTCAAGTGTATTGGTTCTCCATTTTTATTCTGCCTAAGTCGGTGGTAATAAAGGTTGAAGCTACTTTACGTAGTTTTCTCTATAGGGGTTCAGATTTAGGTAAAGGTAAGGCTAATGTTGCTTGGTCCTTGGCGTGTTTACCAAAGGAAGAGGGTGGGCTGGGTATTAAAAGTGTTGAGGCTTGGAATAAAGCTGCCATAATTAAGCATTTGTGGGCTGTTTGTAGCAATTTAAGATCTTCTATTTGGGTGTCGTGGGTTAGGTCTACTCTGCTTAGGGGAAGGAATGTGTAGGAGGTGAAGTGACCTAGAGATTGCTCGTGGAGTTGGAGGAAAATTCTAGGCCTTCGGAGTCATGTGCGAAGGTTGACACAGTTTCGGGTGGGTAATAGGGAGGATGTTTCCCTTTGGTTTGATTATTGGTATCTTTTAGGTTTTTTGGTGGAGGTGTTTGAGCGGCGGATTATTTATGATTCTGGTCTTGATCCTCATGCTAAGGTGGCAAATGTTATTCAGGGAAGGGATTGGGCTTGGTCTCGTTCCCTGACTGGGAATTGGATGGACATTATTAGTAGTATCCCTGATTACTTGAGGCCTAATAACTCTCAAGCTAATACTTTGTGTTGGGTTAAGGACTGTCGTGGGGCTTTCTCTATTTGTAATGCTTGGGAGTCTCTTCGGTCCCGTCAGCCAGCATTGGATTGGTTTAGGTCTGTTTGGCATTCTAAAGCGATTCTTAGACATGCTTTTATCTTCTAGTTGGTTTTTAGGGGTGCTCTTTCTATTCAGAATAAGCTTCTTGTTCATGGCTTGATTCCGGATATTCGTTGTATGTTTTGTGGAGGGAATTGTGAGGATGTCCCTCATCTCTTTTTTAATTGTTCCTATTCTTGCGAGGTTTGGTTTGCTCTTTTAAGGAAGTGCATATTACCTCTGCGTGCTCGGAGCTGGGAGGCTACTATTCTTTGGTCTTTCCATTTCCGCGGTCGGTAGCTTCATGGGTGGGTGGTGCGTATTATGCTTGCGGCTGCTGTCTATGCTATTTGGCGTGAGTGGAATGCTAGGATGCATGGCGAGTTACCTAAACCTGTTACCGTGGTTATTTGTTCCATTGTTAGATATGTTGGTATGCGTGTCTTAATTCCTTATATAGTGTGGTGACTTCTCCTACTAATAGATGACTCCATCAGTCTTGGGGTTTTATCTGATTCTATTTTTTTATAATTTGCTTGTTTTGCCTTTTAGTGGGCTTGTCCCTTTTGCTGTTGTTCTGGTGGATTACTTTTGGCTGTATCCTGTGACAATGTTTGTGCTTAGCTTTTCATTGCTTTGCTGTGTTTTGAGTTTCGGTTGGTAGGGGGCCTGTCCCTTGTCTGACCTTGTGATCTTTTCGCTGGGGATGCTAGAACTAGTAATTATGCATTAGAATTGTTATGTTTTATTTTTATTGATGAACCTTACATTTTTGTAGTGTTAAGAGAAACCTTAGACAAGGAAATCCAAGGAAAAGAGAAGAAGAGGGTTTGAAAGTGCAATTGAAGGCTTGAAGATGTGAAATCAAGCATTAGGAAGGTTGGTGTACACTTAATTTGAAAACTTCTATTTTTTAGTAGGACATTAGTAGATGTGAATTTTTGAAATCTTATGTTTTTAGGTAAATTGTTTTGAAAACTATGCTTGAATAATATTTGTGGATTGTTTTGATGTGTTTAAATGATGAAAGTTTGTTGATTTATGAAAAGATACATAGCTGCTCTAATGTGGTATATGGTATAAATGTGGATATTTTTAATGCTTTAATCCATATTTGATTTTATTGGATTGCATGTGGAATAAATTATAAAGTAGTTTGACAATTTGAAGGGAAAGATAGGAATTGGAATCGTTTTGGCCGAATATGTGTAGAGTGGAATAATGTTGTTTTCTTTAATGTTAAATTGAGGTAAGAATTGATAAATGACTCTCTTCGACATTAGAGATGTAATGCTTTGATTTAATATGAAAACTATAAGATGGCAAGTATATAGATGTGGTTATACTTGGTGAGAGTTTAGTTAATAAATGGAAATATGAAGATATATATATGCTATGTTATATTGAAATTATAATGGCCCTAGTAAACTTGAACATTGATAGGTTGGGACTGGAGATTGGCATGCCAATAGGGTTATTATTACAGTACTGCACCGGAAATACCATTGTGATTATTATTACTTTATGGACCATGAGAGGCAACGAGTGTCCGGTCCTAGAATTGGAAAATATATGCGAAACAATACGGCTGGGAGGCACCGAGTGTCCAATGCCGAAAAACCCGTATTCCAATCCATGATGTCATGTTAATGTTTACTAAGGGCATTGATTAAAAGAAAAATATATATACATATAATGAAATTATGGGTAAGGACATTTGTGTGATTGCATATGGAGAATGTATGGAAAGGTATAATGCATGTTTACCACTTTGTTTGGTTATAACTGAGTAATGTATGTTAGTACATTATATAGTTATATTTGATTCATTAGAAACTCTGCCATTTATAAATTTTATTATATGATATTTATAATCCAAATTGTGGATTCAAATTAGTGTATACCCACTAAGTAAATGTGTTTAGCTTGTTGAATTTATCATACGTAGGTAGTAGAGTTTACGGGGTAGATAAAGAC
This sequence comes from Xanthoceras sorbifolium, assembly GCA_003430845.1. NCBI lineage: Eukaryota > Viridiplantae > Streptophyta > Magnoliopsida > Sapindales > Sapindaceae > Xanthoceras > Xanthoceras sorbifolium. Next base: position 20,163,766 of record CM010618.1, read on the forward strand.
TGAAAAGCGGACATCTGTAGGGAAAAGACCGAGTCACATCCATCCTTATTTTTGGGTAGTCATTATTTACCTCATACTTATGTATTTATTAAAGAATGCATGTAACAAAAGTGTTGTAAATATTTGTAATGGCTAAGTCATGTAAATATCGATTAATGGTTTCTATTGTATAAAAATATGTAATTTTTTTAATATTGTATTGTTATTTATTCTCATGATGAAATGATAAGGTAAAGTCGTGCCAAAAATGGAGGGGTATGCATAATGGTTGGACAAATTTTGTAGTGTGGAATTTGTGAAAGATTGTGATTTTCTTGTAATAAGTTGGAAAAGTCCGAAATTCAGGGGAAACTCTGAAAAAAAAAATTTTATGAAAAAATACATTTGACCATTTTCAAAATATAAATACATTAAAGTTTTTATTTCTTTTAATGGTTTAAATTTTTTTTTTTTTTTTTACAAACCTAAAATCGTTTTTGTATGGATCCTAGTGGCTCGGGTAAAGGGGTATTACAATTTTTATGGTATCAGAGCTCAGTTTAAGCGTTCCTTGCCCTAAAGGTGACATTTTGTGTGTGCATGCATTGTATATAAATAAAATAGAAGGATGTGACTCTAATATGCAGATTTCTCTTCTGACTTACATAGGATAAAAGAAGAAAACAAATGGAACCCTCCAAGGCCCAAAGACCTGAGGGTGGTGTCAGAGGTGGACTTGACAGCCGCGCCATTGTAACTGGGGAAGCCTTGGGTGAATCTGCTAGTCCGAGGATGGCTAGACTGGAGGCCCAGGGCTAGCCAGCATTTATACGGCAGATGGCCGAGTTCTTTCAGCATGCAGCCAGAGCTGCGCCACAGAAGTCGGTAATGGAGCGATTGGCAAAATATAGATCTACAGATTTTTACGGTAGAAGAAATGAGGATGCCTCAGCTGCTGAGTACTGGTTAGAGAGGACCGAGAGGATTTTACAGCATCTTCACTGCACACCAGAGGAAAGCTTAGAGTGTGCCATTTCTCTTCTATAGGAAGATGCCTACCAGTGGTAGATTACAGTGTCGCACACAGTTCGGCCAGAGGAGAGGACATGGGAGTTCTTTTAGAGAGAGTTTAGGAGGAAATATATTAGCCGTATTTACATAGATAATATGAAGAGGGAATTCATAAATCTGAGCAAAGACAAATGACTGTTACAGAATATGAGAGGGAGTTCATTCGGCTCAGTACTCGAGAGATTGTGGCAACAGAGGCGGACAGGTATAGAAGATTTGAATATGGATTGAATGACTACATACGCCTCCAGATCACAGCCTTACAGCTAGAGGATTTCTCTCGACTGGTTTCAGCGGCCCTGAATGTGGAAAGGGTGAAGAAGAAGGAACAAACCAGAAAAGATAAAAATCAACAAAGGGGGGTCAGGGACAGTCTAGTTCATCTCAGCCCGCTAATAAGAAATTTAAAGGACCCCAGGCTGGTGGACAACCATAAGTGCAAAGGCAGACTCAGAGATTTACTGCCAGGACAAATCAGCCGACAGCTTCAGTGGCCAGCACTCTAGGGAGCACAGTAAGGGAACCAGCCCTGCCACCGTGTGAGCATTGTGGTAAAAAGCATTTAGGTAAGTGCTGGAAATTGACAGGGGCTTGTTTTAGATGTAGGTCGCACGATCATTTTTAGAGGGATTACCCGAAGAACAAGGTGACCTCCGCACCACAGATTAAGAGATCAGCCCCCATGACTCCGAAAAGCAGAGGAATCAACCGGACATCCGCTGAGGGAAGCAGTCTAAGAGGAGTATCTAAGACAGTGGAAAGACGGGATACTCGTACTCCGGCACGTGCATATCCATCAGGGCCCAGTAGGATCTGGATGAACCAGATGTGATAGTTGGTATGGTCTCGATCTTTGATAGTATAACACATGCATTAATAGACCCAGGGTCCACTCACTCATATATCTGCACTTCTATACCTAGAGAGAGAAACCTAAAGGCAGATACCACTGAACATAAAGTGTTAGTTAGTAACCCCTTAGGTCACAATGTGATCGTGAATAGGGTTTATAGAGATTGTCCTATCGAGATTCAAGGATATGAATTTCCAAGTGACTTGATGGAATTACCTAGCAAAAGAATCTACGACTTTAACAAGATAAAGGCGTCTAATCTCTATCATAAGTTGTGAATATTATTCAAGACTAACTAAAGAATTGTGTCTACCTCATACATATGCAGACGTACGAACAGTTCTTTACTTCTCAAAGTCTTTTGACCTTATGATTATTTACATTTAACAATTATAATATTTAAACTATAAAAGCTATAAGAATTGTTCAAATAGAAATCACTTTATTAATATGCAAAGATTGTTAAATTACACCATTGCACTTGCAATTGAGCATATTCCTAACAGCGGTCGTAGCTTGGTCCTCTAGGCGAACAGTCGTGTAGTATGTAACGGGAGCGACTTGGTTGAACGGCTGTGCTTGGGAGGTCGAAGCATTCCCAAATGGTCGAGCGACCGCAAGGGAACTGACTTTGCTTTGGAGCTCTTGGTTCTCGTCCTCAAGAGCTTGCAGGCTCGAGTGTTCTCTTACATTTGGGATATGAGAAGCTGGAGACTAGCCTCTATTGCACCATGATCAAAATGGTCGTGCTACATGATTGCGTAGAGACGTAGAGTTCTAACTTTGCTCATTCAATGATCGTCATGCCCTATGGTGATACAAACCTCGTCGATTGTATCAAGATTGATGTCGAATATCATTCTAACCTCTGGTTCAGATGAAAACCGCGACCCAACACCTATATCGAGATGTGAACCTTGGTATAAAGAAGGACGCCACAATCAAGGATGAAATACTCTATTGATAAGTCAAGGAGGAATGCCATAGAGAATTCTGATAAGTTCCAATTAGTTCTCAAAGAACAAAAGAGAAAATTCTCTCAATTTTCAAGTCTGCCTCTTTTTCATTCATTCAGATCCTTATAAACTAAAACCCTAAAAGTCAAGAAAGGCTACACACCTATCTCTAAAAAGGAAATAAGATATTCGGCCATTAAGGCCTTACAAACAGAAAACTAGAATGGGCATAATTGCCTTACAAATGGAAAAAAAAAAAAAAAACTAAAACAAGCAACTATTGAATCAAGCCCAAGCCGAATTGTGCCACACGCCCAAGCCTTCTCGTACTCGACCCAATCAATTGCCTTGATGATGTTAATCAAGCTTTGGTCTTCATGTGGGTTCATCTTAGACTTTAATAATTCAGAATCAGCCCATGTGTCTTGAATTAGGCCATTGAGTGCTTTTTTGAATCTCTTAGCCCTTGCCCTTGTTATTGGCCCAACCGGAACATGCAATGGACCTCTTGGTACAGCTCCCTTATTCTCATCATTCCCTCCCTCTTGAAAAGAATTTGTCCTCAAATCATCACCTGCATCAAAAGGAGACAAATCAGAAACATTGAAGCTTGCACTAACATTATACTCACTTGGAGGATCTAACTTGTAGCATTGTCATTAATCCTTTCAATCACTTGAAATGGGCCATCTCCTCTTGGAAGTAGTTTAGAATGCCGCTGGACTGGAAACCGTTCGTTCCTCATATGCAACCACACCTAATCACCGGGTTCAAATGCAACTTTCTTGCGCCCTTTATTAGCTTGGTTGGCATATTGCTCAGTTCTCCTCTCGATGTTTTGCCTAGTCTTTTCATGGATTTGCTTAACAAATTCTGCCTTTTTCTTCCCATCCAAGTTAACATGCTCATTCACAGGTAAAGGAAGTAAATCCAAAGAAGTCAATGGATTAAAACCATATACAATTTCAAGAGGCGAAAAGTAAGTTGCAGAATGCACACTCCTATTATAAGCAAACTCTACATGCGGCAAACAATCCTCCTATGTTTTCAAGTTCTTTTGTATTATAGCATGCAACAAGGCAGATAAAGTCCTATTAACTACTTCAGTTTGACCATCAGTTTGTGGATGACAAGTAGTAGAAAATAAAAGTTTAGTTCATAACTTGGCCCATAAAGTTTTCCAAAAGTAGCTTAAGAATTTAGCATCTCTATCCGAAATAATGGTTTTAGGCATGCCATTCAATCTAACGATTTTTTTGAAAAATAAATTAGCAATATATGAGGCATCATCAGTTTTATGACAAGGAATGAAATGTGTCATTTTAGAAAACCTATCAACAACCACATATATAGAATCCCTACCCCTTTTTGACCTAGGCAAACCTATCACAAAATCCATAGAAATATCAATCCAAGGTTCACTAGGTATAGGTAAAGGAGTATACAAACCATGAGGCTCAACCCTAGACTTAGCTTGTCTACATGTAATGCATTTCTCACAAATTCTTTCTACATCACGTTTCATACGAGGCCAAAAGAAGTGTTCATGCAAAATGTATAGTGTCTTGGCTATACCGAAATGCCCCATCAAACCTCCCCTATGAGCTTCCCTAACAAGTAATTCACGCAAAGAACTCTTAGGCACGCATAATTTAGTTTCTCTAAACAAAAATCCATCATGCCTATAAAATTTGCCAAATGCAACCTTTTCACATGCATTGAATACATTGCCAAAATCAGCATCTTCCACATACAATTCTTTAATGTAGTCAAAACCAAACAATCTAGCATCCAAAGTAAAAAGTAAAACGTACCTTCTAGACAAAGCATCAGCGACTACGTTTTCCTTACCTTTTTTGTACTTGATCACATATGGAAATGTTTCTATGAACTCCACCCACTTGGCATGCCGCTTATTTAGCTTGTGCTGCCCCTTTAAATGATTCAAGGACTCATGATCCGTGTGAATCACAAATTCTTTCGGTCAAAGGTAGTGTTGCCAAGTTTCTAATGCCCTAACCAAAGCATGCATCTCCTTGTCATAGGTAAGATAATTCAAGGTTGTTCCTACATATACGGTAATGTTCACGTGGGGCCTACCAGGCGGCGTCCACCGTTGACTGTTCACGTGTACGTCACTGATGACTCATACAGACTGTTGACGTCACTGTTCACGAGTGGGACACACTAGGCGGCGCTCGCAAGGTACTGTTCACACCGACATTTTTGTTCCCAGTTTTGTTCGCTCTCTATGGACTCTTTAGATTGCACGTCTCAAAATGAATCATCTCTGTACATGACCATCACATACTCATTATGAGATTACATCTTGCAATCTAGGATGTTCTTGCATAATACGAATATATTACTGAATATAAAACATTTATAAATTTGAATGATAATATGAATAATTCTTATTATTGTCTTTAACCATTTACAATTACAAGCTTTAGGGCATAAATCCCAACACTATTCCTAAAGCATCACATTCAATCTCAAAAGCTTTAGCAAAGTTAGGCAAAGCAAGCAAAGGTGCATTAGTTAATTTTTCCTTAATCAAGTTAAATGCCTTTTCTTGTTCATTACCTCACTTAAAACCCACATTCTTTTTTATAACTTCAGTTAAAGGTGCAGCTAGACGAACCAATGGAATGAAGGCTAATTCGAGCTGCAACTTGTCTTCAACCAATGGAATAAAGGGATGTAGGGTTTTGGTAGATCAAACCCAAAATCCTACTGCTGGTGGTGTGAAGAAGGATGGAGACCATGTTTCTTCTTTGATCTCAAATGGAATGAAGGGCTATCATATAGCTGATGGTGGTGTGAAGAAGGGTGGAGACCATGTTTCTTCTTTGAGTTCCAATGGAGTGAATGGTTATCATGAAGGGCTAGTCATGGGCTGTCATGATATATCATCTATAGATGGTGGTGTCATGAAGGGGTAATGAAGAGCTGCCATGATATGCCCTCTATTGTTGATGGTGGTATGAAGGATGGCAACCATGTTTCTTCTTTGAAATTCAATAGTATGAAGGGCTGTCATGATAAAGCTTCAGCTGGAGTTGTTAAAACTGAATTTGGTAATGGTGGTGCAATGAAAAATGTCTCTTTTGGTGTAAGTAGTAGGTCTCTTGAAATGGATGATAATTGTGATGGAGTAGGAGCTGTCTCCAAAGGAAGAATTGGTTGTCTTACAACTATTTTGGGATTGGATAAGAAGATAGGTGTGGTTGACATTGGTGACAAGGGTGAAGACTTGTTGAATGAGGTGTTGCATAGAGATAATAATGGACACAATTTTCAAGTGGTGGTTGGAGACATGTGCAAGGGGCAAATAATTCAAAGGATGGATGATTCTCATGGACGGATTTTTCAACATAAGGATGCTAATATTGACATTAATGGCCAAAATTGTCAAAGGAAGGTGGTTGTTGATAACCTTCCTCCACTAAATAAAAGTATTCAGCAAGGAATGGGGGTAATAGAGTCAAAATGTGGTGCTTTGGGTTCAATTTCGGGTATTGGTAATGTTGGGCACGAAATTGGAGCTAATGGGGCTGATTCTACAAAATTAGATGGGCCAAGGATTAATGTTATTGAATCACCTTCGAATTATGGTGGAGTTGGGCTTGCAAGAGATGATAATAGAAAGGAAAAGCTTGGTAACTTGCATTTTGGGTCTGATGTGGGTGTAATTGGGCCGAAATCGAGTGCTTTGGGCTCAATTTCGGGTCTTGGTAGCTTTGGACAAGGAGGGGATGATCTTGGACCATTTTCAACACCTTCTTCCATGCATGATCAAGGGCTGTAACCATCTTATGCTAAGGCTGTCCAGAATTCTTCTCCTATTGCTTGTGAGGTACGATCTTCTACCTTTGAATCCTTACAATATTTTAAACCTACTGAAGAAAATGGAAGAATTAAAGTTAGCCCTCCGGTTAAGGTAGCTATTGAGGGAAGTGAAGAATGGAGAACTTCCTTGATAGGGTACTTTGTGGATAAGCGAATTCCATTCCCCGTAGTGAATTCAATAGTTCATAAAATTTGGGGTAGGTTTGGCCTTAAAGAAGTCTTATCTTCGGAACAAGGGTTCTTTATTTTCAAGTTTGATAGTCTTGACCATGCTTGTGAAGTTCTTGAAAAAGGTCCATGGCATATAGTGAATAAATTGCTTGTTCTTAAAAGGTGGCAGCCTAGTTTATCCTTGTCTAAAGATGAGTTACGCAATATTCCTGTATGGGTTAAACTTTATAATCTACCTTTTCAATATTGGACTTCTAAGGGCCTGAGTTTTGCAGTTAGTGCTTTGGGCATTCCATTACATGCCGATCACATTACATTAGCTAGGAAAAGTCTTAGCTTTGCTCGTGTGTGTGTCGAGGTTGATGCTTCGAAGGATGTCATTAATGAGTTTGATATTCAATGTGCTAATGGGGAGTGGAAAACTATTTATACTGTTTATGAGTGGCTTCCTTCTAGGTGTAATATTTGTAAGGTGTTTGGGCATGCGTCGGGTGTATGTCAACCAAGTGTTCAAGATTTGGGTGAAAATATGAATCTGGTTACAGGAAATAGAGGGGTTGATGTTCATGATATGAAGAAGAGGCAAGAAGACTCGTTGGGGCCTAAACGACCGGTTTGGGTTGAGGTTAAAAAAAAGAACAAGGGTGGAGAATTATCTACTATGGGGAACAGTGCTAGTGTTCCGCTTGTGGAAAATATTGATAATCATCTTAATTTAGTGCCAATGGAGGGCAATGATCATACTCTGAATTTGGAAGTAACGGAAGAGGGTACTCCTTTAGCAATTCTGGACACTGTTTGTGATGCAGGGGCTGTTCTTTGTAAGGATGGGGCTAATGGTTATGTTGATGACAGGGATGCTCTTTGTGATGATGGAGATGCTCTTTGTGATAAGGATGAGGCTGGTCATGGTGAGGATGGTAGTGATTCTAGTCCTCCTCGTAATGCTTTGGCTTCAAAAGTTAAGGATTCTCTGGAAAAGAAAAAGAAGAAGAAAGGTTCTAGTAGTAAGGGTAAGAAGAATAAGAAGCACTCCTCCCCTAGGGGGGGTAAGTGGAGATAGATTTGTGGGGGTTTCTTCTTATCTTTGTATATTTATTATGATTTTTGGGTGCTGGAATATTAGGGGTCTTAATGACCCTTTGAAGCAAAGAGAGGTTCGCAATTTGATTAAAGATGAGAAATTGTCTTTGTGTGGTTTAGTGGAAACGAAAGTTCTGGAGAAAAATAAAGATGTTATTCTTAAGACCATTGACCGGTCTTGGAAGATTTGGGTTTGTTGGAATCCGTTCGATGTTACTGTTTTGGTTGTCGGATCTTCTGAACAAGTTATCCATTGTAGAGTTTCTTCTGTTGATTCTACTTGGGAGTGTATGATATCGATAGTGTACGGTGATAATTGTAATGTTCGTAGGGAGGCGTTGTGGGCTGATTTAGTGGCGCGCGGAGTGGAATGGGAGAATAGTGCTTGGATTGTGATGGGTGACTTTAATGCTATTAAGTCTTCGGTTGAGAGTGTTGGAGGATCCAATTCTTGGCCACATTGGAAAGACGACTTTTCTAATTGTTTAGCTGAGTCTGGGTTGGATGATCTGCGTTTTAAAGGGTGCTTCTATACATGGTCTAATCATCGTACGGTTGATCCTATTCTTCGAAAGTTAGATCGAGCTTTGGTCAATTTGAAGTGGGATATTTCATTTCGAGGTTCTGAGGCGCATTTTCTTCCTTCCAGTGTTTCTGATCACTCTCCTATGATTGTTAAGATTGTGGATCTCCCTCGGCGACGGGTGCCTTTTAAGTTTTTTGATTTCTGGGCGGATCATCTAGTTTGGGCGGACAGGGTGGATGGGTCTCCTATGTTTCAGCTATGTAAGAAGCTAAAAAGATTGAAAATGGAGCTTAAGAAACTTAATAGGGAGTGTTATTCTGACTTGTCTTCTAGGGTGCAGCAAGCTAAGCATGATTTAGAGTCTGTGCAATGGGATATTCAGAGGCAGCCTACGAACATTTCTTTACATGGGGAGGAGTCTCGGTTGGTGAAGCTTTATGGTGATTTGAGTAGAGATGAAGAGAGTTTTTTGAGACAAAAGTCCCGGGTTCAGTGGATTAATTTGGGAGATAGGAATTCTAAGTTCTTTTTTCGATCGATGAGACAAAGATATAGTAGGAGTAAGGTATTATCTCTTACCGATGAGCATGGTAGTCGTGCGGAGGAGCCTAGTGAAGTTAAATCAATGGTGGTGAACTTCTTTGAGACACTTCTGAGACAACCTGCTGGATGCCCTAGGATTGACCTTGATTTAGTGAAGCGGGCTCTCCCGAAGCGTATTTCTGGTGATCAGTGTGCTACCTTGGGTAGAGAGGTTAGTGATGTTGAAATTAAGGCAGTTTTGTTCTCTTTAAAAGATAATAAAGCTCCTGGTCCGGATGGGTATAATGCTACTTTCTTCAAGAAAGCTTGGTCTGTTGTTGGTGATGATTTTCTTCGTGCTATTCATTCGTTTTTTAGCTCCGGGAGATTGCTCAAGCAAGTGAATGCTACTGTGGTTGCTCTTATTCCTAAGGTTCCTAATCCTTCTAAGGTTGGGGATTTTAAGCCTATTTCGTGTTGTAATACTATCTACAAATGCATTGCCAAAATTATTGCGAATCGAGTTCAGATGGTGCTGCCTGATGTTGTTAGTCCTTTTCAGTCGGCCTTCGTTGCTGGTAGGAGGATTAGTGATAATATATTACTGTCGCAGGAATTGTTAAGGAACTATCATCGTGATGGGGGTCATCCTAGGTGTGCGCTGAAGGTAGATTTAATGAAAGCTTATGATTCTGTGCGGTGGGATTTCTTAGTGGCTATTTTACAGATTTTAGGCTTCCCAGAGCAGATGATAACTTGGATTTCTGAGTGCATTTCCACTCCCCGTTTCTCGATTTCTATCAATGGCGAGTTGAATGGTTTCTTTGCTAGTGGCCGAGGTTTGAGGCAGGGGGATCCTATGTCCCCTTATTTATTTGTGCTGGCTATGGAGGTCTTCTCGGGGTTGATGCATATTATGGAGCAGGAGGGTCAGTTTGCATACCATTGGCGGTGTGGGAAGATTGGTATTTCGCATTTATGCTTTGCGGATGATCTTATGGTTTTCTGTAGGGCAGAGAGGGAGTCAGTTGCTGCAGTTAATGTTGTCCTTGGTCAGTTCCAAGCTATTTCTGGGTTGATTCCTAATCCTAGCAAGGGCAATCTTTTTGTGGCTGGTGTGTCTTCTGAGACTAAGCAAGAGTTACTTGGGATTCTTGGTTTTCAGGAAGGGGTATTACCTGTCAGATATCTTGGGGTTCCTCTGATTTCTACTAAGCTTACGGCAGTGGATTGTAGGGTTCTTGTCGACAGAATTGTAGCGAGAGTTAAGAGTTGGACTAGTAGGGTTCTTTCTTTTGCAGGGAGGCTTCAGCTCATTCAATCTGTATTGTTCTCTATTCAGGTGTATTGGTCCTCCATTTTTATCTTGCCTAAGTCAGTGGTGATTAAGGTTGAAACTACTTTGCGTAGTTTTCTTTGGAAGGGTTCAGATTTAGGTAAAGGTGGGGCAAAGGTTGCATGGTCTTCGGTGTGTTTACCAAAAGAAGAGGGTGGTCTCGGTATTAAGAGCGTTGAGTGTTGGAATAAAGCTGCCATAAGTAAGCATTTGTGGGCTGTCTGTAGCAATTTGAGGTCTTCTGTCTGGGTCTCGTGGGTTAGATCTACTCTGCTTAAGGGAAAGAATGTGTGAAAGGTTAGGTGCCCTGGGCATTGCTCGTGGAGTTGGAGGAAAATTCTAGGCCTTCGGTGTCTTGTGCGGCGGTTGATGCAGTTTCGGGTGGGTAATGGGGAGGATATTTCTCTTTGGTTTGATTATTGGCATCCGTTGGGTCCTTTGGTGGAGGTGTTTGGGCGACGGATTATTTATGATTCTGGTTTTGGTCTTCATGCTAGGGTGGCGGATGTTGTTTAGGGGAGGGATTGGGCTTGGCCTCGTTCCCTGACCGGGAATTGGATGGACATTATCAATGGTATCCCTGCTTCCTTCAGGCCTAATAACTCTCAAGCTGATACTTTGTGTTGGGTTGAGGACTCTCGGGGGGCTTTCTCTATTCGTAATGCTTGGGAGGCTCTTCGGTCCCGGCAGCTAGCGGTGGATTGGTTTAGATCCGTTTGGCATTCTAAATCAATTCCTAGACATGCTTTCATCTTCTGGTTGGCCATTAGGGGTGCTCTTTCTACTCAGGATAAGCTTCTTGTTTATGGCTTGATTCCAGCTATTCGTTGTGTGTTTTGTGGAGGGAGTTGTGAGGATGTCCCTCATCTCTTTTTTGATTGTTCTTATTCTTGCGAGGTTTGGTTTGCTCTTTTAAGGAAGTGCAGATTACCTCTGCGTGCTCGGAGCTGGGAGGATACTATTCTTTGGTGTTGCCATTTCCGCGGTCGGCAACTTCGTGGGTGGGTGGTGCGTATTATGCTTGCGGCTGCTGTCTGTGCTATTTGGCGTGAGCGGAATGCTAGGATGCATAGCGAGTTACCTAAACCTGTTACCATGGTTGTTCGTTCCATTGTCAGAGATGTTTGTATGGGGCTTAATTCCTTATCTGGTGTGATGCCTTCTACTACTAATAGGTGGCTCCACCAGTCTTGGGGTTTATCTGATTCTATTTTTTTGTAATTCGCTTGTTTTGCCTTTTATGGGGTTTGGTGGGTTCTTTTGGCTGTACCCTATGACAGGTTTTGTGCTTAGCTTTTATTGCTCTGCTGTTTTTTGAGTTTCGGTTGGTAGGGGGCCTGTCCCTTGTCTGACCTTGTGATCTTCTCGCTGGGGTATGCCCCTTTGTTTTTGTTTTGTCTCTTTGGTTAATATACTTACATTATCGAAAAAAACAAAAAAAAAGGTGCAGCTAGACTACTAAAGTCTTTCACAAACCTCTTATGGAAACTAGCCAACCCATGAAAACTTCTCACTTGTCGCACATTTGTAGGTTTCGGCCACTCCTTAATTGCCTTAACCTTTTCTTCATCAACCCAATTCCTTTAGCATTAACAACAAAACCCAGAAATACAAGCTTATCCGTGCAAAAGGTACACTTTTTAAAATTAGCAAACAACTTTTCGGTTCTTAAAACACCTAAAACAAGTTTTAAATGTTCAACATGCTCATCCAAGTTTTTGCTATAAATCAGAATGTCATCAAAGTAAACAACCACAAATTTTCCAATAAATGCACGCAAAACATGGTTCATTAATCTCATGAAAGTACTTGGTGCATTAGTTAACCCAAAAGGTATATGTAAACAAAGCGTTCAAGATTTGGGTGACAATGTGAATATGGTTACCGGAAATGGAGGGGTTGATGTTCATGATATGAAGAAGAGGCACGAAGACTCGTTGGGGCCTAAACGACCGGTTTGGGTTGAGGTTAAAAAAAAGAACAAGGGTGGAGAATTATCTACTATGGGGAATAGTGCTAGTGTTCCGCTTGTGGAAAATGTTGATAATCATCTTAATTTAGTACCAATGGAGGGCAATGACCATACTCCGAATTTGGAAGTAATGGAAGAGGGTACTCCTTTAGCAATTTTGGACACTGTTTGTGATGCAGGGGCTGCGCTTTGTAAGGATGGGGCTAATGGTTATGTTGATGACAGGGATGCTCTTTGTGATGATGGGGGTGCTATTTGTGGGAATGATGAGGCTGGTCATGGTGAGGATGGTAGTGATTCTAGCCCTCCTCGTAATGCTTTGGCTTCAAAAGTTAAGGATTCTCTGGAAAAGAAAAAGAAGAAGAAAGGTTCCAGTAGTAAGGGTAAGAAGAATAAGAAGCACTCCTCCCCTAAGGGGGGTAAGTGGAGATAGATTTGTGGGGGTTTCTTCTTATCTTTGTATATTTATTATGATTTTTGGGTGCTGGAATATTAGGGGTCTTAATGACCCTTTGAAGCAAAGAGAGGTTCGCAATTTGATTAAAGATGAGAAATTGTCTTTGTGTGGTTTAGTGGAAACGAAAGTTCTGGAGAAAAATAAAGATGTTATTCTTAAGACCATTGACCGGTCTTGGAAGGTGGAGTGCAATTATAATTTTTCCTCTTTGGGGAGGATTTGGGTTTGTTGGAATCCGTTTGATGTTAATGTTTTGGTTGTCGGAGCTTCTGAACAAGTTATCCATTGTAGCGTTTCTTCTGCTGATTCTACTTGGGAGTGTATGATTTCGATTGTGTACGGTGATAATTGTAATGTTCGTAGGGAGGCGTTGTGGGCTGATTTAGTGGCGCGCGGAGTGGAATGGGAGAATAGTGCTTGGATTGTGATGGGTGACTTTAATGCTATTAAGTCTTCGGTTGAGAGTGTTGGAGGCTCCAATTCTTGGCCTCATTGGAAAGATGAATTTTCTAATTGTTTAGCTGAGTCTGGGTTGGATGATCTGCGATTTAATGGGTGCTTCTATACTTGGTCTAATCATCGTACGATTGATCCTATTCTTCGAAAGTTAGATAGAGCTTTGGTCAACTTGAATTGGGATATTTCCTTTCGAGGTTCAGAGGCGCATTTTCTTCCTTCTAGTGTTTCTGATCACTCTCCTATGATTGTTAAGATTGTGGATCTCCCTCGGCGACGGGTGTCTTTTAAGTTTTTTAATTTCTGGGCGGATCATCCAGAATTTTTATCCTTGGTGGATCGGGTTTGGGCGGACAGGGTGGATGGGTCTCCTATGTTTCAGCTATGTAAGAAGCTAAAAAGATTGAAAATAGAGCTTAAGAAACTTAATAGGGAGTGTTATTCTGACTTGTCTTCTAGGGTGCAGCAAGCTAAACATGATTTAGAGTCTGTGCAATGGGATATTCAGAGGCAGCCTACGAACGCTTCTTTACATGAGGAGGAGTCTCGGTTGGTGAAGCTTTATGGTGACTTGAGTAGAGATGAGGAGAGTTTTTTGAGACAAAAGTCCCGGGTTCAGTGGATTAATTTGGGAGATAGGAATTCTAAGTTCTTTTTTCGATCGATGAGACAAAGATGTAGTAGGAGTAAGGTATTATCTCTTACCGATGAGCATGGTAATCGTGTGGAGGAGCCTAGTGAAGTTAAATCAATGGTGGTGAACTTCTTTGAGACACTTCTGAGACAGCCTGCTGGATGCCCTAGGATTGACCTTGATTTAGTGAGGCGGGCTCTCCCGAAACGTATTTCTGGTGATCAGTGTGCTACCTTGGGTAGAGAGGTTAGTGATGTTGAAATTAAGGCAGTTTTTTTCTCTTTAAAAGATAATAAAGCTCCTGATCCGGATGGGTATAATGCTACTTTCTTCAAGAAAGCTTGGTCTGTTATTGGTGATGATTTTCTTCGTGCTATTCGTTCGTTTTTTAGCTCCGGGAGATTGCTCAAGCAAGTGAATGCTACTGTGGTTGCTCTTATTCCTAAGGTTCCTAATCCTTCTACGATTGGGGATTTTAGGCCTATTTCCTGTTGTAACACTATCTACAAATGCATTGCCAAAATTATTGCGAATCGTGTTCAGATGGTACTGCCTGATGTTGTTAGTCCTTTTCAGTCGGCCTTCGTTGCTGGTAGGAGGATTAGTGATAATATATTACTGTCGCAGGAATTGTTAAGGAACTATCATCGTGATGGGGGTCATCCTAGGTGTGCGCTGAAGGTAGATTTAATGAAAGCCTATAATTCTGTGCGGTGGGATTTCTTAGTGGCTATTTTACAGATTTTAGGCTTCCCGGAGCAGATGATAGCTTGGATTTCTGAGTGCATTTCTACTCCCCGTTTCTCTATTTCTATTAATGGCGAGTTGAATGGTTTCTTTAATAGTAGCCAAGGTTTGAGGCAGGGGGATCCTATGTCCCCTTATTTATTTGTGCTGGCTATGGAGGTCTTCTCGGGGTTGATGCGTATTATGGAACAGGAGAGTCAGTTTGCGTACCATTGGCGGTGTGGGAAGATTGGTATTTCGCATTTATGCTTTGCGGATGATCTTATGGTTTTCTGTAGGGCAGAGAGGGAGTCAGTTGCTGCAGTTAATGTTGTCCTTGGTCAGTTCCAAGCTCTTTCTGGGTTGATTCCTAATCCTAACAAGAGCAATCTTTTTGTGGCTGGTGTGTCTTCTGAGACTAAGCAAGAGTTACTTGGGATTCTTGGTTTTCAGGAAGGGGTATTACCTGTCAGATATCTTGGGGTTCCTCTGATTTCTACTAAGCTTACGGCAGTGGATTGTAGGGTTCTTGTCGACAGGATTGTAGCGAGAGTTAAGAGTTGGACTAGTAGGGTTCTTTCTTTCGCAGGGAGGCTTCAGCTCATTCAATATGTATTGTTCTCTATTCAGGTGTATTGGTCCTCCATTTTTATCTTGCCTAAGTCAGTGATGATTAAGGTTGAAACTACTTTGCGTAGTTTTCTTTGGAAGGGTTCAGATTTAGGTAAAGGTGGGGCCAAGGTTGCATGGTCTTCGGTGTGTTTACCAAAGGAAGATGGTGGTCTCGGTATTAAGAGCATTGAGTGTTGGAATAAAGCTGCCATAAGTAAGCATTTGTGGGCTGGCTGTAGCAATTTGAGGTCTTCTGTTTGGGTCTCGTGGGTTAGATCTACTCTGCTTAAGGGAAAGAATGTGTGGGAGGTTAGGTGCCCTGGGGATTGCTCGTGGAGTTGGAGGAAAATTCTAGGCCTTCGGTGTCTTGTTCGGCGGTTGATGCAGTTTCGGGTGGGTAATGGGGAGGATATTTCTCTTTGGTTTGATTATTGGCATCCGTTGGGTCCTTTGGTAGAGGTGTTTGGGCCACGGATTATTTATGATTCTGGTCTTGGTCTTCATGCTAGGGTGGCTGATGTTGTTCAGGGAAGGGATTGGGCTTGGCCTCGTTCCCTGACCGGGAATTGGATGGACATTATCAGTGGTATCCCTGCTTCCTTCAGGCCTAATAACTCTCAAGCTGATACTTTGTGTTGGGTTGAGGACTCCCGGGGGGCTTTCTCTATTCGTAATGCTTGGGAGGCTCTTCGGTCCCGGCAGCCAGCGGTGGATTGGTTTAGGTCCGTTTGGCATTCTAAATCAATTCCTAGACATGCTTTCATCTTCTGGTTGGCCATTAGGGGTGCTCTTTCTACTCAGGATAAGCTTCTTATTTATGGCTTGATTCCGGCTATTCGTTGTGTGTTTTGTGGAGGGAGTTGTGAGGATGTCCCTCATCTCTTTTTTGATTGTTCTTATTCTTGCGAGGTTTGGTTTGCTCTTTTAAGGAAGTGCAGATTAGCTCTGCGTGCTCGGAGCTGGGAGGATACTATTCTTTGGTGTTGCCATTTCCGCGGTCGGCAACTTCGTGGGTGGGTGGTGCGTATTATGCTTGCGGCTGCTGCCTATGCTATTTGGCGTGAGCGGAATGCTAGGATGCATGGCGAGTTACCTAAACCTGTTACCGTGGTTGTTCGTTCCATTGTCAGAGATGTTTGTATGCGTCTTAATTCCTTATCTGGTGTGATGCCTTCTCCTACTAATAGGTGGCTCCACCAGTCTTGGGGTTTATCTGATTCTATTTTTTTTGTAATTCGCTTGTTTTGCCTTTTATGGGGTCTGGTGGATTCTTTTGGTTGTACCTATGACAGGGTTTGTGCTTAGCTTTTATTGCTTTGCTGTTTTTTGAGTTTCGGTTGGTAGGGGGCCTGTCCCTTGTCTGACCTTGTGATCTTCTCGCTGGGGTATGCCCCTTTGCTTTTGTTTTGTCTCTTTGGTTAATATACTTACATTATCCAAAAAAAAACCACTCATATAACCCATATTTTGTTTTAAAATCAGTTTTCTACCCATCACCTTTTTTTATCCTAATTTGATGATATCCACTTTTAAGATCAATTTTAGTGAAAACAATAGAACCATGCAATTCATCAAGCATATCATCTAATTTAGGAATAGGATGTCGATACTTTACTGTGATATTGTTGATGGCACGACAATTAATACACATCCTCCATATTCCATCATTCTTAGGCACAAGCAATACGCGAACCGCACAAGGACTTATACTCTCACGAACATACCCGTTTTCCATGAGCTCATCAACCTGCCTTTAAAGTTCCTTTGTCTCCTCGGGATTACTTCGGTATGCGGGTTTATTTGGAATTGGTGCTCCGGTTACAAAATTAATTTGGTGCTCAATCCCCCTTATTGGTGGTAAACCAATAAACATCTCTTCGGGAAACACTTCATCAAAGTCCTGCAAAAGTGAAACAACAACACTAGGCAAAGAAAAGTTAATTTCGTTAGTACTCAAACAAACCTCTTTGTACAAAAGTACAATTATTGGCTGATTTGAAAACAAAGCCTTTTTGATCTCACTGTCTCTTGCATAAAAGCTTACTTGTTTTCTATCTCCTTTTTTCTCATCAAGCTCTTTTCCTTTCAACTCTCACTCTTCTTTTTAATATCTCTATCATTTTTTAACCTCACTTGATCTTCATATACTTGTCTTGGGGTTAAATGTACAAGAGTGATTGGTCTTTTATTGAGTACAAAGGAGTATCTATTGGTGTATCCATCATGAGTCACATGCCTATCAAATTGTCATGGTCTTCCCAAAAGGATATGACCCGCATTCAATGGTACCACGTCACAAACAACTTCATCTTTGTATTTTCCAATTGAAAATGACACCAACACCTGTTTATTCACCCTAACTTCCCCACTATCATTCAACCATTGTAGCTTATAAGGTTTGGGTGCTTTAAAGTTTTCAAATTCAATTTTTCCACCAAATTAGTGCTCGCCACATTAGTACAACTCCCCCCATCAATAATCATACTACATACCTTGTCATTAACATGGCAGCGGGTGTGAAAAATGTTATCAGGTTGTACCTCATCATCTTCCTTGGCTTGAGCACTAAGATCTCTTCTTCCAACCAAAAGCTTTCCACCCACTGGTTATTCAAAGTCACTGGGATCCTCCAAAGGTGGCATGGACTCATCATCAGATTCACCCTCTGATTCGATACCACCATCATCCTTCAAAACCATTACTCTCTTATTTGGGCATTGTGATGGAATATAACCTGCTCCCAAACACTTAAAGCACTTAATGTCATGATTTCTAAAAGGTTGAGAATCTGGTGTACCTTGATTTATTATGCCTCCGGCCTTATGATCTTTGAAAGGTTCGGCCTTGGCCTTGAAACTAGACTGGTCCTCCCTCTTGCTCCAATTCTGATCTTTGAAAGGTTCCATGATGATGAAGAACCCGAATTTTGCCTAACCCGTGTGGAACCCTTCCTCTTCAATTGTTTACAATGTCTCAATAGGTCTTCACTTGTTTGGAATACTTAGACCCCTGAGTAAGAGTTTGCAATTTTTGAAACAAACCCCTATAATAGTGACTTGGAATGAATCTCCTCCTCATAACAGTCTTCATCTTCTCCTATGTCTCAATAGGTCTTTCTCCATCCCGTCTCCTACTCACAATCAGTTGATCCCACCAAATAATAGCATAATCAGTGAATTCACCTTCTTCAATTCGGAATGTTCATGGCAATCAAACACAAACTCTATTCTTTTCTCCCACTCCAGATAAGCTTCAGGATCAGTTTTACCTTGGAAGGTTGGAATCTTCACCTTTATACTACCCAAATTATTATCAACCCTCTCTACATACCTATCTCCTCTATTCCCATACCTATCTTCTATATTCTCATACCTAACTCCTCTACCTCCCATTCCACGCCTAAATCTTCCCGCACCCACATTGGACATGCGATTATCCTCCTCTATGTCATTATTATCCCCGTAGTAATCATTAACTTCTTCTCTAACCAGAACCCTCTCTCTCCTACTTGCTTGGGGAACGGGTGGTGGTTGTTTCGCACGTGTATTTTCCACCAATCTAATCGTTCATGAATCGGTTCCATCTCCGCCTTTAACAGTCTCCCCATCTCCCTCGTTAATACTTCCATTATAAACTTTGTATCAACCTTTCCCAACACCTCCTCCGAAGCACTTTCTTTAGACATATTCTCTGTAAAGAAAATGTTAGCAAAAATATAAAAGAAGGTTCTCACTTCACTCCCTCACGTGTTTCCCTCAAGAAACGGTTCACTCAGTTGCACTCGTGTTTCACACAATAAAATCGGCTTTTACCCTCAGTATGTACTCACCTCTCTTGCCTTTTTCCACTCGTAATTTTCTCAAAAGTTCTTATCAAACAAACCAAACAATAATCATGATTTCTTAGTCACGTCCACACGAAACAAAACTTCCTAGGTTCACACGAAACAAATCACAACGAAACTGGAATAACAAAGTAATAGGACAAGAATAACAAAGACGAGTTTCTACTACCAGGAATTTTTTTTTTTTAATATGACGGCACGAATCAAGAAGAGATATAACAATAGTTGATATATATTCAACTACACGATCGTTCAAAATAAAAATTTTGTACTCTTTTTTTTTTTTTTGGATTAAACGGAATCGAGTTTATGTGTGTTTTTTTTTTTTTACTTAGATGGACACTCACAAGAAGTTTTAGAAATAAGATGTAATTTTATGATCAACGAAATCAAAGAAGAAGAATAACAAAGATAGATTAAACCTGATGTTAGAGCCTTAAGCTCTGATACCAAATGATACGAACCTCATCGATTGTATCACGATTGATGCCGGAGATTGTTCTAACCTCTGGTTCGGATGGAAACCACGACCCAACACCTATATCGAGATGTGAACCTTGGTATAAAGAAGGACGCCACAATCAAGGATGAAATACTCGATTGATAAGTCAAGGAGGAACGACATAGAGAATTCTGATAAGTTCCAATTAGTTCTCAAAGAACAAAAGAGAAAATTCTCTCAATTTTCATTCAAAATCAAATCTGCCTCTCTTACATCCATTCAGATCCTTATAAACTAAAACCCTAAAAGTCAAGAAAGGCTAAACGCCTATCTCTAAAAAGGAAATAAGATATTCAACCATTAAGGCCTTACAAACAGAAAACTAGAATGGGTATCATTATCCCAAAAAAAACTAGAATGGGTATAATTTCCTTACAAATGGAAAAAAAAAAAAAAAAACCTAAAACAAGCAATTATTGAATCAAGTCCAAGCCGAAATTGTGCCACACGCCTTATCTTATTCAGCCCAATCAATTGCCTTGATAACGTTAATCAAGCCTTGGTCTTCATGTGGGTTCATCTTGGACTTTAATAATTCAAAATCAGCCCATGTGTCTTGAATTAGGCCATTGAGTGTTTCTTTGAATCTCTTAGCCCTCTTTGTCTCATTGATCGAAAAAAGAACTTAGAATTCCTATCTCTCAAATTAATCCACTGAATCTGGGATTTTTGTCTAAAAAAACTCTTATCATCTTTACTCAAATCACCATAAAACTTCACCAACCGAGACTCCTCCTCATGTAAAGAAACGTTCTTAGGCTGCCTCTGAATATCCCATTGCACATACTCTAAATCATGGTTAGCTTGCTGCACCCTAGAAGACAAGTCAAAATAACACTCCCTATTAAGTTTCTTAAGCTCCACTTTCAATCTTTTTAGCTTCTTACATTGCTGAAACATAGGAGACCCATCCACCCTGTCCGCCCAAACCCGATCCACCAAGGATAAAAATTCTGGATGATCCGCCCAGAAATTAAAAAAATTAAAAGGCACCCGTCGCCGAGGGAGATCCACAATCTTAACAATCATAGGAGAGTGATCAGAAACACTAGAAGGAAGAAAATGCGCCTCTAAACCTCGAAAGGAAATATCCCAATTCAAATTGACCAAAGCTCGATCTAACTTTCGAAGAATAGGATCAACTGTACGATGATTAGACTATGTATAGAAGCACCCATTAAATTGCAGATCATCCAACCAGACTCAGCTAAACAGTTAGAAAAGTCGTCTTTCCAATGTGGCTAAGAATTTGAGCCTTCAACACTCTCAACCGAAGACTTAATAGCATTAAAGTCACCCATCACAATCCAAGCACTATTCTCCCATTCCACTCCGTGCGCCACTAAATCAGCCCATAACGTCTCCCTACGAACATTACAATTATCACCGTACACAATCAAAATCATACACTCCCAAGTAGAATCAACAGAAGAAACTCTACAATGGATAACTTGTTCAGACGATCCGACAACCAAAACAGTCACATCGAACGGATTCCAACAAACTCAAATCCTCCCCAAAGAGGAAAAATTATAATTGCACTCCACCTTCCAAGACCGGTCAATGGTCTTAAAAAGAACATCTTTATTTTTCTCCAGAACTTTCATTTCCACTAAACCACACAAAGACAATTTCTCATCTTTAATCAAATTGCGAACCTCTCTTTGCTTCAAAGGAAGACCCCTAATATTCTAGTACCCAAAAATCATAATCAATATACAAAGATAACAAGAAACCCCCACAAATCTATCTCCACTTACCCTCCTCAGGGGAGGAGTGCTTCTTATTCTTCTTACCCTTACAACTAGAACCTTTCTTCTTCTTTTTCTTTTCCAGAGAATCCTTAACTTTTGAAGCCAAAGCATTACGAGGAGGACTAGAATCACTACCATCCTCACCATGACGAGCCTCATCATTATCACCAAGAGCATTCCCATCATCACAAAGAGCATCCCTGTCATCAACATAAACATTAGCCCCATCCTTACAAAGAACAGCCCCTGCATCACAAATAGTGTCCAAAATTGCTAAATGAGTACCCTCCTCCGTTACTTCCAAATTCAGAGTATGGTCATTGCCCTCCATTGGCACTAAATTAAGATGATTATCAACATTTTCCACAAGCGGAACACTAGCACTGTTTCCCATAGTAGATAATTCTCCACCCTTGTTCTTTTTTTTAACCTCAACCCAAACCGGTCGTTTAGGCCCCAACGAGTCTTCTTGCCTCTTCTTCATATCATGAATATCAACCCCTCCATTTCCTAAACCCATATTCACATTGTCACCCAAATCTTGAATACTTTGTTTACATATACCCGGCGCATGCCCAAACACCTTACAAATATTACACCTAGAAGGAAGCCACTCATAAACAACATAAATAGTTTTCCACTCCCCATTTGCACATTGAATATCAAACTCATTAAGGACATCCTTCGAAGCATCAACCTTAACACACACACGAGCAAAGCTAAGACGTTTCCTAGCTAGTGTAATGTGATCGGCATACAACGAAATGCCCAAAGCACTAACTACAAAACTCAGGCCCTTAGAAGTCCAATATTCAAAAGGTAGATTATAAAGTTTAACCCATACAGGAATATTGCGTAAGTCATCTTTAGACAAGGATAAACTACGCTGCCACCTTTTAAGAACAAGCAATTTATTCATTATATGCCATGGACCTTTTTCAAGAACTTCATAAAACTTGAAAATAAAGAACCCTTGTTCCGAAGATAAGACTTCTTTAAGGCCAAACCTACCCCAAATTTTATGAACTACTGAATTCACTACGGGGAAAGGAATTCGCTTATCCACAAAGTACCCTATCAAGGAAGTTCTCTATTCTTCACTTCCCTAAATAGCTACCTCAATCGGAGGGCTAACTTTAATTCTTCCATTCTCTTCAGTAGGTTTAAAATATTGTAAGGATTCAAAGGTAGAAGATCGTACCTCACAAGCAATAGGAGAAGAATTCTGGACAGCGTTAGCATAAGATGGTTTCAGCCCTTGATCATGCATGGAAGAAGGTGTTGAAAATGGTCCAACATCAGCCCCTCCTTATCCAAAGCTACCAAAAGCCGAAATTGAACCCAAAGCACTCGATTTCGGCCCAATTACACCCACATTAGAGCCAAAATGCAAGTTACCAAGCTTTTCCTTTCTATTATCATCTCTTGCAAGCCCAAATCCATCATAATTCAAGGGAGATTCAATAACATTAATTCTTGGCCCATCTAATTTTGTAGAATAAGCCCCATTAGCTCCAATTTCGTGGCCAACATGACCAATACCCGAAATTGAACCCAAAGCACCAGATTTTGACTCTATTACCCCCATTCCTTGCTGACTACTTTTATTTAGTGAAGTAAAGTCATCAACAACCACCTTCCTTTGACAATTTTGGCCATTAATGTCAATATTACCATCCTTATTTTGAAAAATCAGTCCATGAGAATCATCCATCCTTTGAATTATTTGCCCATTGCACATGTCTCCAACCACCATTTGAAAAATTTTTCCATTATTATCTCTATGCAACATCTCATTCAACAAGTCTTCACCCTTTTCACCAATGTCAACCACACCTTTCTTCTTGTCCAATCCCGAAATAGTTGAAAGACAACCAATTCTTCCTTTGGAGATAGCTCCTACTCCATCACAATTATCATTCATTTCAAGAGACCTACTACTTACACCAAAAGAGATATTTTTCATTGCACCACCATCACCAAATTCAACTTTAACAACTCCAGCTGAAGCTATATCATGACGGCCCTTCATACCATTGAATTTCAAAGAAGAAACATGGTTTCCATCCTTCATACCACCATCAACAATAGAGGGTATCTCATGGCAGCCCTTCATTACCCCTTCATGACAGCTCTTTATCCCATTGATCATCAAAGAAGAAACATGGTCTCCATCCTTCTTCACACCACCATCTATAGATGATATATAATGACAGCCCATGACTAGCCCTTCATGATAGCCATTCACTCCATTGGAACTCAAAGAAGAAACAGGGTCTCCACCCTTCTTCACACCACCATCAGCTTCATGATAGCTCTTCATTCCTAGGTGTGCGCTGAAGGTAGATTTAATGAAAGCCTATGATTCTGTGCGATGGGATTTCTTAGTGGATATTTTACAGATTTTAGGCTTCTCGGAGCAGATGATAGCTTGGATTTCTGAGTGCATTTCTACTCCCCGTTTCTCTATTTCTATCAATGGCGAGTTGAATGGTTTCTTTACTAGTAGCCGAGGTTTGAGGCAGGGGGATCCTATGTCCCCTTATTTATTTGTGCTGGCTATGGAGGTCTTCTCGGGGTTGATGCGTATTATGGAGCGGAAGAGTCAGTTTGCGTACCATTGGTGGTGTGGGAAGATTGGTATTTCGCATTTATGCTTTGCGGATGATCTTATGGTTTTCTGTAGGGCAGAGAGGCAGTCCGTTGCTGCGGTTAATGTTGTCCTTGGTCAGTTCCAAGCTCTTTCTGGGTTGGTTCCTAATCCTAGCAAGAGCAATTTTTTTGTGGCTGGTGTGTCTTCTGAGACTAAGCAAGAGTTGCTTGGGATTCTAGGTTTTCAGGAAGGGGTTTTACCTGTTAGATATCTCGGGGTTCCTCTGATTTCTACTAAGCTTATGGCAGTGGATTGTAGGGTTCTTGTCGATAAGATTGTAGCGAGAGTTAAGAGTTGGACTAGTAGGGTTCTTTCTTTTGCAGGGAGGCTTCAGGTCATTCAATCTGTATTGTTCTCTATCCAGGAGTATTGGTCCTCCATTTTTATCTTGCCTAAGTCAGTGGTGATTAAGGTTGAAACTATTTTGCGTAGTTTTCTTTGGAAGGGTTCAGATTTAGGTAAAGGTGGGGCAAAGGTTGCATGGTCTTCAGTGTGTTTACCGAAGGAAGAGGGTGGACTCGGTATTAAGAGCGTTGAGTGTTGGAATAAAGCTGCCATAAGTAAGCATTTGTGGGCTGTCTGTAGCAATTTGAGGTCTTCTGTTTGGGTGAAGTGGGTTAGATATCCTCTGCTTAAGGGAAAGAATGTGTGGGAGGTTAGATGCCCTGGGGATTGCTCGTGGAGTTGGAGGAAAATTCTGGGCCTTCGGTGTCTTGTGCGGCGGTTGATGCAGTTTCGGGTGGGTAATGGGGAGGATATTTCCCTTTGGTTTGATTATTGGCATCCGTTGGCTCCTTTGGTGGAGGTGTTTGGGCGTCGGATTATTTATGATTCTGGTTTTGGTCTTCATGCTAGGGTGGCGGATGTTATTCAGGGGAGGGATTGGGCTTGGCCTCGTTCCCTGACCGGGAATTGGATGGACATTATCAGTGGTACCCCTGATTCCTTCAGGCCTGATAACTCTCAAGCTGATACTTTGTGTTGGGTTGAGGACTCTCGGAGGGCTTTCTCTATTCGTAATGCTTGGGAGGCTCTTCGGTCCCGGCAGCCAGCGGTGGATTGGTTTAGGTCCGTTTGGCATTCTAAATCAATTCCTAGACATGCTTTCATCTTCTGGCTAGCCATTAGCGGTGCTCTTTCTACTCAGGATAAGCTTCTTGTTTATGGCTTGATTCCGGCTATTCGTTGTGTGTTTTGTGGAGGGAGTTGTGAGGATGTCCCTCATCTCTTTTTTGATTGTTCTTATTCTTGCGAGGTTTGGTTTGCTCTTTTAAGGAAGTGTATATTATCTCTTCGTGCTCGGAGCTGGGAGGCTATTATTCTTTGGTCTTGCCATTTCCGCGGTCGGCATCTTCGTGGGTGGGTGGTGCGTATTATGCTTGCGGCTGCTGTCTATACTATTGGGCGCAAGCGGAATGCTAGGATGCATGGCGAGTTACCTAAACCTATTTCCGTGGTTGTTCGTTCCATTGTTAAAGATGTTTGTATACGTCTTAATTCCTTATCTGGTGTGGTGTCTTCTCCTACTAATAGGTGGCTCCACCAGTCTTAGGGTTTATCTGATTCTATTTTTTTGTAATTCGCTTGTTTTGCCTTTTAGAGGGTTTGTCCCTTTTGTTGTCGGTCTGTTGGTTTCTTTTGGCTGCACCCTATGCCAGGGTTTGTGCTTAGCTTTTTCTGCTTTGCTGTTTTTTGAGTTTCGGTTGGTAGGGGGCCTGTCCCTTGTCTGACCTTGTGATCTTCTCGCTGGGGTATGCCCCTTTGCTTTTGTTTTGTCTCTTTAGTTAATATACTTACATTATCCAAAAAAAATGGTCTCCATCCTTCTTCACACCACCAGCAGTAGGATTTCGGGTTTGATCTACCAAAACCCTACATCCCTTCATTCCATTGGTTGAAGACAAGTTGCAGCTCGAATTAGCCTTAAAACCACCAAGATTGGCCACATTAAAATCATCCATAGCAGTAAAAACAAACTAAAACTTCTAATAAATTAAAGAAAACGGATCAGCAAACCTAAAACTAAAGAAAACGAAAATGGAGCTCGTAATCATCAAAGGTAATAATCACGAAGAGAGAATAGAAAATTGAGACGAACACTCAAAGAAATTCTAGAGAGAAGTCAGAGCATTTTCTCCCACTCCAGATAAGCTTCAGGATCAGTTTTTTGAGAATGTTCTTTGTTGACCTATGTTCTATATAAACAAGGCTGATTTTCTTTATAAGGACATATTGGAGGAATATAAACATATTGAGCATTTTGTGACTGTTTTGTTTTTAAGTTAATGATTTCCATCATTTGGT
Source organism: Xanthoceras sorbifolium (assembly GCA_003430845.1). Lineage (NCBI taxonomy): Eukaryota > Viridiplantae > Streptophyta > Magnoliopsida > Sapindales > Sapindaceae > Xanthoceras > Xanthoceras sorbifolium. The sequence continues at coordinate 20,190,029 of CM010618.1, forward strand.
ATTAGAGCTTGGCTCAAGTTTGAGGTTTGCGTATCCATTTATTTGCTCCTCTGTTTAACACCATATCTATAATTGTTTTTCTTTCTTTATCTTAATTGCTGTGCTACCTGAGGTTATTTCCATTCTTCTTTGTTTTCCGCAAAAAAAAAAAAAAACAAAACAAAACAAAACAAAAAAAGAAAAAAAAAAAAGCATTGCGGATTCAAGGAATTCTAGCAAAATTCCAGAAATTTTTCTTTGTTCATACGATTTCTTGTTTCGGTTTGGAAAGTATTTAAATATTGCCATTCTTAACTAAAAACAAACAGAATTATTGTTGGCATAGAAATTGATATTTCTGTTCTAATCTTTGCTTGCGTTAAGTTTTGTGTAAACCACTTTAAATCAGCCTACCTTTTGTTTGTTTCTTAGACCTGCCCAATTTTTACTCCATTGAATTTGCCAGAATCTGAATTGTTTGTTTAAGGACCTTAGTTAGTCTAAGAATCCAAAGAACAAAACAAGAGAGGTAAAAGGCAAGAGTGGTGAGATTAGCATCAAGAAAAGCCAATTTATTGTGTGAAACATGAGTGGTGTGAATCAATTCTTTGAGTGAAACACGTGAGGGAGTGTTTGTGAGGTTGTTCTAATTTTTTTTTTCAGGTTTTAAACATGTCTAACAAAGATAAAGAAGTGAGTTCTTCCTCAAACGATCAAGTGATTCAAGCAATGCAGCAACAATTTGAACGTATGTTTAGGGTGATGGGAGATGTAAGAGATCATCTAGAAAGACATGATGAAGCAATTACCAAATTGCAAGGAGAACCACGGCGTGGAAGACAACCAGCCTTTTTCAACGATGTATATGATGGTGGAGAAGACACGGATGATGGCCAAGCTACCATAATTGGTCAAGATGTTAATCCTAGGAGACAAACTAGGAGAGGACGTTTTGATGGTGTGGACCTAAACATAGGCAGCATCAAAACGAATGCCTATTTGGAATGGGAACGAAAAGTGGAGCTAATCTTTGAATGCCATAACTACTCCGAAGAGAAAAAGGTAAAACTAGTTGCTGTTGAATTTTGTGATTATGCTATTGTTTGGTGGGATCAATTGTGTAAAGACAGGCGTGGAAATGGTGAAAGACCCGTAGAGACTTGGTTGGAGATGAAACAAATCATGAGAAGGAGATTTGTCCCTAGTCATTACTATAGGGATTTGCATCAACGGCTGCAAACTTTGACACAAGGTTCCATGAGTGTAAAAGAATATCACAAGGAGATGGAGATAGCCATGATAAGGGCTAATGTGGAGGACGACCGTGAGACCACCATGGCTCGATTTTTGAGTGGGTTAAACAAGAACATTGCTGATCTTGTGGAGTTGCAACATTATGTGGAGATTGAGGACATGGTGGATGTGGCCATGAAGATTGAAAGGCAACTAAAAAGAAACGGCACCAAGTATGATTCAAAACCTTATTCGGGTTCTTCTTCTTCTTGGAAACTGAATTGGAGTAAAAAGGATGATAAACCCATTGTTAAGCCTAAAATTGATGAAACTAAAAGCAAAAATGAAATAGGCAGCAAGGGTAGAGGTGAGAATCAACCTAATCAAACTAGAGGCATTAGGTGTTTTAAGTGCCTTGGACATGGTCATGTGGCACGTGAATGTCCTAATAAAAAGGTAATGACCATGAGGGAAGGAGCAGTTGAATCCGAAAGTGAGAGAGAGGATGAAGATGACATGCCACATTTAGAAGATGCTAGTGATGTAGAGTATGCTAGTGGAGAAAATTTGGTTGTACAACGCACACTTAGTCTACAAAGTAAAAATAATGAACATGGTGAGCAACGTGAAAATTTGTTTCATACTCCGTTTGATTGCTAACAAGTTGTGTAATATGATTGTTGATAGTAGAAGTTGTACAAATGTGGCAAGTACCTTGCTTGTGGAGAAACTGAAATTATCTACTATTAAACATCCAAAACCATGATCTTCTCGCTGGGGTATGCCCCTTCGCTTTCGTTTTGTCTCTTTGGTTAATATACTTACATTATCCAAAAAAAAAAACATCCAAAACCATTCAAGTTACAATGGTTGAATGATAGTGGTGTTGTGAAGGTAAATCGGCAAGTGTTAGTTTCTTTTTCAATTGGTAGATATAAGGATGAGGTTTGGTGTGATGTGGTACCTATGTATGCTGGTCACATGTTGTTGGGGAGACCATGGCAATATGATCGAAGGGCACTGCATGATGGGTTTAAGAACTGATATTCTTTGATCATGGAGGGACAGAAATACCAACTTGGACCTTTGTCTCCAAAGACAATTTTTGAAGACCAAGTGCTCATAAAACAGCAATATGAAGAGCTTGAATCTTCATTAGCTGAAACTTTGGGAAGGGAGCAAGAAAGAGAGAAAAAAAAGCTGAGTTGAGTGGTAAAAATGAGTGCAATGGGAAACACAAGGGAAGAGAAAACAAGGAAGGCTTGAGTGAAAGAAAACTGACTGTTTATGCAAAAATGAGTGACGTGAAGAAAGCTTTAACCATGAGGCAGCCCTTACTTGTACTTATGTACAAGGACGTTTTAATTGTTTCGAACGAAATTGACAAGAGTTTGCCTACTGTTATTGTTGATCTTTTGCAGGAAAATAAGGATCTCTTTCTGGAAGATGTTCCTAATGGTTTGCCATCAATTAAAGGAATTGAACATCAAATTGATTTCATTCCGAGTTCAAGCATACCAAACAGGCCAGCATATAGATGCAACCCCGAAGAGACCAAGCAAATCCAAAAGCAGGTAAGTGAGCTTATGGAAAAGGGGTATATGCAGTGAAAGCATGAGTCCATGTGCGGTTCTATTTTGTTAGGTGCCTAAAAAGGATGGTTCTTGGAGAATGTGTGTTGACTGTCACGGTAAAGTATAGACATCCTATCCCTAGGTTATATGATATGTTGGATGAATTGCATGGTTCTTGTGTGTTTTTGAAGATTGATTTGAAATCTGGATATCATCGAATAAGAATGCGTGAGGTTGATGAATGGAAAACCGCTTTCAAAACTAAACATGGTCTATATGAATGGTTAGTAATGCCTTTTGGCCTAACTAATGGACCTAGTACTTTCATGAGATTGATGAACCATGTTTTGCGTGCTTACATTGGAAAGTTTGTAGTGGTTTATTTTGATGATATACTTGTATATAGCAAAAATTTAGATGAGAATGTAACACATTTAAAGGCTGTATTTGATATGCTCAGAAAATTTTGCACTAATAAACTTACTTTTCTTTGTTATGTTGTTAATGATAAAGGAATACATGCTGATCAAGAAAAGGTGAAAGTAATTAGAGAGTGGCCAAAACCTACTTGTGTTAGTGATGTAAGAAGTCTTGCTAGCTTTTATAGAAGATTCATTAAGGATTTTTCTACCATTGCTACACCATTAACCGAATGCATCAAAAAGAATGTGGGATTTAGGTGGGGTAAAGAACAAGATGACGCTTTTAACTTGCTTAAAAACAAACTTAGTTCAACACATTTGCTAGCTTTGCCTAACTTTGCTAAAACTTTTGAGATTGAGTGTGATACAAGTGGAATAGGTATTGGAGGAGTCTTATTGCAAGAGGGCAGACCAATTGCGTTCTTTAGTGAGAAGCTAAGTGGAGCAAGTCTTAACTACCCGACGTATGACAAGGAGTTTTATGCCTTGGTGAGAGTGTTAGAGACATGGCAGCACTATCTTTGGTACAAGGAATTCATTATACACACCGATCATGAGTCCTTAAAATAGCTCAAAGGACAAGGAAAGCTAAGCGGTAGGCATGCAAAATGGGTGGAGTTTATTGAATCCTTTCCATACATCATCAAGTACAAACAAGGTAAGGAAAATGTGGTTGCCGATGCTCTTCCTAGAAGGTATGCTCTAATTTCTAAACTTGATGCAAAATTATTGGGTTTTGAGTACATTAAAGACTTATACAATTCTGACATTGATTTTGCTAATGTTTATGGGGCATGTGAGAAAAGGGGTTTTGACAAGTTCTTTAGGCATGATGGTTTTCTTTTCAAGGAAAACAAGCTGTGTGTTCCTCAATGTTCAATGAGAGAATTGCTTGTGAGAGAGGCACATAGTGGCGGGTTTTTTTTTTTTGGATAATGTAAGTATATTAACCAAAGAGACAAAACAAAAGCAAAGGGGCATACCCCAGCGAGAAGATCACAAGGTCAGACAAGGGACAGGCCCCCTACCAACCGAAACTCAAAAAACAGCAAAGCAACAAAAGCTTAAGCACAAACCCTGTCATAGGTACAACCAAAAGAATCCACCAGACACCATAAAAGGCAAAACAAGCGAATTACAAAAAAATATAATCAGATAAACCCCAAGACTGGTGGAGCCACCTATTAGTAGGAGAAGGCATCACACCAGATAAGGAATTAAGACGCATACAAACATCTCTGACAATGGAACGAACAACCATGGTAACAGGTTTAGGTAACTCGCCATGCATCCTAGCATTCCGCTCACGCCAAATAGCATAGACAGCAGCCGCAAGCATAATACGCACCACCCACCCACGAAGTTGCCGACCGCGGAAATGGCAACACCAAAGAATAGTATCCTCCCAGCTCCGAGCACGCAGAGCTAATCTGCACTTCCTTAAAAGAGCAAACCAAACCTCGCAAGAATAAGAACAATCAAAAAAGAGATGAGGGACATCCTCACAACTCCCTCCACAAAACACACAACGAATAGCCGGAATCAAGCCATAAATAAGAAGCTTATCCTGAGTAGAAAGAGCACCCCTAATGGCCAACCAGAAGATGAAAGCATGTCTAGGAATTGATTTAGAATGCCAAACGGACCTAAACCAATCCACCGCTAGCTGCCGGGACCGAAGAGCCTCCCAAGCATTACGAATAGAGAAAGCCCCCCGAGAGTCCTCAACCCAACACAAAGTATCAGCTTGAGAGTTATTAGGCCTGAAGGAAGCAGGGATACCACTGATAATGTCCATCTAATTCCCGGTCAGGGAACGAGGCCAAGCCCAATCCCTTCCCTGAACAATATCCGCCACCCTAGCATGAAGACCAAGACCAGAATCATAAATAATCCGTCGCCCAAACACCTCCACCATAGGACCCAACGGATACCAATAATCAAACCAAAGAGAAATTTCCTCCCCATTACCCACCCGAAACTGCATCAACCGCCGCACAAGACACCGAAGGCCTAGAATTTTCCTCCAACTCCACGAGCAATCCCCAGGGCACCTAACCTCCCACACATTCTTTCTCTTAAGCAGAGTAGATCTGACCCACGAGACCCAGACAGAAGACCTCAAATTGCTACAGACAGCCCACAAATGCTTACTTATGGCAGCTTTATTCCAACACTCAACGCTCTTAATACCGAGACCACCCTCTTCCTTTGGTAAACACACCGGAGACCATGCAACCTTGGCCCCACCTTTACCTAAATCTGAACCCTTCCAAAGAAAACTACGCAAAGTAGTTTCAACCTTAATCACCACTGACTTAGGCAAGATAAAAATGGAGGACCAATACACCTGAATAGAGAACTATACAGATTGAATGAGCTGAAGCCTCCCTGCGAAAGAAAGAACCCTACTAGTCCAACTCTTAACTCTCGCTACAATCCTGTCGACAAGAACCCTACAATCCACTGCCGTAAGCTTAGTAGAAATCAGAGGAACCCCAAGATATCTGACAGGTAATACCCCTTCCTGAAAACCAAGAATCCCAAGTAACTCTTGCTTAGTCTCAGAAGACACACCAGCCACAAAAAGATTGCTCTTGTTAGGATTAGGAATCAACCCAGAAAGAGCTTGGAACTGACCAAGGACAACATTAACTGCAGCAACTGACTCCCTCTCTGCCCTACAGAAAACCATAAGATCATCCGCAAAGCATAAATGCGAAATACCAATCTTCCCACACCGCCAATGGTACGCAAACTGACTCTCCTGCTCCATAATACGCATCAACCCCGAGAAGACCTCCATAGCCAGCACAAATAAATAAGGGGACATAGGATCCCCCTGCCTCAAACCTCGGCTACTATTAAAGAAACCATTCAACTCGCCATTGATAGAAATAGAGAAACGGGGAGTAGAAATGCACTCAGAAATCCAAGCTATCATCTGCTCCGGGAAGCCTAAAATCTGTAAAATAGCCACTAAGAAATCCCACCGCACAGAATCATAGGCTTTCATTAAATCTACCTTCAGCGCACACCTAGGATGACCCCCATCACGATGATAGTTTCTTAACAATTCCTGCGACAGTAATATATTATCACTAATCCTCCTACCAGCAACGAAGGCCGACTGAAAAGGACTAACAACATCAGGCAGTACCATCTGAACACGATTCGCAATAATTTTGGCAATGCATTTGTAGATAGTGTTACAACACGAAATAGGCCTAAAATCCCCAACCGTAGAAGGATTAGGAACCTTAGGAATAAGAGCAACCACAGTAGCATTCACTTGCTTGAGCAATCTCCCGGAGCTAAAAAACGAACGAATAGCACGAAGAAAATCATCACCAACAACAGACCAAGCTTTCTTGAAGAAAGTAGCATTATACCCATCCGGACCAGGAGCTTTATTATCTTTTAAAGAGAACAAAACTGCCTTAATTTCAACATCACTAACCTCTTTACCCAAGGTAGCACACTGATCACCAGAAATACGTTTCGGGAGAGCCCGCCTCACTAAATCAAGGTCAATCCTAGGGCATCCAGCAGGCTGTCTCAGAAGTGTCTCAAAGAAGTTCACTACCATTGATTTAACTTCACTAGGCTCCTCCACACGATTACCATGCTCATCGGTAAGAGATAATACCTTACTCCTACTACATCTTTGTCTCATCGATCGAAAAAAGAACTTAGAATTCCTATCTCCCAAATTAATCCACTGAACCCGGGACTTTTGTCTCAAAAAACTCTCCTCATCTCTACTCAAGTCACCATAAAGCTTCACCAACCGAGACTCCTCCTCATGTAAAGAAGCGTTCGTAGGCTGCCTCTGAATATCCCATTGCACAGACTCTAAATCATGTTTAGCTTGCTGCACCCTAGAAGACAAGTCAGAATAACACTCCCTATTAAGTTTCTTAAGCTCTACTTTCAATCTTTTTAGCTTCTTACATAGCTGAAACATAGGAGACCCATCCACCCTGTCCGCCCAAACCCGATCCACCAAGGATAAAAATTCTGGATGATCCGCCCAGAAATCAAAAAACTTAAAAGGCACCCGTCGCCGAGGGAGATCCACAATCTTAACAATCATAGGAGAGTGATCAGAAACACTAGAAGGAAGAAAATGCGCCTCTGAACCTCGAAAGGAAATATCCCAATTCAAGTTGACCAAAGCTCTATCTAACTTTCGAAGAATAGGATCAATCGTACGATGATTAGACCAAGTATAGAAGCACCCATTAAATCGCAGATCATCCAACCCAGACTCAGCTAAACAATTAGAAAAGTCATCTTTCCAATGAGGCCAAGAATTGGAGCCTCCAACACTCTCAACCGAAGACTTAATAGCATTAAAGTCACCCATCACAATCCAAGCACTATTCTCCCATTCCACTCCGTGCGCCACTAAATCAGCCCACAACGCCTCCCTACGAACATTACAATTATCACCGTACACAATCGAAATCATACACTCCCAAGTAGAATCAACAGAAGAAACGCTACAATGGATAACTTGTTCAGAAGATCCGACAACCAAAACAGTAACATCGAACGGATTCCAACAAACCCAAATCCTCCCCAAAGAGGAAAAATTATAATTGCACTCCACCTTCCAAGACCGGTCAATGGTCTTAAGAATAACATCTTTATTTTTCTCCAGAACTTTCGTTTCCACTAAACCACACAAAGACAATTTCTCATCTTTAATCAAATTGCGAACCTCTCTTTGCTTCAAAGGGTCATTAAGACCCCTAATATTCCAGCACCCAAAAATCATAATAAATATACAAAGATAAGAAGAAACCCCCACAAATCTATCTCCACTTACCCCCCTTAGGGGAGGAGTGCTTCTTATTCTTCTTACCCTTACTACTGGAACCTTTCTTCTTCTTTTTCTTTTCCAGAGAATCCTTAACTTTTGAAGCCAAAGCATTACGAGGAGGGCTAGAATCACTACCATCCTCACCATGACCAGCCTCATCATTACCACAAATAGAACCCCCATCATCACAAAGAGCATCCCTGTCATCAACATAACCATTAGCCCCATCCTTACAAAGCGCAGCCCCTGCATCACAAACAGTGTCCAAAATTGCTAAAGGAGTACCCTCTTCCATTACTTCCAAATTCGGAGTATGGTCATTGCCCTCCATTAGTACTAAATTAAGATGATTATCAACATTTTCCACAAGCGGAACACTAGCACTATTCCCCATAGTAGATAATTCTCCACCCTTGTTCTTTTTTTTAACCTCAACCTAAACCGGTCGTTTAGGCCCCAACGAGTCTTCATGCCTCTTCTTCATATCACATCAACCCCTCCATTTCCGGTAACCATATTCACATTGTCACCCAAATCTTGAACGCTTTGTTTACATATACCCGGCGCATGCCCAAACACCTTACAAATATTACACCTAGAAGGAAGCCACTCATAAACAGCATAAATAGTTTTCCACTCCCCATTAGCACATTGAATATCAAACTCATTAATGACATCCTTCGAAGCATCAATCTCAACACACACACGAGCAAAGCTAAGACGTTTCCTAGCTAATGTAATGTGATCAACATGCAATGGAATGCCCAAAGCACTAACTACAAAACTCAGGCCCTTTGAAGTCCAATATTCAAACGGAAGATTGTAAAGTTTAACCCATACAGGAATATTGCGTAACTCATCTTTAGACAAGGATAAACTAGGCTGCCACCGTTTAAGAACAAGCAATTTATTCACTATATGCCATGGACCTTTTTCAAGAACTTCACAAGCATGGTCAAGACTATCAAACTTGAAAATAAAGAACCCTTGTTCCGAAGATAAAACTTCTTTAAGGCCAAACCTACCCCAAATTTTATGAACTACTGAATTCACTACGGGGAAAGGAATTCTCTTATCCACAAAGTACCCTATCAAGGAAGTTCTCCATTCTTCACTTCCCTCAATAGCTACCTCAACCGGAGGGCTAACTTTAATTCTTCCATTTTCTTCAGTTGGTTTAAAATATTGTAAGGATTCAAAGGTAGAAGATCGTACCTCACAAGCAATAGGAGAAGAATTCTGGACAGCTTTAGCATAAGATGGTTTCAGCCCTTGATCATGCATGGAAGAAGGTGTTGAAAATGGTCCAAGATCAGCCCCTCCTTGTCCAAAGCTACCAAGACCCGAAATTGAACCCAAAGCACTCGATTTCGGCCCAATTACGCCCACATCAGACCCAAAATGCAAGTTACCAAGCTTTTCCTTTCTATGATCATCTCTTGCAATCCCAAATCCACCATAATTCGAAGGTGATTCAATAACATTAATCCTTGGCCCATCTAATTTTGTGGAATCAGTCCCATTAGCTCCAATACCCGAAATTGAGCCCAAAGCACCAAAATTTGACTCTATTACCCCCATTCCTTGCTGACTAGTATTATTTAGTGAAGGAAAGTCATCACCAACCACCTTCCTTTGACAATTTTGGCTATTAAGGTCAATACTAGCCACCTTATTTTGAAAAACTTGTCCATGAGAATCATTCATCATTTGAATTAATTGCCCATTGCACATGATCTCTTCACTCTTTTCATCATTGTCAACCATAGCTTGTAATCATCAAAAGAAAATAGAAAAAAAAACTGCCTAAAGCTAAAGCTAAAAAACTGCCTAAAGCTAAAGCTAAAAAACTGCCCAGAAAATGACCAACAAACCTAAAGCTAAAGAAGAATGAAAATTGAGCTTGTAATCATCAAAAGAAATCAATAATGATCCCAAAGAGAGAATAGAAAAAAAAATCAAGAAGAACACTCAAAAAATTCTAGAGAGAAGGCAGAGCATTTTCTCTCTCTAAAACCCTTAAGGAGTATACCCCCATAGTGGCGGGTTAATGGGGCATTTTGGAATTAAAAATACTTTGGGTGTGTTAAGTGATCATTTCTTTTGGCCACACATGAAAAGAGATCTTGAGAGAATATGTGAGAGATGCATTACTTGCAAACGAGCTAAATCTAAAGTAATGCCTCATGGGCTGTATACTCCTCTTCCTATACCTAGTGAGCCTTGGGTTGATATATCCATAGACTTTGTCTTGGGATTACCTAGATCAAAACGGGGGAGAGATTCTATTTTTGTTGTTGTTGACAGGTTCAGCAAGATGGCACATTTCATTCCCTGCCACAAGACAGATGATGCAACACATGTTGCGGGGCTGTTCTTCAAAGAAATTGTGAGGTTACATGGCATTCCAAGGACAATTGTGAGTGATAGAGATGTGAAGTTCCTTAGCCACTTTTGGAAAACGCTTTGGTGCAAGTTGGGTACAAGGTTGTTGTATTCAACCACTTGTCATCCACAAACGGATGGGCAAACGAAGGTGGTAAATAGAACTTTATCAACACTTTTGAGGGCCATAATTCAAAGGAATTTGAAGAATTGGGAGGAATGTTTGCCACATGTGAAGTTTGCTTATAAACAAAGCGTGCATGCTACAACAAACCATTCACCATTTGAAGTTGTGTATGGGTTCAATCCATTATCTCCTATGGATTTACTACCTTTACCTTAAAAAAAAGCTAATTTGGATGGCAAGTAAAAAGCTGATTTTGTCAAAGCCTTGCATGAAAGGGTGCGCACACAAATTGAAAAGAAAACTCTACAATATGAGAAGCAACACAACAAGGGCCGAAAGCAAGTAGTGTTTGAACCTGGTGATTGGGTTTAGGTATACTTGAGGAAGGAAAGATTTCCTAGATAAAGGAAGTCTAAACTAATGCCAAAAGGGGATGGACCATTTCAAGTCCTTTAAAGGCTGAAACCATCTTATGCTATGGCTGTCCAGAATTCTTCTCCTATTACTTGTGAGGTACGATCTTCTACCTTTGAATCCTTACAATATTTTAAACCTACTGAAGAAAATGGAAGAATTAAAGTTAGCCCTCCTGTTGAGGTAGCTATTGAGGGAAGTGAAGAATGGAGAACTTCCTTGATAGGGTACTTTGTGGATAAGCGAATTCCTTTCCCCACAGTGAATTCAGTAGTTCATAAAATTTGGGGTAGGTTTGGCCTTAAAGAAGTCTTATCTTCGGAACAAGGGTTCTTTATTTTCAAGTTTGATAGTCTTGACCATGCTTGTGAAGTTCTTGAAAAAGGTCCATGGCATATAGTGAATAAATTGCTTGTACTTAAAAGGTGGCAGCCTAGTTTATCCTTGTCTAAAGATGAGTTACGCAATATTCCTGTATGGGCTAAACTTTATAATCTACCTTTTGAATATTGGACTTCTAAGGGCCTGAGTTTTGTAGTTAGTGCTTTGGGCATTCCATTACATGCCGATCACATTACATTAGCTAGGAAACGTCTAAGCTTTGCTCGTGTGTGTGTTGAGGTTGATGCTTCGAAGGATGTCATTAATGAGTTTGATATTCAATGTGCTAATGGGGAGTGGAAAACTATTTATGCTGTTTATGAGTGGCTTCCTTCTAGGTGTAATATTTGTAAGGTGTTTGGGCATGCGTCGGGTATATGTAAACCAAGTGTTCAAGATTTGGGTGAAAATGTGAATCTGGTTACAGGAAATAGAGGGGTTGATGTTCATAATATGAAGAAGAGGCACGAAGACTCGTTGGGGCCTAAACGACCGGTTTGGGTTGAGGTTAAAAAAAAGAACAAGGGTAGAGAATTATCTACTATAGGGAACAGTGCTAGTGTTCCGCTTGTGGAAAATGTTGATAATCATCTTAATTTAGTGCCAATGGAGGGCAATGACCATACTCTGAATTTGGAAGTAACGGAAGAGGGTACTCCTTTAGCAATTATGGACACTGTTTGTGATGCAGGGGCTGTTCTTTGTAAGGATGGGGCTAATGGTTATGTTGATGACAGGGATGCTCTTTGTGATGATGAGGATGCTCTTTGTGATAAGGATGAGGCTAGTCATGGTGAGGATGGTAGTGATTCTAGTACTCCTCGTAATGCTTTGGCTTCAAAAGTTAAGGATTCTCTGGAAAATAAAAAGAAGAAGAAAGGTTCTAGTAGTAAGGGTAAGAAGAATAAGAAGCACTCCTCCCCTAAGGGGGGTAAGTGGAGATAGATTTGTGGGGGTTTCTTCTTATCTTTGTATATTTATTATGATTTTGGGTGCTGGAATATTAGGGGTCTTAATGACCCTTTGAAGCAAAGAGAGGTTCTCAATTTGATTAAAGATGAGAAATTGTCTTTGTGTGGTTTAGTGGAAACGAAAGTTTTGGAGAAAAATAAAGATGTTATTCTTAAGACCATTGACCGGTCTTGGAAGGTGGAGTGCAATTATAATTTTTCCTCTTTGGGGAGGATTTGGGTTTGTTGGAATCCGTTCGATGTTACTGTTTTGGTTGTCGGATCTTCTGAACAAGTTATCCATTGTAGAGTTTCTTCTGTTGATTCTACTTGGGAGTGTATGATATCGATTGTGTACGGTGATAATTGTAATGTTCGTAGGGAGCCGTTGTGGGCTGATTTAGTGGCGCGCGGAGTGGAATGGGAGAATAGTGCTTGGATTGTGATGGGTGACTTTAATGCTATTAAGTCTTCGGTTGAGAGTGTTGGAGGATCCAATTCTTGGCCACATTGAAAAGACGACTTTTATAATTGTTTAGCTGAGTCTGGGTTGGATGATCTGCGATTTAATGGGTGCTTCTATACATGGTCTAATCATCGTACGGTTGATCTTATTCTTCGAAAGTTAGATCGAGCTTTGGACAATTTGAAGTGGGATATTTCATTTCGAGGTTCAGAGGCGCATTTTCTTCCTTCCAGTATTTCTGATCACTCTCCTATGATTGTTAAGATTGTGGATCTCCCTCGGCGACGGGTGCCTTTTAAGTTTTTTGATTTCTGGGCGGATCATCCAGAATTTTTATCCTTGGTGGATCGAGTTTGGGCGGACAGGGTGGATGGGTCTCCTATGTTTCAGCTATGTAAGAAGCTAAAAAGATTGAAAGTGGAGCTTAAGAAACTTAATAGGGAGTGCTATTCTGACTTGTCTTCTAGGGTGCAGAAAGCTAAGAATGATTTAGAGTCTGTGCAATGGGATATTCAGAGGCAGCCTACGAACATTTCTCTACATGGGGAGGAGTCTCGGTTGGTGAAGCTTTATAGTGATTTGAGTAGAGATGAAGAGAGTTTTTTGAGACAAAAGTCCCGGGTTCAGTGGATTAATTTGGGAGATAGGAATTCTAAGTTCTTTTTTCGATCGATTAGACAAAGATGTTGTAGGAGTAAGGTATTATCTCTTACCGATGAGCATGGTAATCGTGTAGAGGAGCCTAGTGAAGTTAAATCAATGGTGGTGAACTTCTTTAAGACACTTCTGAGACAGCCTGCTGGATGCCCTAGGATTGACCTTGATTTAGTGAGGCGGGCTCTCCCGAAGCGTATTTCTGGTGATCAGTGTGCTACCTTGGGTAGAGAGGTTAGTGATGTTGAAATTAAGGCAGTTTTGTTCTTTTTAAAAGATAATAAAGCTCCTGGTCCAGATGGGTATAATGCTACTTTCTTCAAGAAAGCTTGGTCTGTTGTTGGTGATGATTTTCTCCGTGCTATTCGTTCATTTTTTTAGCTCCGGGAGATTGCTCAAGCAAGTAAATGCTACTGTGGTTGCTCTTATTCCTAAGGTTCCTAATCCTTCTAAGGTTGGGGATTTTAGGCCTATTTCGTGTTGTAACACTATCTACAAATGCATTGCCAAAATTATTGCGCATCATGTTCAGATGGTGCTGTCTGATGTTGTTAGTCCTTTTCAGTCGGCCTTCGTTGTTGGTAGGAGGATTAGTGATAATATATTACTGTCGTAGGAATTGTTAAGGAACTATCATCGTGATGGGGGTCATCCTAGGTGTGCGCTGAAGGTAGATTTAATGAAAGCCTATGATTCTGTACAGTGGGATTTCTTAGTGGCTATTTTACAGATTTTAGGCTTCCCAGATCAGATGATAACTTGGATTTCTGAGTGCATTTCCACTCCCCGTTTCTCGATTTCTATCAATGGCGAGTTGAATGGTTTCTTTGCTAGTGGCCGAGGTTTGAGGCAGGGGGATCCTATGTCCCCTTATTTATTTGTGCTGGCTATAGAGGTCTTTGCGGGGTTGATGCGTATTATGGAGTAGGATGGTAAATTTGCATACCATTGGCGGTGTGGGAAGATTGGTACTTTGCATTTATGCTTTGCGGGTGATCTTATGGTTTTCTGTAGGGCAGAGAGGGAGTCAGTTGTTGCAGTTAATGTTGTCCTTGGTCAGTTCCAAGATCTTTCTGGGTTGATTCCTAATCCTAGCAAGAGCAATCTTTTTGTGGCTGGTGTGTCTTCTGACATTAAGTAAGAGTTGCTTGGGATTCTTGGTTTTCAGGAAGGGGTATTACCTGTCAGATATCTTGGGGTTCCTCTGATTTCTACTAAGCTTATGGCAGTGGATTGTAGGGTTCTTGTCGACAGGATTGTAGCGAGAGTTAAGAGTTGGACTAGTAGGGTTCTTTCTTTTGCAGGGAGGCTTCAGCTCATTCAATCTGTATTGTTCTCTATCCAGGTGTATTGGTCCTCCATTTTTATCTTGCCTAAGTCAGTGGTGATTAAGGTTGAAACTACTTTGCGTAGTTTTCTTTGGAAGGGTTCAGATTTAGGTAAAGATGGGGCAAAGGTTACATGGTCTTCGGTGTGTTTACCGAAGGAAGAGGGTGGACTCGGTATTAAGAGTGTTGAGTGTTGGAATAAGTCTGCCATAAGTAAGCATTTGTGGGCTGTCTGTAGCAATTTGAGGTCTTCTGTCTAGGTCTCGTGGGTTAGATCTACTCTGCTTAAAGGAAAGAATGTGTGGGAGGTTAGGTGCCCTGGGGATTGCTAGTGGAGTTGAAGGAAAATTCTAGAACTTCGGTGTCTTGTGCGGCGGTTGATGCAGTTTCGGGTGGGTAATGGGGAGGATATTTCCCTTTGGTTTGATTATTGGCATCCGTTGGGTCCTTTGGTGGAGGTGTTTGGGCGACGGATTATTTATGATTCTGGTTTTGGTCTTCATGCTAGGGTGGCGGATGTTGTTCAGGGGAGGGATTGGGCTTGGCCTCGTTCCCTGACCGGGAATTGGATGGACATTATCAGTGGTATCCCTGATTCCTTCAGGCCTAATAACTCTCAAGCTGATACTTTGTGTTGGGTTGAAGACTCTCGGGGGGCTTTCTCTATTCGTAATGCTTGGGAGGCTCTTCGGTCCCGGCAGCCAGCGGTGGATTGGTTTAGGTCCGTTTGGCATTCTAAATCAATTCCTAGACATGCTTTCATCTTTTGGCTGGCCATTAGGGGTGCTCTTTCTACTAAGGATAAGCTTCTTGTTTATGGCTTGATTCCGGCTATTCGTTGTGTGTTTTGTGGAAGGAGTTGTGAGGATGTCCCTCATCTCTTTTTTTATTGTTCTTATTCTTGCGAGGTTTGGTTTGCTCTTTTAAGGAAGTGCAGATTACCTCTGCGTGCTCGGAGCTGGGAGGCTACTATTTTTTGGTCTTGCCATTTTCGCGGTCGGCAACTTCGTGGGTGGGTGGTGCCTATTATGGCTGCTGTCTATGCTATTTGGCGTGAGCGGAATGCTAGGATGCATGGCGAGTTACCTAAACCTGTTACCATGGTTGTTCGTTCCATTGTTAGAGATGTTTGTATGCGTCTTAATTCCTTATCTGGTGTGGTGCCTTCTCCTACTAATAGGTGGCTCCACCCGTCTTGGGGTTTATCTGATTCTATTTTTTTGTAATTCGCTTGTTTTGCCTTTTATGGGGTTTGTCCCTTTTGCTGTCGGTCTGGTGGGTTCTTTTGGCTGTACCCTATGACAGGGTTTGTGCTTAGCTTTTATTGCTTTGCTGTTTTTGAGTTTCGGTTGGTAGGGGGCCTGTCCCTTGTCTGACCTTGTGATCTTCTCGCTGGGGTATGCCCCTTCGCTTTTGTTTTGTTTCTTTGGTTAATATACTTACATTATCCAAAAAAAAATGACAATGCATACAAGCTGGAACTACCAAGTGAGTATGGCAATGTTAGTGCAACCTTCAATGATTCTGATTTGTCTTTGTTTGATGTAGGTGATGAAGGTGCTAATTCGAGGACGAATCCTTTCGAGGAAAGGGGGAATGATGAGGACCAGCAAGTTGATCACCATTCGGCTAAGGTTAGAAAAGATCCTGATCCTTTAACGATTCATGGAGGACCAATGACACGAGCTAAAGCTACAAGGATGAAAGAAGCCTTAACTTGTTTAATGAAAAGCATTTGGAAGGAGCAAGCTAGTCAAGATTTGGTCAAGGATCTAAGGATGCAAGAGGAATCTAAAATGGTCAACATGTTTCAAGCAAGTCCAAATCACGAAGACAAGAGTCCAGCCTTGTTAGAATGAAGTATTTAGCCCATCTTGAAGAATAAAAGGCCATTAGGCCATGTTAGGCTTTGTGGGCTTTTTTTGTTTTAGTTTGGGTTTTTAATTGTGTTGGGTTTTTAACTTGAACATTTAGGGTTTTATTTTGTTAAGTGTGAGTTCATGTGTCCTTTGATTAGGAAAAAGGAGTTTCAAAGGTTAAGTCATTTATGGCCGACATTCATGGTCTAGTTAATGGTCAGTTACATAGTTAATAGGTGGTTACACATTTAAGGGGTGTGTTTAATGCCTGATATTTTCTTTGTACTCTTCTTGGCCTATGTTCTATATAAACAAGGCTGATTTTCTTTGTAAGGACAGATTGGAGGAATATAAACATATTGAGCATTCTGTGAGTGTTTTGTTTTTAAGTTCTTGCATGAACTTTTGGAACTTATCAAGCTTATTCACCTTGTGGCGTTCAAAACCCTTAAAATCTTTGTTTTCTATTAAACTTATCAAACTTCATAGTTTGTGGCGTTTTGGGAAATCAAAGTGTTGTTCTAATTATTATTTATCATCATTCCATTGATAAAGTGATTAGAATAGTTTCTCTTACTTCAATCTTGAACGGTCAGGTTTGTTTCAACTAGTTGGAGGGTGTTAATTTGCATTCCATATGTATCATAGCTATTTAGCTATTGTGGTGTATGATTGCTAAGTTAATGATTTCCATCAACTGCAATGGATTCAGTATCATATTCCGAATAAGAGAGACCTTCTCAACAGGCTTTATGAAGCCTGCATCTTCTCCAAGTTCGACATGAAAAGTGGGTATTGGCAGATCCAAATTGCAGCTAAGGATAAGTATAAAGCTGCCTTTACAGTATCTTTTGGGTATTATGAAAGGAACGTAATGACATTTGGTCTGAAGAATGAACCTTCAGAATTTCAGAATATCATGAATGATATATTTAATCCTTATATGGATTTTATTATCGTTTATATTGATAATGTCTTGGTATTCTCCAAGTTCATAGATCAACATTGGAAGCACTTGAAAACATTCCATAATGTTGTTCTCAGGGCCGATTTGGTGGTATCTGCCAAGAAAATCAAGTTGTTTCAAGACAACGTGAGATTTTTGGATCATAATATTTATCATGGCTCAATTACTCCAATAGACAGGGCTATTGTCTTTGTAGAGAATTTTCCTGATGAAATTAAAGATGAACAGCAACTGCAAAGATTCTTGGGAAGTCTGAATTATCTAGCAGACTTTTACAAAGACCTGGCTAAAGATGCTAAGCCTTTATTTGCAAGACTTAAGAAGAATCCAGGACCCTGGACAGAGGCCTGCACAAAGGCAGTCCAGAGGATTAAAATGAAGGCTAAGGAATTGCCATGCCTAGTCATCCCTCATCCAGATGCTTTCAAAATAGTTGAAACTGATGCATCTGAATATGGTTATGGGGGTATTCGGGTGTGGAAACCAGCCCAGCAAAATTACTCTACAGTAAAAAAAGAGATCCTTGCTATTTTGCTATCAATTTCAAAATTTTAAAGTGATTTATTAAATCAAAAATTTTTGATAAGGGTAGATTGTAAATCTGCCAAAGAGATTTTGAAAAAAATGTAAAAAACCTAGCCTCAAAACAGATTTTTGCTAGGTGGCAAGCTATTCTTTCTGTTTTTGACTTTGATATTGATTTCATCAAAGGCGAATAACTCCTTGCCAGATTTTCTAACACGTGAATTCTTGTAGGGCTCCCAAGAGAATTCAGGAAGCTGCTTCTCCAAGCAGCACTAAAAGGTTCACTGCAGATTCAACATCCTCTAATCCTGGGAGGATGGACGATGGATACAAGCGAACAACTAGATCGCTTGTATCTTTTATCGAAGCTGAGCACTGGGGATCAGACATAGAATTGGTTGCTCAAATCTATCTCAGAGATCATCAATCTCCTTCCATTGATTCTTTAAAAACAAAAAGATGGTTCGAGACTATTTTGATTGAAACGGGATGTGCCCGTATCACACATTATTATAAGAGTAACAAGTCAATCAGTTACTCCAAGTTGATAATTCTTGATGTATTCTCCCATCAAGACTAGGGTGATAATCTTTTCAGAGAACAGAAGTTCAAAGATCCAAGAGTTAAACCTAACTTTTATAATTTTTTTGACTATGTTCATGTCTGGAATGAGATTCTGAATTACCAGAAGAGTTAATTACCCTCAACCTCCCTGAAGTTTGGCTAATTACACTCGAAATCAAAGTTCGCATTAATTAACACTAACCTTCCCTCACGTTTAACTTTGACTGTTAGAATAAACGTTGACTTTTTTCAAATTTATTAAATGACCAAAATATCCTTGTTAATTAATATTATCAATTTTTTACTATTCATTAAAAAAAATTAATAGTGAGATCCAGATTAGATCTCCACCGTCCAACAACAATGATGGACGGTGGAGATCCAATCTGGATCTCCACCAAGAACAAAAAAAAAAAAAAAAATTTGAATGCATTTATTGAACCCTCTGGGTTCGTGGAACCCAGATCTAGGTTCTACGAACCTAGAGGGTTCGAAGATTGAACCCTCTTGGGTTCGATGAATCTTGAGCCCAGAAGGGTTCGAAGAACGAAACCTTCTGGGTTCAATGAATCTCGAACCCAGAAGGGTTCGAATCGAACCCTCTGGGTTCGAAGATGAACCCTTTTCGGTTCGATGAATGGCTTCAAATTTTTATTTATTTTTTTATTCCTAGTGGAGATCCAATCTGGATTCCACCATTAATTTTTTTTAATAAATAGTAAAAGAAATTGATAATATTAATTAACAGAGGTATTTTGGTCATTTAATAAATTTAAAAAAAGTCAACATTTATTCTGACAGTCAAAGTTAACGTGAGGGATGGTTAGTGTCAATTAATGCAAACTTTGATTCTGAGTGTAATTAGCCAAACCTCAGGGAGGTTGAGTGTAATTAACTCTTACCATAATTGAAATTATGGTCATAGCTGGTTCATTAAACTCTCCATTACCACCAAAGATTTCAGTAGGGTTCCTATTCCTTGTTGGTTCCAGCAGTGGTTATTAAACTATGGTATAGTTGGAGATGCTCTTCCAGAATGCGTCTTGGAAGCTTCAAATAAGTTTTACCAGCATAACCAGAAGAAGGTTCCCTTGGAACTCTCCTTTCTTTATTTCCTGGCTCTTTATCAAGTTCCATGGATTTTAAGATGGGAGTATCAATTTAATGAAGATCCCTTCAGTCTGGAAGCAGAAAAGGGTATTACTCCAGCTTTTCTTAGGGTCTTCTACACTCGTTGGTGGTAAAAGTATCCAGTTGATGAATTCTATGCTAGAACCTTCAACTTGATAACTTTGTTTCCACCAAAACGGCTCCTCTTCGTCTAAAGGAGAAAAGGAAGTTTTATCTCTTGCCAGAGCATTGCTTAAAGAAGGAACTTCACCAGCAACTATCAAAAGCAAGTTGGCAAGCTGTAAGACTTAAACTCAAGAAGAAGATGACGAAGACTCTGAAGGAATGTCCTTTGGAGAGTATCACCCATGTGAGGCTGGATACAGCCAGGATCCTATAGATGACGTGTATGATAATGAGCACAATCCAGATCCCTATAAAATTTAGATTTCTTCTGGATAAGGTCCTGATCAACTCCACCACATTTATGTTAAGGTGACAAGGACACGTGACCTTAGTGGGAATCTTTCTTTCTCATCATCACTTTACTTTATTTTAAAGTTGTTTGTTTTCTTATGCTTTATTAAAGTAGGTTGTCATGTTGTAATCTAATTTTAAAAGTTGTTTGGCATTTAGCAATCATGGAAATTGCCTAGTAATTTCCTAGATCTTATCTCGAGAGCATGCTCTCCCTATATAAGGGTACGACACCTCTCTTGTTAAGTATCTCGAAAATTATCTAAACAATTATCCTATAGCTTGTACAATCTTTCCTCTCTTGTAATCTTCCTCTCTTTGAATGTAAGATATTCTTCTCCTCTATTTTCTTTTATTTGTTTTAATTTTATAATGTTCTACTCTGATTATTCATACTCCAAGTTAGTATGCTCTAAGCTTGCAGCATAGCCTAATCTTGCTTATCAGAACGCTTCGGAATGGACATTTATAACAGTCAAGCCTTCCATTACTAGTAACTCGACTCTAATCTCACCAGTTTTCACTCAATGATACTCAGAGCCTAGGTTTTCACACTTTTAACTACATACGATTGGAAATTATGAGCAAAGAAGTACAAAATGTTTTGTATGTATAAGTAATAAGAATGAACGCATAGGTTTAACAAACAGATCTTATGAACGAAATTGAACATTAAGAACAGAAAAATCCCTACAACACAAGTCAAATAATACAATCGAGTTCCTAGGGAGATCAACAGGTCTTTTCATGAGTGTAATAGAGCTTTGGGGTGATTGGCTACAGAAAGAACATAAATAGTGACACAGGAGTGTTCCATAGCATAACCTCGGTCCAAGATACAAAGGGAGTTCGAATTCTCACTATGGTTTATTGAGCATCAGAATCAGTTCACGGGACCAACAGTCAGTTCGCGAGGGTCATATGTTTTGATTGGCATGGAATCACAATTCACGCCTTATGTTGTTGGAAAGATAAAAACTTTAACTTCATGTTTATTTTGAAGCAAGCCATTTGGAGTATCCAAGAGAGAGTTATGACCGAATTCATTTTGGTAGTCAGAATCAGCGAATCTCGGAAAATGAAGAGCTTTTCTTCGTTTCTAAGTTTCTTAGTCAACGTTTTCTTTTATTTCTTCGTGTTATCAAATGTAAGCTTTTATGTTTTGTGTTTCCCATGCTTGAAGGGTTGTTCCAAGTCATGCTTTTCTATTTCAAGTGTCATGTAAGTCATTTGTGTAACTTTTGATGAATTTTAATGAAAATTAGAACTCTTTGAGTTTATTTCTCCTAACTCTGTATCTCTTGGGTGGATTTCCTTAGAGTGGTGAGTTTTATCCTTGGCTCTGTATCCTTGGCTGGTTGAGAGGGTGGTGTTTCTATATCTTTTTAGATTAGTATTGGTGGTGAGCCATTTCGGTAGTTTACTAAGGGTGGTGATATCTGTATCCCTTGGCAAATTAGTTGATCTATCCCTATTTGTTCTTGTGTGATTAAGGCTGGTTTGTGTATTTCTCTAGCGCTCAAAATGTGCGTGAGAGTGTTAGATATATTTAAGGGCTGTTTCGGCATATTTGGTATTAGAGCATGCTTCCAAACAAGCTTTATTTGGTTGGCGTGATTCTTCACTTCTTCAGTAGGTTCTTGTGTGTTGAGTTGCTATAATGGCTAGTCATGGTCGTTTGCCTACTGTTGAAGAAGAGAAAGATCACTAAGAAGATCCATGAGACCTTATCATAGAAGATATGAGGCAACAAGTCCATGAGACCTTATCATATATGAGGCAACAAATTCAACAACTCCATTTGCGAATTCGTATGTATGAAAATCGCAGGCAGGTGAATGGTGGATGTGATGAAGAACACGATGATGCTCACAGCCATGAATCGGACTGATATGAACTTCGTCGATTGTTTCAAGATTGATGCCGAAGTTCGTTCTAACTTCTGGTTTGGATGGAAACCGCGACCCAACACCTATATCGAGATGTGAACCTTGGTATAAAGAAGGACGCCACAATCAAGGATGAAATACTCGATTGATAAGTCAAGGAGGAACGCCACAGAGAATTCTGATAAGTTCCAGTTAGTTTTCAAAGAACAAAGAGAAAACTCTCTTAATTTTAATTCAAAATCCAAAAGTACCCTTCTTACATTCATCAATATCCTTATATAATGAAACCCTAAAACAAAGGAAAGGAAACAAGATAGTCATTAAGGCCTTACAAACAGAAAACTAGAATTGGCCATAATTGCCTTACAAATGGACAAACTAAAACAAGCAACTATTAAATCAAGCTCAAACCGAAATTGGGCCACACTCCCAAGCCTTCTCTTATTTGGCCCACTCAATTACCTTGATGATGTTAATCAAGCCTTGGTCTTCATGTGGGTTCATCTTGGGCTTTAATAATTCAGAATCAGCCCATGTGTCTTGAATTAGGCCATTGAGTGCTTCTTTGAATCTCTTAGCCCTTGCCCTTGTTATTGGCCCAACCGGAACATGCAATGGATCCCTTGGTGCAGCTCCCTTATTCTCATCATTCCCTCCCCTTTGAAAAGGATTTGTCCTCAAATCGTCACCTACATCAAAAGGAGACAAATCAGAAACATTGAAGCTTGCACTAACATTATACTCACCTGGAAGATCTAACTTGTAGGTATTGTCATTGATCCTTTCAATCACTTGAAATGGGTCATCTCCTCTTGGAAGTAGTTTAGAACGCCGCTGGACTGGAAACCGTTCCTTCCTCATATGCAACCACACCCAATCACCGGGTTCAAACACAACTTTCTTGCGCCCTTTATTAGCTTGGTTGGCATATTGCTCAGTTCTCCTCTCGATGTTTTGCCTAGTCTTTTCATGGATTTGCTTAACAAATTCTGCCTTTTTCTTTCCATCCAAGTTAACATGCTCAGTCACAGGTAACGGAAGTAAATCCAAAGGAGTCAATGGGTTAAAACCATACACAATTTCAAAAGGCGAAAAATGAGTTGCAGAATGCACACTCCTATTATAAGCAAGCTCTACATGCGGCAAACAATCTTCCCATGTTTTCAAGTTCTTTTGTATTATAGCACGCAACAAGGCAGATAAAGTCCTATTAACTACTTCAGTTTGACCATCAGTTTGTGGATGACAAGTAGTAGAAAATAAAAGTTTAGTTCCTAACTTGCCCCATAAAGTTTTCCAAAAGTAGCTTAAGAACTTAGCATCTCTATCCGCAACAATGGTTTTAGGCATGCCATGCAATCTAACGATTTCTTTGAAAAACAAATTAGCAATATGTGATGCATCATCAGTTTTATGACAAGGAATGAAATGTGCCATTTTAGAAAATCTATCAACAACCACATATATAGAATCCCTACCCCTCTTTGACCTAGGCAAACCCAGCACAAAATCCATAGAAATATCAACCCAAGGTCCACTAGGTATAGGTAAAGGAGTATACAAACCATGAGGTATAACCTTAGACTTAGCTTGTGTACATGTAATGCATTTCTCATAAATTCTTTCTACATCACGTTTCATATAAGGCCAAAAGAAGTGTTCATGCAAAACATCTAGTGTCTTAGCTATACCAAAATGCCCCATCAAACCGCCCCCATGAGCTTCCCTCACAAGCAATTCACGCAAAGAACTCTTAGGCACGCATAATTTAGTTTCTCTAAACAAAAATCCATTATGCCTATAAAACTTGCCAAATGCAACCTTTTCACATGCATTGAATACATTGCCAAAATCAGCATCTTCCACATACAATTCTTTAATGTAGTTAAAACCAAACAATCTAGCATCCAAAGTAGAAAGTAAAACGTACCTTCTAGACAGAGCATCAGCGACTACGTTTTCCTTACCTTTTTTGTACTTGATCACGTATGGAAATGTTTCTATGAACTCCACCCACTTGGCATGCCGCTTATTTAGCTTGTGCTGCCCCTTTAAATGCTTCAAGGACTCATGATCCGTGTGAATCACAAATTCTTTCGGCCAAAGGTAGTGTTGCCAAGTTTCCAATGCCCTAACCAAAGCATACATCTCCTTGTCATAGGTAGGATAATTCAAGGCTGCTCCACTTATTTTCTCACTAAAATATGCAATGGGACGTCCATCTTGCATTAAAATAGCTCCCATACCTATTCCTGAAGCATCACATTCAATCTCAAAAGCTTTAGCAAAGTCAGGCAAAGCAAGCAAAGGTGCTTTAGTTAATTTTTCCTTAATCAAGTTAAATGCCTTTTCTTGTTCATTACCCCACTTAAAACCCACATTCTTTTTGATAACTTCAGTTAAAGGTGCAGCTAGACTACTAAAGTCTTTCACAAACCTCCTATAGAAACTAGCCAACCCATGAAAACTTCTCACTTGTCCCACACTTGTAGGTTTCGGCCACTCCTTAATTGCCTTAACCTTTTCTTCATCAACCCCAATTCCTTTAGCACTAACGACAAAACCCAAAAATACCAACTTATCCGTGCAAAAGGTACACTTTTTAAAATTAGCAAACAACTTTTCGGTTCTTAAAACACCTAAAACAAGTTTTAAATGTTTAACATGCTCATCCAAGTTTTTGCTATAAATCAAAATGTCATCAAAGTAAACAACCACAAATCTTCCAATAAAAGCACGCAAAATATGGTTCATTAATCTCATGAAAGTACTTGGTGCATTAGTTAACCCAAGAGGCATAACTAACCACTCATATAACTCATATTTTGTTTTGAAAGCAGTTTTCCACTCATCACCTTCTTTCATCCTAATTTGATGATATCCACTTTTAAGATCAATTTTAGTGAAAACAATAGAACCATGCAATTCATCAAGCATATCATCTAATCTAGGAATAGGATGTCGATACTTTACAGTGATATTGTTGATGGCACGACAATCAACACACATCCTCCATGTACCATCCTTCTTAGGCACAAGTAATACGGGAACCGCACAAGGACTCATACTCTCACGAACAAACCCTTTCTCCATGAGCTCATCAACCTGCCTTTGAAGTTCCTTTGTCTCTTCGGGATTACTTCGGTATGCGGGTCTATTTGGAATTGGTGCTCCGGGTACAAAGTCAATTTGGTGTTCAATCCCCCTTATTGGTGGTAAACCAATAGGCATCTTTTCGGGAAACACTTCATCAAAGTCCTGCAAAAGTGAAACAACAATACTAGGCAAAGAAGAGTTAATTTCATTAGTACTAAAACAAGCCTCTTTGTACAAAAGTACAATCATTGGCTGATTTGAAAATAAGGCCCTTTTGATCTCACTGTCTCTTGCATAAAAGCTCACTTGTTTTGTCTCTCTTTTTTTCTCATAAACCTATTTTTCTTTTGAACTCTCACTCTCCTTTTTAACATCCCTTTCATCTTTTAACCTCACTTGATCTTTATATACTTGTCTTAGGGTTAAAGGTACAAGAGTGATCGGCCTTTTATGGAGTACAAAGGAGTATCTATTAGTGTATCTATCATGAGTCACATGCCTATCAAACTGCCATGATCTTCCCAAAAGGATATGACCCGCATTCATTGGTACCACGTCACAAACAACTTCATCTTTGTATTTGCCAATTGAAAATGACACCAACACCTGTTTATTCACCCTAACTTCCCCACTATCATTCAACCATTGTAGCTTATAAGGTTTTGGGTGTTTCAAAGTTTTCAAATTCAATTTTTTTACCAAAGTAGTGCTCACCACATTAGTACAACTTCCTCCATCAATAATCATACTACATACCTTGTCATTAACATGGCAGCGGGTGTGAAAAATGTTTTCACGTTGTACCTCATCTTCTTCCTTTGCTTGAGCACTAAGAGCTCGCCTTACAACCAAAAGCTCTCCACCCACCGGATATTCAAAGTCACCGGCATCCTCCAAAGGTGGCATGGACTCACCATCAGATTCACCCTCTGATTCGATACCACCATCATCCTTCAAAACCTTTACTCTCTTGTTTGGGCATTGTGATGCAATATGACCTGCTCCCAAACACTTAAAGCACTTAATGTCACGATTTCTAGTAGGTTGAGAATCTGGTTTACCTTGGTTTATTGTGCCTCCGGCCTTATGATCTTTGGAAGGTTCGGCCTTGGCCTTGAAACTAGGCTGGTCCTCCCTCTTGCTCCAATTCGGTTTCCATGAGGATGAAGAACCCGAATTTTGCCCAACCCGTGTGAAACCCTTCCTCTTCAATTGTTGTTCCACTTTAATGGCCATGTGTACCATGTCAGTCAATTCAACATAATGCTGCAACTCCACTACATTTGCAATGTCTCAAGTCCATTGAGAAACCTAGCCATAGTTGCCTCTCTGTCCTCCTGTACATAAGCTCGAATCATGGCTATCTCCATCTCTTTGTAGTAGTCTTCAACACACTTAGACCCCTGAGTAAGAGTTTGCAATTTTTGAAACAAACCCCTATAATAGTGACTTGGAATGAATCTCTTCCTCATAATAGTCTTCATCTCCTCCCATGTCTCAATAGGTCTTTCTCCATTCCGTCTCCTACTCACAATCAATTGATCCCACTAAACAATAGCATAATCGGTGAATTCTATGGCTGCCAATTTTACCTTCTTCAATTCGGAATATTCATGGCAGTCAAACACCAGCTCTATTCTATTCTTTTCTCCCACTCCAGATAAGCTTCAGGATCAGTTTTACCTTGGAAGGTTGGAATCTTTACCTTTATACTATCCAAATTATTATCAACCTCTCTACATACCTATCTCCTCTATTCCCATACCTATCGTCTCTATTCCCATACCTATCTTCTCTATCCCCATACCTAACTCCTCTACCTCCCATTCCACGCCTAAATCTCCCCGCACCCACACTGGACATGCGATCATCCTCCTCTATGTCATTATCATCCCCGTAGTAATCATGAACTTCTTCTCTAACCGGAACTCTCTCTCATACGTGCTTGGGGAACGGGTGGTAGCTGTTCCGCACGTGTATTTTCTACCCGATCTAATCGTTCATGAATCGGTTCCATCTCAGCCCTTAACAATCTCCCCATCTCCCTCGTCAACGCTTCCATTATAAACTTTGTATCTACCTTTCCCAACACCTCATCCGAAGCACTTTTTTTAGACATATTCACTGCAATGAAAACGTTAGTAAAAAAAATATAAAAGAAGGTCCTCACTTCACTCCCTCACGTGTTTCCCTCAAGAAATTGTTCACTCAGTTCCACTCGTGTTTAACACAATAAATTCAGCTTTTACCCTCAGTATGTCTTCACCTCTCTTGCCTTTTTCCACTCGTAATTTTTTCTCAAAAGTTCTTATCAAACTAACCAAACAATAATTAGGATTTCTTAGCCACGTTCACACGAACAAAAGTTCCTAGGTTCACATGAAATGAATCACAACGAAACTTGAAAACTTTTTTTTTTTTAATAATCACTGCACGAATCAAGAAGAGAAATAACAATAGTTAATATATATTCAACTACACAATCGGTCAAAAAAAGAAAATTTTGTACTTTTTTTTTTCTCTCTCAGATTTGGACACGCACAAGTAGTTCTAGAAATAAGATGTAATTTGTGATCAACGAAATCAAAGCAGAAGAGTAACAGAGATAGATAACTTAGATCTGGATCAACGAAATCAAGAACAAGAATAACAAAGATAGATAACTTAGATCTGGATCAACGAAATCAAGAACAAGAATAACAGAGATAGATAACTTAGATCTGGACACTAACAAGAAGTTCTGGAAATAAGATATAATTCTATGATCAACGAAATAAAAAAAAAGAAGAATAACAAGATAGAATAACCTGATGTTAGAGCCCTAAGCTCTGATCCCAAATGATATGAACTTCGTCGATTGTTTCAAGATTGATGCCGAAGTTCGTTCTAACTTCTGGTTCGGATGGAAACCGCGACCCAACACCTATATCGAGATGTGAACCTTGGTATAAAGAAGGATGCAACACGCAAGGATAAAATACTCGATTGATAAGTCAAGGAGGAACGCCACAGAGAATTCTGATAAGTTCCAGTTAGTTCTCAAAGAACAAAGAGAAAACTCTCTTAATTTTCATTCAAAATCCAAAAGTACCCTTCTTACATCCATCAATATCCTTATATAATGAAACCCTAAAACAAAGGAAAGGAAACAAGATAGCCATTAAGGCCTTACAAACAAAAAACTAGAATTGGCCATAATTGCCTTACAAATGGACAAACTAAAACAAGCAACTATTAAATCAAGCCCAAACCGAAATTGTGCCACACTCCCAAGCCTTCTCTTATTTGGCCCACTCAATTGCCTTGATGATGTTAATCAAGCCTTGGTCTTCATGTGGGTTCATCTTGGGCTTTAATAATTCAGAATCAGCCCATGTGTCTTGAATTAAGCCATTGAGTGCTTCTTTGAATCTCTTAGCCCTTGCCCTTGTTATTGGCCCAACCGGAACATGCAATGGATCCCTTGGTGCAGCTCCCTTATTCTCATCATGGACAATGGCACTCCTCATCACACAGCGGGGAGTCAATGCAAAAGTGGAGATTCCGGAGTTTGAAGGCAGGTCATAACCAGATGAGTTTGTGGAGTGGTTGAATACGGTTGATCGAATCTTTATTTATCAAGATGTGAATGAAAACAAGAAAGTAAAGCTTGTTGCCATCAAGTTAAGGAAGCATGCATCGTTTTGGTGGGAGAATCTTAAGAGACAATGAGAAAAAGAAGGGAGAAGTAGGATTGTTACATGGGAGAAGATGAAGAAAGAGTTGAAAAGGAAATACCTTCTGGATAATTATCGGCAAGACATCTTTTTGAAGATCCACAACTTTCGACAAAAAGACCTTTCCGTGGTTGAGTATACTGCTGAGTTTGATAATCTCATGTTGAAGGGAGGCATTGCAGAGCCGGAAGAGCAGTCCATGGCTCGTTATCTTGGTGGATTAAATTATGAGATTTCTAATATGGTGCAACTACAACCATATTGGAGTCTTAATGATGTGTGTTGTTAGTAGAGCGGTGAACAAGATAACGGTTGATTATCGCTTTCCAATTCCAAGGCTTGATGAATTGCTTGATCAACTTCATGGGGCAGCAAAGGAGATGAGTGGCAGACAACCTTCGAGAATAGAGATGGCGTCTACGAGTGGATGGTGATGCACTTTTATGAGCTTCATAAACCATATCCTTAAACCTTGCATTGGACACTTTATTGTTGTTTATTTTGATGATATCCTTGTGTACAGTAAAGACGAAGGAGAGCATTTGAACCATTTGAGGCAGCTGTTTGACATTTTGAGAAAGCAAAAGCTCTATGAAATTATTTGAAGAAATGCAAGTTCTTCACGGAGAGCCTAATTTTCTTGGGGTATGTAGTATCAAAAGATGGAATTGAGATGAATCCTAGCAAGGTTGAGGCTATTCTTAATTAGTCCGAACCAAAAACAGTCCATGAAATCCATAGCTTTCATGGACTTGCATCGTTTTATCGACGTTTTATCAAGGGGTTCAGTTCTATTGTGGCTCCTATTATTGAGTGCTTGAAAGGGAATGGTTTCAAGTGGACGAAGGAAGCTAAAAGAAGCTTTGAGCTGATCAAGAGAAAAGTGACCGAAGCTCCAATCCTATCACTTCCAGATTTTGTAAAGGTGTTTGAGGTTGAGTGTAATGCTTCAAATGAGGGAATTAGTGCTGTTCTAAGTCAAGAAGGGATGCCGGTTGCATTCTTTAGTGAGAAGCTGAATGATTTTCGCAGGAAATATTCCACTTATGATAAGGGGTTCTATGCAATCTATAGAGGTTTGAATCATTGGAGTCAATATCTTCTTGCTAAACCATTTGTTCTTTATTCAGATCATGCAGGCTTGAAGTTCATCAACAGCCAACATAAGCTTAATTGAAGATATGCAGTATGGGTGGAATTTCTTCAAGCTTACAACTTCACAATTAAGCACAAAGCGAATATTCAAAATGTGGTGGATGATGCTTTAAGTAGAAAGCATTTCTTGCTATTCACAATGGAAGTTAAAGTGGTAAGGTTTGAGATCTTGAAAGAATTGTATGCGGTTGATCCATACTTTGGTAGCATTTGGCAAGAATGTGAAGAGAGACCGTTTGAGCAAATCTTAAGGCATGATGGGTATTTGTTCAAGGCCAATCGTTTGTGTGTGCCTCAATTTTCACTTCGACAAACCATTATTGTGAAAGCTCATGACAGCGGAATAGGTGGTCATTTTGGGAGAGATAAGACTTTTGCTCTTGTGGAAGAAAAGTTTTATTGGCCTAAGATGAAGAGAGATGTAGCGAGACATGTGTAGCAATGTAGGGTATGTCAACTTATATGCTAAATACGGGGTTGTACATACCTCTACCAGTAGCTCATGCTCCTTGGGAAGATGTTAGTTTGGATTTTATGATGGGATTGCCAAGAACTCAAAGGAATAAAGACTATATCATGGTGGTTGTTGATCGATTCTCGAAAATGGCTCAGTTTGTTTCTTGCAACAAGACTAATGATGCTTCTTATATTTCAGATTTGTACTTCAAAGAGATTGTGAAGCTTCATAGTGTTCCAAAGACAATTGTTTCTAATCGCGATTCAAAGTTTTAAAGTCATTTTTGGTGTACACTTTGGAGGAAGGTTGGTACTAGCCTCAACTTCAGCTCATCTTATCATCCCCAATCCGATGGACATATGGAAGTTGTTAATCATAGCTTGGGAAATCGTTTGAGGTGTTATATGGGAAAGAATATTAGGCTATGGGATTTTATCTTACCTCAAATCGAGTTTGCTTACAATTGCTCAAAAAGCCAAAGTACCAATCATAGTCCGTTTGAGGTGGTGCATGGTAAGAATCCTATCAGCCCTTTGGATTTGCTGCCTATTGTTTCTAACAATGATTTTAGTGGAGATGTTGATACTAGAGCTGGAGAGATCAAGAAATTGATTGCTCAAGTTCGAGAGAAGATTGTGAAGCAAAATGAGAAGTACAAGAAAGCTAAAAACAAACACCGCAAGCATGCTGAGTTCAAGGAAGGATATATGGTGTGGATTCATCTTAGTAAAGACTGTTTTCCAAAAGGAAAATATGGTTAGCTAGCTGATGGTCCATTCAAAGTACTTCAACGCATTGGAGAGAATGCATACAAGATTGAGCTACCGGATTCTTATGGTGTGTCACCAACTTTTAATGTAGCTGATTTATCACCTTATCATAGTGACGATAGCATTTCAGATTTGAGGTCAAATCTTTTTCAGCACGGGAGTTCTATAGCTTAACCTCGGCCCAAGATACAAAGGGAGTTCTAATTCTCACTATGGTTTTTTTGGATAATATTCTCACTATGGTTTATTGGAACTAATTACACTCAACTTACCTGAGGTTTGGCTAATTACACTCGGAATCAAAGTGTTAATTGACACTGACCTCCCCTCACGTTAACTTTGACCGTTAGAATAAACGTTGACTTTTGTTAAATTTATTAACTGACCAAAATACCCCAGTTAATTAATATTATCAATTTTTTTCTTTATTAAAAAAAATTAATGGTGAAATCCAGATTGAATCTCCACTGTCCATCAGCAATGATGGAAGGTGGAGATCCAATCAAGAACAAAAAAATAAATAAATTTGAAACATTAACCTAAAATCTTCGAACCCATCTGGGTTAGTTTTCTGGATTCGAATGTTTCAAAATTTTTTTTTTCTTGATTGGATCTCCACCTTCCATCATTGTTGATGAATGGTGGAGATCCAATCTGGATTTCACCATTAATTTTTTATTTAATAAAGAAAAAAATTGATAATATTAATTAACAGGGGTATTTTAGTCAGTTAATAAATTTAACAAAAGTCAACGTTTATTCTAACCGTCAAAGTTAATGTGAGGGGAGGTCAGTGTCAATTAATGCAAATTTTGATTCCGAATGTAATTAGCCAAACCTGCGATAGGTTGAGTGTAGTTAATTCGGTTTATTGAGCATCAGAATAAGTTCGCGGGACCAACAGTCAGTTCGTAAGGGTCATATGTTTTCATTGGCATGGAATCACGATTCGCGCCTTATGTTGTTGGAAAGATAAAAACTTTAACTTCATTTTTGTATTGAAGCAAGCCATTTGGAGTATCCAAGAGAGAGTTATGACCGAATTCATTTTGGTTGTCTGAATCAGCGAATCTCGGAAATGAAGAGGTTTTCTTTGTTTCTAAGTTTCTTAATCAACATTTGCTTTTATTTCTTCTTGTTATCAGATGTAAGTTTTTATGTTTTGTGTTTCCCATGCTTGGAGGGCTGTTGTTACAAGTCATGCTTTTCTATTTCTTTTTTTTTTTGGATAATGAATGTTTTTTCTATTTCAAGTGTCATGTAAGTCATTTGTGTAACTTTTGATGAATTTTAATAAAAATTAGAACTTTTTGATTTTTATTTCACTTAACTCTGTATCTCTTGGGTGGATTTCCTTAGAGTGGTGAGTTTTATCCTTGGTTCTGTATCCTTGGCTGGTTGAGAGGGTGTTGTTTCTATATCCCTTTAGATTGGTCTTGATGGTGAGCCGTTTTATTAGTTTACTAAGGGTGGTGATATCTATGTCCCTTGGCAAATTAATTGATCTATTTCTATTTGTTCTTGTGTGAGTAAGGCTAGTTTGTGCACTTAGATATTGTTTAGGGCTGTTTGGCACCAAACAGGAATTTAACTCACTTGGAAGTATAATAAGAGATCTCATATATTTTTTTCAACTTTTTCGGCTTTCTTCTCGCACGAATACTAAGTTTAACTTGTATTCCCAATTTTTTCTACACCTTTCTCCCTCAACATCTTCTTCAACCTTCATTTTTTTTTTATTATTATTTATGCATCATCACTCCTTTTCTCATCTAGCCAACTATTCATTATTTCACATTTTTTTTTTATATATTCTGTTTTAGTTGGCTACTATTTTTCTACAAAAACCCACACATTTTTCATCTTTTTATACACAACTCCTTTTCTCACTTAACACCAACACTTCCTCTATTTTATTTTCTTTTGTTTCCAAGCTTCAAAGGTAAGGCCTTACATGTTTGGCTTGAACTTTGGACAGTTTAGGTCATACAATAAAAAAGTTAAAGTGTGAGTGTTTGGCTGCGAGTGGGGTAAGGAGCACACAATCAAAGGATAGGGAAATAAAGCTTTTTCAAGGGTTCACACACAATGCCTGAATCACATCTCCTTATTCTACTCAATCGATCATTCAATACATGAATACAAGATTTTTATAAGGCAATCCATTAATATCCAATGCAAACCTAAAGCCTAATCTATAGCAATAAGCACGAGAAAGTGTTTAAGAATACAAATGAAAAATTCCCACAGAACAAATACACTTGAAGCTCAAATTCTCACTAACAATAGTCTCCACTATTAATCAGGGCAACTAAATTGAAGATTTCACATGCTACAATGTAAAGATGTCAAACCTATATGATTAGATGCAAAAGACTCTATCTGCAATATCGTAGTTAACAACTTTGTACAAATCAAATGACCTAAGCATTTATATAATGATACTCAATTATCCATTTAGCATGTATATAGTTTGCTATTCTAACAAAAACAACAAAAACAAAACACAATACTCAAAAGACTCACAAATTTGATGTACATGGCACTGTTATACCTAAGTCTTCCAAACGCTGTGCGTATGAGGAAAGTCTAGATTTCCAGCCTATATACACCAACAAGACACAAAAACAAAACTAAAAACAAAAACCAAAAATACCCTCAAACCTAAGATAAACATTGTCCCCAATGTTTGAAATCCTAGATTCAATGGAAAAACAAAAACAAATAAAAACACGAACACAAATAAACACAGAAAAGGCAGTCTTAATATCCACAACTAAATAGTCCTAATATCCACAACTATCAACTTCATCCAACCTTCACTTCCCCATACTTCGTATTTTCAACACAAGGCACAACACTTCTATGGTAAAGCGAAAATTGAAGAAATTGACATGTACAACAACTAAAACATAAAGAAACCGAAATAAATGGTTACCTCTCTCCTAATGCTTTATTTCACGTCTAGGTAAGATGTCGTACTCGAGCTAAGCCTCAGTGCACATCTAAGACACTGTTTGCTGCATGGCATGTGATTCGCTCATGCCTACACAGCCCTCCTCGCTTTGGGTTTAGATAACCCAATAGTTGCCTCTGCAACTTTTCATAGCCTCCAATATCATCAAACTTGGGCTTTGGATCTGGCAGTTTATTCGGACATGGTTTGGGTTTCTTTTTCTTTTTAACTTTCTTTTTTGCCCCCAAACCTGTCTTTGGATCCACTACCCCTGGACTGCTAAGGCACTACTCCTCCTTTATTGCTCTCTCCAGCTAAATACCTGAAACATCAACAGAAAAATAATCACACGTTCTACACATCAATGATCGTCTGCGCAGTAGCCATGAACGGTCTCCCCAACAGAATAAGAAGGTCTTTTTGGGTCACTCTCTCATCATCCATATCAATGACCACGAAATCGGCATCGGTGTTGTAATGACATGGAAATGGGCTTCAGCTCATGTAAACTCAGCTGCATGTAGATCAAATAGGGCATCAGATTAATGCTAGCCCCAAGATCTAACATGGCTCTCTCTTTCTTCGCATTCCCAACAGTGATGCCAATATTGAAGCTTCTTGGATCTTTTAGCTTTGGGGGAAGCTTCTGCTGCAATATCGCACTCACCGTCTCAGAGATCATCACTTTTTTATTTGGCCCATACTACCTCTTCCTTTTATTAAGTCCCCTGAAGAACTTCGCATATGCCAGCATCTTCTTAATCATCTCCAGGAGTGGCAAGTTGACATTGACTCTTGATAGCACATCATAAATCTCTGCAAATGCTTTGTCATTCTTGCTCTTCTGAAGACGACCCGGTAATGGAACTGGTAGCATATATGGGGTGCAGCCTTATGAAGAAATAGAGTTTGTTTGGGTGTGACCACTTCTCTCTCTCTATGTACTAGTGGATTTGCACATTTACCTGCATCAAGCACAGAAGGATCAAAAAGTTTACCACTCTGAAGAATAGTAATCGTCTTTGCTTGCTCTGGCTGACTGGGGAACTTTCCTAGTGCTCTGTTTTGCAAGGCTTCAGCCAATTGGCCAACTTTGTACTTCTAATTTGTGCGTAGCAGCTTCCTGCTACTGAAATCTCTGCACAACAATTTGCTGACTCTGTTGGAATACCTACATGAATTTGTCAAATTTAACTTCTAGAGATGCCCTTGCTTGCTGAGGTAGTAGATCATGTGAGCCCTGCATATTTTGTTGAATCTGAGGCTAATGCAGAGGCTCAAAGCTATTATACTGTTGTTGCTATATTGGGTACTGCCCTGACTACTGCTAATTATCTCTTCAGGAGAAATTTGGATGGTTTCTCCATCCTAGATTATAGTTAGTGAAGCTAGATGATAATTGCGCAAAAACTCCTGAGAAAGTAAAATATTATCACTAATATTCTTCCCCTCCACAAAAGCTGACTGGGAAGGAATGACAATATCAGGAAGAACTCTTTTCATCATATTCGCAATGACTTTGCAATACATTTGTAAATAGTATTACAACAAGAAATAGGCCGAAACTCAGTAACCTTAGAAGGATTAGGAACCTTAGGAATGAAAGCCACTACAGTGGCATTCACCTACTTCAACAACTTCCCAGAGATAAAAAAAGAGCCAATAGTCCAAACAACATCCTCACCAACCACTTCCTAATCTTTCTTGGAAAAAAAGAGGATTATAACCGTCAGGACCTGGAGCCTTATTATCCTTTAAAGAGAAAAACACTGATTTGATCTCTTCATGAGTAACATCACAACCCAAAGCATCACATTGCGCATTAGAGATACGTTTAGGAAGCGCACTACGTAATAGATCCTGATCATGACACAGACCACCCAGTGGTTGAGTAAGAAGCCTAAGACTAACCACTACGGTCTTCACACCTGCCGAATCATCCACTCGAACCCCATGTTCATCAGAAATGGACACAACCTTACTACGACTAAACTGATTACGCATAGCTCGGAAGAAGAATTTAGAGTCTTATCACCAAGATTGATCCACTGAACTCTAGATTTCTGCCTCAACAACCTCTCCTCAGCTCTACTCAAAGCACTATGACTAATGAGTAATCTAAATTCCTCCTCATGTAAGGAAACACTTAAAGGATCCCTTTGGCTACGCCGCTGTATAATCTCCAAATCATTTTTAACCTGCTGTACTCGAGAAGGCAAACGAGAAAATTTCTCCACATTAAACTTCTGAAGCTCTACCTTCAACCTTTTAAGCTTCATACATAGTTGATACATCGGAGACCCATCAACCTTGTCTGCCCAAACCCGCTCTACCAAAGGAAGAAACTCTGAATGATCAGCCCAAAAATCAAAAAATTTGAAAGGAACCCGCCTAGAAGAAAGATCCACAAGATTGATCACCACCGAAGAATGATCCGACACACCTGCAGGTAAGAAAATCGCCTCTGAGCTAGGAAAAATCAATTTCCACTGTAATTTAACCAAACTACGATCCAATTTCCGAAGAATAGAATCATTTGAGTGGCTATTAGTCCATGTAAGAAAGCAACCACTAAACCGCAAGTCATCCAATCTTGCATTAGATAAGCATTCAAAAAAGTCATCATTCTAAGGAGGCCACACTCTAGAACCCTCCTCACATTCTGAAGAATCACGAACCGCATTAAAATCCCCTAAAACTATCCAAGCACGATTCTCAAACTCCTCCCCTCGGGCCCTAAGATCAGCCCATAACTCCTTCATACAAACATGACAATTATCACCCTATATCATAAAAGCTACACACTCCCAAGTCGAATCAATAGCCAAAACTCTATAATGCATAACCTATGCAGAAAAGGCAATAACCACAACATGAACATCACTAGGATTCCAACAAACCCAAATCCTCCCCAAAGAAGAGAACTGATAGTTACACAAGACCTTCCAAGACTGATTAATAGTCTTAAAAACCAAATCCTTATTCTTTTCAAGAACCTTATTCTCAATTAAACAACATAAAGATAACCTCTCATCTTTAGTCTAACTACGAACCTCCCTTTGCTTCAAATGATCATTAATACCCCTAACATTCCAGTATCCAAAAATTATAAAAAAAAAAAAACAAAATAAGAAGAACACCCCCACAACTACATTATCTCCACTTACCCCCTTAGGGGAGAAATGCTTCTTATTCTTCTTACCCTTACCACTAGAACCTTTCTTCTTCTTCTTCTTCTTTTCCAAGGAATCCTTAGCTTTAGAAGCTAGAGCATTGCGAGGAGGACTAGAATCAACACCATCCTCACCATGACCAGTCTCGTCAATATCACAAAGAGCATCCTTATCATCACAAAGGACAGCCCCATCATCAACACAAAGAGTAGCCCCATCCTCACAAAGAAGAATGAACATAACCCACAATACAACCTAGAATAGTCAACAAAGCAAAATTGAGCCAAAAAATAGCTTTGGTGCTCGGAAAGTGAGCTAGTGAGAGAAAATGCTCTGACTTCTCTCTAGAATTTCTTTGAGTGTTCTTCTCAATTTTTCTATTCTCCCTTCGTGATTATTATTGATTTCTTTGATGATTACGAGCTCAATTTTCGTTTTCTTTAGTTTTAGGTTTGTTGGTCCATTTTCTTTAATTTATTAGAAGTTTTAGTTTGTTTTACTGCTATGGATGACTTTAATGTGGCCAATGTTGGTGGTTTTAAGGCTAATTCGAGCTACAACTTGTCTTCAATCAATGGAATGAAGGGATGTAGGGTTTTGGTAGATCAAACCCGAAATCCTACTGCTGGTGGTGTAAAGAAGGATGGAGACCATGTTTCTTCTTTGATCTCAAATGAAATGAAGGGCTATCATGAAGTTGATGGTGGTGTGAAGAAGGGTGTAGACCATGTTTCTTCTTTGAGTTCCAATGGAGTGAATGGCTATCATGAAGGGCTAGTCATGGGCTGTCATGATATATCATCCTTAGATGGTGGTGTGAAGAATGATGGAGACCATGTTTCTTCTTTGATGATCAATGGGATAAAGAGCTGTCATGAAGGGCTGCCATGAGATACTCTCTATTGTTGATGGTGGTATGAAGGATGGCAACCATGTTTTTTCTTTGAAATTCAATGGTATGAAGGGCTGTCATGATATAGTGCAGCTATAGTTGTTAAAGCTGAATTTGGTGATGGTGGTGCAATGAAAAATGCCTCTTTTGGTGTAAGTAGTAGGTCTCTTGAAATGGATGATAATTGTGATGGAGTAGGAGTTGTCTCCAAAGGAAGAACTGGTTGTCTTTCAACTATTTCGGGATTGGACAAGAAGAAAGATGTGGTTGACATTGGTGAAAAGGGTGAAGACTTGTTGAATGAGGT
The DNA here is from genome assembly GCA_003430845.1 of Xanthoceras sorbifolium. NCBI lineage: Eukaryota > Viridiplantae > Streptophyta > Magnoliopsida > Sapindales > Sapindaceae > Xanthoceras > Xanthoceras sorbifolium. Next base: position 20,228,683 of record CM010618.1, read on the forward strand.
GTTGCACAGAGATAATAATGGACAAATTTTTCAAATGGTGGTTGGAGACATGTGCAAGGGGCAAATAATTCAAAGGATGGATGATTCTCATGGGCGGATTTTTCAAAATAAGGATGCTAATATTAACATTAATGGCCAAAATTGTCAAAGGAAGGTATTCTGGATAGCCTTAGCATAAGATGGTTTTAGAACACTAATGTTCAGATGGTGCTGCCTGATGTTGTTAGTCCTTTTCAGTCGGCCATCATTGCTAGTAGGAGGATTAGTGATAATATATTACTGTCGCAGGAATTGTTGAGGAACTATCATCGTGATAGGGGTTATCCTAGGTGTGCGCTGAAGGTAGATTTAATGAAAGCTTATGATTCTGTGCGGTGGGATTTCTTAGTGGCTATTTTACAGATTTTAGGCTTCCCGGAGTAGATGATAGCTTGGATTTCTGAGTGTATTTCTACTCCTCGTTTCTCTATTTCTATCAATGGCGAGTTGAATGGTTTCTTTGTTAGCGGCCAAGGTTTGAGGCAGGGGGATCCTATGTCCCCTTATTTATTTGTGCTGGCTATGGAGGTCTTCTCGGGGTTGATGCGTATTATGGAGCAGGAGGGTCAGTTTGAGTACCATTGGCGGTGTGGGAATTGGTATTTCGTATTTATGCTTTGCGAATGATCTTATGGTTTTCTGTAGGGTAGAGAAGGAGTCAGTTGCTGTGGTTAATGTTGTCCTCGGTCAATTCCAAGCTCTTTCTGGGTTGATTCCTAATCCTAGCAAGAGCAATCTTTTTGTGGCTGGTATGTCTTCTGAGATTAAGCAAGAGTTGCTTGGGATTCTAGGTTTTCAGGAAGGGGTATTACCTGTCAGATATCTTGGGGTTCCTCTGATTTCTACTAAGCTTATAGCAGTGGATTGTAGGGTTCTTGTCGACAGGATTGTAGCGAGAGTTAAGAGTTGGACTAGTAGGGTTCTTTCTTTTGTTCTTTTTTCTTAACCTTAACCAAAACCGGTCTTTTAGGCACCCAAGAGACTTCTTTCCTCTTCTTTACATCATGAACAACCCCTCCATTTCCTGTAATCGGATTCACCTCATTACCCAAATCTTGAACACTTTGCTTACACATACCCGACGTATGAGCAAAAACCTCTCAAATATTACATCTAGAAGGAAGCCATTCATAAACAGCATATATAGTTTTCCATTCCTCATTCGAGCACTGAATATCAAACTCATGAACAACATCCTTCGTGGCATCCTCCTCCACACATACCCGTGCAAAACTAAGTCTTTTCCTAGCCAAGGTAATATGACCAGCATGCAAAGAAAGCCTTAAAGCACTAGCAACAAAACACAACCCCTTAGACGTCCAAAGCTCAAAAGGAAGATTATGAAGTTTAACCCATAGAGGAATGTTTTGCAATTCATCTTTTGATAATGTAAGACTAGGTTGCCAACGTAGAACCAGATTTATTCAATATATGCCAAGTACCTCTTTCAAGAACATCACAAGCATGTTCAACACTATCAAACTTTTTTTGGATAATGTAAGTATATTAACCAAAGAGATAAAATAAAAGCAAAGGGGCATACCCCAGCGAGAAGTTCACAAGGTCAGACAAGGGACAAGCCCCATACCAACCAAAACTCAAAACACAGCAAACCAATAAAAGCTAAACACAAACCCTGTCACAGGAAACAGCCAAAAGTAATCCACCATAAAAACAACAAAAGGGACAAGCCCCCTAAAAGGCAAAATAAGCGAATTACAAAAAAATAGAATCAGATAAACCCCAAGACTGGTAGAGCCACCTATTAGTAGGAGAAGGCACCATACCAGATAAGGGAATTAAGACGCATACAAACATCTCTAACAATGGAACAAACAACCACGGTAACAGGTTTAGGTAACTCGCCATGCATCCTAGCATTCCGCTCACGCCAAATAGCATACACAGCAGCCGCAAGCATAATACGCACCACCCACCCATGAAGCTGCCGACCGCGGAAATGGTAAGACTAAAGAATAGTAGCCTTCCAGCTCCGAGCACGCAAAGGTAATCCGCACTTCCTTAAAAGAGCAAACCAAACCTCGCAAGAATAGGAACAATTAAAAAAGAGATGAGGGACATCCTCACAATTCCCTCCACAAAACACACAACAAATAGCCGGAATCAAGCCATAGACAAGAAGCTTATCCTGACTAGAAAGAGCACCCCAAATAGCCAACCAGAAGATAAAAATCATGTCTAAGAATTGCTTTAGAATGCCAAATAGACCTAAACCAATCCACTGTTAGCTGACGGAATCGAAGAGACTCCCAAGCATTACGAATAGAGAAAGTCCCACGAGAGTCCTCAACCCAACACAAAGTATCAGTTTGAGAGTTATTAGGCCTCAAGTAATCAGATGGGCCAAGGATTAATGTTATTGAATCACCTTCGAATTATGGTGGAGTTGGGCTTGCAAGAGATGATAATAGAAAGGAAAAGCTTGGTAACTTGCATTTTGGGTCTGATGTGGGTGTAATTGGGCCGAAATCGAGTGCTTTGGGCTCAATTTCGGGTCTTGGTAGCTTTGGACAAGGAGGGGCTGATCTTGGACCATTTTCAACACCTTCTTCCATGCATGATCAAGGGCTGAAACCATCTTATGCTAAGGCTGTCAAGAATTCTTCTCCTATTGCTTATGAGGTACGATCTTCTACCTTTGAATCCTTACAATATTTTAAACCTACTGAAGAAAATGGAAGAATTAAAGTTAGCCCTCCGGTTGAGGTAGCTATTGAGGGAAGTGAAGAATGGAGAACTTCCTTGATAGGGTACTTTGTGGATAAGCGAATTCCATTCCCCGTAGTGAATTCAATAGTTCATAAAATTTGGGGTAGGTTTGGCCTTAAAGAAGTCTTATCTTCGGAACAAGGGTTCTTTATTTTCAAGTTTGATAGTCTTGACCATGCTTGTGAAGTTCTTGAAAAAGGTCCATGGCATATAGTGAATAAATTGCTTGTTCTTAAAAGGTGGCAGCCTAGTTTATCCTTGTCTAAAGATGAGTTACGCAATATTCCTGTATGGGTTAAACTTTATAATCTACCTTTTGAATATTGGACTTCTAAGGGCCTGAGTTTTGTAGTGAGTGCTTTGGGCATTCCATTACATGCCGATCACATTACATTAGCTAGGAAACGTCTTAGCTTTGCTCGTGCGTGTGTTGAGGTTGATGCTTCGAAGGATGTCATTAATGAGTTTGATATTCAATGTGCTAATGGGGAGTGGAAAACTATTTATGCTGTTTATGAGTGGCTTCCTTCTAGGTGTAATATTTGTAAGGTGTTTGGGCATGCGTCGGGTATATGTAAACCAAGTGTTCAAGATTTGGGTGACAATGTGAATCTGGTTACAGGAAATAGAGGGGTTGATGTTCATGATATGAAGAAGAGGCAAGAAGACTCGTTGGGGCCTAAACGACCGGTTTGGGTTGAGGTTAAAAAAAAGAACAAGGGTGGAGAATTATCTACTATGGGGAACAGTGCTAGTGTTCCGCTTGTAGAAAATATTGATAATCATCTTAATTTAGTGCCAATGGAGGGCAATGACCATACTCTGAATTTGGCAATGATGATTTTCTTCGTGCTATTCGTTCATCTCTTTTTTGATTGTTCTTATTCTTGCGAGGTTTGGTTTGCTCTTTTAAGGAAGTGTAGATTACCTCTGCGTGCTCGGAGCTGGGAGGATACTATTCTTTGGTCTTGCCATTTTCGCGGTCGGCAACTTCGTGGGTGGGTGGTGCGTATTATGCTTGCGGCTGCTGTCTATGCTATTTGGCGTGAGCGGAATGCTAGGATGCATGGCGAGTTACCTAAACCTGTTACCATGGTTGTTCGTTCCATTGTCAGAGATGTTTGTATGCGGCTTAATTCCTTATCTGGTGTGATGCCTTCTCCTACTAATAGGTGGCTCCACCAGTCTTGGGGTTTATCTAATTCTATTTTTTTGTAATTCGCTTGTTTTGCCTTTTATGGGGTTTGGTGGGTTCTCTTGGCTGTACCCTATGACAGGGTTTGTGCTTAACTTTTATTGTTTTGCTATTTTTTGAGTTTCGGTTGGTAGGGGGCCTGTCCCTTGTCTGACCTTGTGATCTTCTCGCTGGGGTATGCCCCTTTGCTTTTGTTTTGTCTCTTTGGTTAATATACTTACATTATCCAAAAAAAAAAAGGCCTCAAGTAATCAGGGATACTACTAATAATGTTCATCCAATTCCCAGTTAAGGAACAAGGCCAAGCCCAATCCTTTCCCAGTTAAATCAATGGTGGTGAACTTCTTTGAGACACTTCTGAGACAGCCTGCTGGATGCCCTAGGATTGACCTTGATTTAATGAGGCGGGCTCTCCCGAAGCGTATTTCTGGTGATCAGTGTGCTACCTTGGGTAGAGAGGTTAGTGATGTTGAAATTAAGGCAGTTTTGTTCTCTTTAAAAGATAATAAAGCTCCTGCTCTAGATGGGTATAATGCTACTCTCTTCAAGAAAGCTTGGTCTGTTGTTGGTGATGATTTTCTTCGTGCTATTCGTTCATTTTTTAGCTCCGGGAGATTGCTCAAGCAAGTGAATGCTACTGTGGTTGCTCTTATTCCTAAGGTTCCTAATCCTTCTAAGGTTGGGGATTTTAGGCCTATTTCGTGTTGTAACACTATCTACAAATACATTGCCAAAATTATTGCGAATCGTGTTCAGATGGTGCTGCCTGATATTGCGAATCGTGACCCAAAGGATGCCAATAATCAAACCAAAGGGAAACATCCTCCCCATTACCCACCCGAAACTGTATCAATCTCCGTACATGACTCCGAAGGCCCAGAACATTCCTTCAACTCCATGAGCAATCTCCAGGGCACTTCACCTGCCACACATTCCTTCCCTTAAGCAGAGTAGACCTAACCCATGAAACCCAAATAGAAGATCTCAAATTGCTACAAACAGCCCACAAATGCTTAATTATGACAGCTTTATTCCAGACCTCAACACTCTTAATGCCCTTTCCACCCTCTGATACGAACCCCGTAAACTTGTGACGAAACCCGTAACAAGGTTACTGCCTAGGACCATTCTACTTTCAGGTTTAGGATGGAAACTGCGACCCAACACCTATAGAGAAGGTGCGAACCTTGGTATTAAGAGGACGCCACAATCAAGGATGGAAAACTTGATTGATAAGTCAAGGTACGAACGCCACAGAGTAATCTGATAAGTTCGTAGGTTCTTCAAAGAACCCAAGAGAGATTTTAACTCACATTTCTATATTGAAATTCATCCCTGCTTTTTATTAAATGACTTACAAATGAGTTTAAATAGAAAATGAAATGTCTTGGAACAACCCTCCAAGCATGGGAAACGAAAACAAGTAAAAGAAGGTGTGATTTTGTTGACTAGGAAGCTTTGAACTCAATAAAAACGTGCAACACAATTGTCAAAGGAAGATAACACAATTGTCAAAGTAAGACAACAAATTGTGAAAGTAGAAAGCTTCTGGACACTTTGAATTAACCGACCATATCTTCCTCGTGCGGCCTCCAATGAATCTGCTTCCAAATTGAAAGTTGAAGATAAGATCTGGAGCTTTGAAAAGTCCTACTCACACGCCTCCAGAAACCTAACCGTTCAATCGTTATGAATTGCCAAAGTTATCCCTACGAATCAGCAGGTTGCCTCTTCCTTAACTTGAATTATATTCACTAAGGTTGGGCCCTCCTTTTGCAAGTCCATTCCTTCAATGGGCCTCCATGAACATACCTAAACCCAAATCCCTTGAATTAGCCCATTCAATGCATTTTTGAACTTCTTAGCACGTGCTCTTGTAACTGGCCCAATGGGAACTTGGATTGGATCTACATTCCATGCCCTTGTGCTACATAAGTTTTCATCACCCTCTTCCTTTGGTAAACACACTGAGGACCAAGCAACATTAGCCCCACCTTTACCTAAATCTGAACCCCTCCAGAGAAAACTACGTAAAGTAGCTTCAACTTTTATTACCACAGACTTAGGCAGGATAAAAATGGAGGACCAATACACCTGGATAGAGAACAACACAGATTGAATGAGTTGAAGCCTTTCTCCATAGATAAGACTTCTCGAAGACCAATTCTACCCGAAATTTTTGCAACACAGAATTTACAACCGGAAAAGGCAGCCTCTTTTCCACAAAATACCTAATTAAAGAAGTTTTCCATTCGTCACTTCCCTCAATAGCTATTTCAACAAGAGGGCAGACTTTAATCCTCTCATTCTCTACAATAGGTTTAAAATATTACAAAGATTCAAAAGTAGAAGACTTTACCTCATTCTCAACAGAGGGAGGATAGTGTTGAAGACTTTACCTAATTAAAGTGAAGTGTCAAGCGGTGATAATCATCTTGCTTTAGTACCAATGGGGGGTAGTGAGAATGTTCTTGATTTGGAAGAAGGTGAAGTGGGTACTCCTTTGGAAATTTTAGATGTCGGTTGTAATGTAGGGGCAGTTCTTTGTGATGGTGAGGCTACTACTCCTTGTGTTGATGATGGGGCTATTCTTTGTGATGATGGGGATACTCTTTGTGATAATGACGAGACAGATCATGGAGAGGATAGTATTTATTCTAGTCCTCCTCACAATGCTTTGGCTTCTAAAGCTAAGGATTCTTTGGAAAAGAAGAAGAAAAAGAAGGGTTCTAGTGGTAAAGGTAAGAAGAACAAGAAACATTCCTCCCCTAGGGGTGGTAAATGGAGATAGTGTGTTTGTGGGTGTGTTTCTACTCAATGATCCTTTAAAGTAAATGGAGGTTTGTAATTGGATTAAAGATGAGAGGTTATCTTTATGTGGTTTGGTGGAGAATAAGGTCTTTGAGAAGAACAAAGATTTGGTTTTTAGGACTATTAATCGATCTTGGAAGGTCTTGTGTAACTATCAGTTCTCTTCTTTGGGGAATTTGGGTTTGTTGGAATCCTAGTGATGTTCATGTTGTGGTTATTGCCTCCTCTGCTCAGGTTATGCATTGTAGAGTTTCGGCTGTTGATTCGTCTTGGGAGTGTGTAGTTTCTATGGTATATAGTGATAATTGCCATGTTCGTAGGAAGGAGTTATGGGCTGACCTTAGGGTACAGGGGGAGGAGTTTGAGAACAATGCTTGGTTAGTTTTGGGAGATTTTAATGCAGTTCATGATTATTCGGAATATGAGGGGGGTTCTAGAGTTTTACCTTCGTGGAAGGATGACTTTTCTGAATGCTTATCTGATGCGGGGTTGGATGACTTGTGGTTTAGTGGTTGCTTTCTTACATGGACTAATCGTCGCTCGGACGATCCTATTCTTCGGAAATTGGATCGTGGTTTGGTTAATTTACAGTGGGAATCAAACTTTCCTGGCTCAGAGGCAATCAAGCTTGTGGATTTTCCTTCTAGGTGAGTTCCTTTTAAATTCTTTGATTTTTGGGCTGACCATCCGGAATTTCTTCCTTTGGTGGAGCGGGTTTGGGCGAACAGGGTTAATGGGTCTTCGATGTATCAACTATGTATGAAGCTCAAAAGGTTGAAGGTGGAGCTTTGGAAGTTTAATATGGAGAAATTTTCTCGTTTGCCTTCTCGGGTACGGCGCATCCAAAGGGATCCTTTAAGTGTTTCTCTACATGAAGAGGAATCTAGATTGCTCATTAGTTATAGTGCTTTGAGTAGAGTTGAGGAGAGTTTGTTGAGGCAGAAATCTAGAGTTCAGTGGAACAATCTTGGTGATCAAAACTCTAAATTCTTCTTTCGAGCTATGCATAGTCAGTTTAGTCGTAGTAAGATTGTGTCCATTTCTGATGAGCATGGGATTCGGGTGGATGATTCAGCAGGTGTGCAGACTGTAGTGGTTAGTTTTTTCGAGAGCCTACTTACTAAACCGTTGGGTGGTCCATGTCTTGATTAGGATCTATTACGTAGTGCGCTTCCTAAACATATATCTAATGCACAATGTGAAGCTTTGGGTTGTAATGTTACTTATGAAGAGATCAAGTTAGTGTTATTCTCTCTAAAGGATAATAAGGCTCCAGGTCTTGATGGTTACAATGCTCTTTTTTTCAAGAAAGCTTAGGGAGTGGTGAGTGAGGATGTTATTCGGGCTATTAGCTCTTTTTTTATCTCTGGGAAGTTGCTGAAGCAGGTGAATGCCATTGTGGTGGCTCTCATTCCTAAGGTTCCCAATCCTTCCAAGGTTACTGAGTTTCGATCTATTTTTTGTTGTAATATTATCTACAAGTGTATTGCGAAGGTCATAGCGAATAGGGTGAAAAGAATTCTTCCTGATATTTTTAGTTATTTCCAGTCTACTTTTGTGGAGGGGAGAAAGATTAGTGATAATATTTTACTTTCTCAGGAGCTTTTGCGCAATTATCATCTGGCTGGCGGTGTTCCTCGGTGTGCCCTTAAGGTTGATTTGATGAAGGCCTATGATTCTGTGAGGTGGGATTATGTTCTTGAGGTGTTGAGGACTATGGGGTTTCCGCAGCGTATGGTGGACTGGATCTCTGAATGTATAACGACTCCACGTTTCTCTATCTCAATCAATGGTGAATTGAATAGTTTTTTTCCGAGTAGTAGGGGCTTGCGTCAGGGGGATCCGATGTCCCGTTACTTGTTTGTGGCCATGGAGGTTTTGTCGAGGCGTATGAGGATTATGGCAAATAGTGATCAGTTCCATTTCCATTGGAGATGCGAGAGGGAGTCTCTTACTTATTTATGCTTTGCTGATGATTTGATAGTCTTTTGTTGGGCTGATAGGGGTTCGGTTACCTTGGTTGATTCTTGTCTCAAGCAATTTCAGGGTTTTTCGGGACTGGTTTCGAATCCAAGTAAGAGTCACTTATTTGTTGCTGGGGTTTCTACTTATGTTAAGACTAGATTGTTGAATATTCTTGGTTTTAATGAGGGGATTTTGCCAGTAAGGTACTTGGGGGTTCCTCTTATTTCTACTAAGCTTTCTGCAGGTGATTGTAGAGTTCTTGTTGATCATATTATTGCGAGGGCTAAAAGTTGGACATCCAGGGTTCTTTCTTTTGCGGGTCGTCTTCAACTCATAAAATCGGTATTGTTCTCTATCCAGGTGTATTGGTCTTCAATGTTTATTCTACCTAAGGCCGTGATCCATAAAGTTGAGGCTACTGATGCGACTTTTTGTACCCGCAAGTATACGGGGTCGGCACAAGTAATAAAATGATGAGTAAAATTATCGTCTCCACAGGGATATTTAGGCGTTGAGTACTAAAATTAACCAAGCCTATTTCTATTTGGATAATCGAAAGGTTTAAAAGAATGAATTAAAAGATAACAATATAAAAACATAAAAGTAAAGCAAACAACCAATATGAGAGATTAGTTAGGGTATTTGAATTCACCTAATCCATCCGATTGAATTTCATGAGAGCACATTGTTGAGGTTTAACTATGCATGATGATGACCGTGTTAATCTAATTTATCCAAAGTCCCCTCTCGAGGTAAATCGGACCTATTCCGCACACACTAATATCCTATCTCTCGATGGTATATCCAAGTGCATGGAAATGCATTAATTACAATAAACACCCTATGTGATCACACAAGCAAATTAGTATATCTCTATCCAATTCTACTTGTGGTGGACATTATATCGAGCACGTGGTGGGCGTCTCCTCTCGGTACATAACACACCACCAATTTATCATCTAAATGTAGGCCTTCACATTCAAAGCGTTAAGCACAATAAAACCACTCAACAACACAATAATCAACCGTAACAAATTAAACAATCAATTCATTCAATCATCATAGAATAGGATCCATCAAAACCCCAACTCACAAGTTTAGCTCATAATCATGGTTTTCAATAATTAAACTAAATTAAATTAACTAAAACAATTAATATAAAATGAGACGGATTCAATGGAGGATAATGCGAGGTGGTCACACGGTTCCAATCACGGAAATGGAAAATATATTGATTATTATTAAGCACATAATATCATGAGATAAATCACATAAAATATATTCATAAACAATAAATATCCAAATCCGTTCACGGTTCCGAAAATCACCTAACAATAGTTCTAACAACTCAAAATCATAAATGAACAATCAAGGAAGATAAATGAGATGAAATACAACAAATTGAAGCTCTCAAGACTCGAAGTTCCGCTTTGGTCCGGCTTGAATTTCTCCGCTTTCGATCTTCGTCTTCTTCGATGAACACCCACGATCTAGAGATGTTGTGATGATTTGTGATGCTTGGGATGTGTTTGGGAGGAGCAAGGAGGGTTGAAGTCACCCTTGGAACAGCTTGAAGGCTGCCTGGACTGCTGCCACGAGCTCCCTCTCCTCTCAAGTTTCTGCACTTTTCATTTTATAGCAGCCCGTTAGGGCTGCGTTTTTTTCACTCGCCGCGACCACCACCGCGACCTGTGGTCGCGGTGGCTTGGTCGCGGCCTTCACTGGGCTGCTGGAAGAGCTGGAACGCGAGCTGCACCGCGAGGAGGACACACCGCGCTCAAGCTCGCCACCTTCACTGGTTCATTTTGTTTCTGCACCGCGAGCTCCCCACGCGAGCACCGGTCGCGCTGCTCACTGGACGCCGTTCTTCTTCTGCACCGCGAGCTGCACCGTGAGGAGGGGCTGGTCGCGGTCGAGCTCGCGCTGGACGCTGCTGCTGGATCGTCTTCATCGCGAGGGAGCTGGTCGCGCGAGGAGAGGGCTGTGCATGGCGCTGGGTTTTCATTTTTTTTTTTGTTTTATTTTCTTAACCAAAACGGCGTCGTTTTGGACCAAAGCATTGGTCCAAAACGGTGCCGTTCCACTTAAGTCAAATTCCTTAGGTGCAAAATGCACCGTTTCACTTAAGTTTGGTGGAACTTTCTGAATTTACGATTTTGCCCCAGAACTTTCACATGCTTTCATCGATGCCCTTCCCCAGAGGTACTGAAATTACACATTTTCCCCAAAAATATACAAAATCATCATTTAGGTCCCTAAACCTGCACACTCAAGGAAAACACGTGAAAAGCACCAAAAATACTCAAGAATACAATTAAAAGATACGGTTTAGAGGTCGTAAATATATGAAAATAAATGACCGATCAGCTACTCTTCGTAGTTTTTTATGGCGTGGCTCGGATTCTAGCAAAGGTGGGGCGAAGGTTGCTTGGAAGTTTGTTTATTTACCTAAAGAAGAGGGTGGTCTTGGTTTTAAATGTATGGAAACTTGGAATAAAACCGCTATGATTAAGCATCTTTGGAATCTTTGTAGTGATAGGGGGAGTTCTTTATGGGCCGCGTGAGTTCGGTCTACATTGTTGAGAGGTAGGACTTGTTGGGAGGTTCCGGTTCGTGTGGTTTGGAGGAAGATGTGCTATCAAGTTGGTAATGGTGTGGGAGTTTCTCTTTGGCATGATTTTTGGCATCCTTTAGGTCCCCTTGTGGAGGTTTTCTGAGAGAGAATTATCTATGATTTTGGGTTAGAGGCTCGAGCTACGGCTGCAGATATTATTCAGGGGCAGTCTTGGTCTTGGCCGCATTCTCAATCGGTGGATTTGATTGAGATTATTCGTAACACTCCTGATATGCTGAAGCCTAATGCTTCTTCAGATGATAAGCTGCTCTGGGTGGATGATTCTCGAGGGATATTTTCGATTCGTAGTGCTTGGGATTCTATTCGGTTTAGGGTTCCTATGGTTGACTGGTATAGGACAGTTTGGCATCCAAAAGCCATTCCTAGGCATTCTTTTATCCTTTAGTTAGCTATTCGAGGTGCTCTCGTTACTCAGGATAAGCTTCTAACTTATGGGTCTATCACTACTATCAAATGTGTTTTATGTGGTGAAGGGGGTGAGGATATTCCTCATCTTTTCTTTGATTGCCCATTTTCTGTTCATATTTGGTCGGCTATTCTTAGTCGTTGCAACTTGTCTTCTCGAACTCGGAGTTGTGAGGATACGACTAGATGGTCTTGTCACTGGTTATGTTTGATAATACACTCTTTTCTAAAAAATAATCTTAGATCCTTAGAAGAAGCTATAAAACTTTGTTGTTGGTTTTGGGAAAATGCTATTGATCTTGAGGAAGAACTTGCTTGGTTTGAAATTCTAGAGTCTTTTGAATCTTCTAAACATAGATGTCAAATAGAGATTGAAGCTAAGGTGTCAAGAAGAAGTTGCTTTTCAAAAGTGATTTTGATTTTTTTGTTCTAGATCCTGTATTGGGATAAGGTGTTTTGTTTAAGTGTTGTAAAAATCTACAGGCCGTTTGCCGTTTAGCCGAGGAAGGCATCGAGGCGTTGTTGTCGCTTGAAAGTTTGGCACGATTATAAAACACAAATACCAATACTATGTCTAGTTTGATTAGATCTTTGTCATCTAGAATGGCTTCTACTTCTTCTTCCACTTCATCTTCATCTTCATTTGTTCCTCTATCGTCTAGTAAGAATAAAGAGATAATAGAAATTTCAGATGTAGAGCAAAGTCTCCACAATTGGAGCATCCCTAAAGTCTCTGCTTCTTCAGTATATAAATCTTCATCTTTTAGTTTTAAAAGTAAATACTTTATTAAAACTATAGAAGAAACTATCTCTGTATCCAGGGATAATACACAGATAAATCTATTACCCAAGAGTTTCTTTGATATGCACAAAAAAGAATTCCAATATGTGCATCTTGGGTTAGTACAAGTGGCTTTAAAACCACTGGTACGAAAAGGGTTGAATACGGCAGCCTTAATATGTGTCCGAGACAAGAGGCATCAAGGATTCAAAGATTCACTCTTTGGATGTATTGAGACCAGTCTACATGCAGATCCTGTCTACTTCGACTGCTGTCCAGACATCTCAGTAGATGTAAGGAATGAGAACGTCTCAGACTCTCTTGTCCTTGATCTCAAAACTAGTGGCTTCAACATGGCTAAAGGTACTAGTCATCTAGCCATCGTGTACAGAGTCTACTGCAAAGTGATGAATACTATCACTCTAGATCTCAGAGTCAAGGAGATCGTACATGACAAGAAGGGCCATACAACCTTGTTTAGGGTGAATCTAGCATCCTCCAAACTGATTGTTTCAAACACTATTGCATGGGATGAGATCCAGCTTCCTAATGATTGGGTACTGGAATCTACCGTACCTCCAAAGCCTGTGCAGAACCATGAGATCGAGAGAATCATCGAATACGATGATGGATCTGTCGAATTAAGGTTTGACGCCACTCGAAGGGTTAAACTGCAAAGCGACAACCTTTCTTCTGAATCTAGGAGAAAGTCTACTTCGAGTATTGCTCTAGCTCAGCCTAAAGTTCCTTAATTTTTGAAGGAATTACAGCAGCATCTGGTATTGGTAGGCCTTCCTACAAAGTGGAAGTTCCAACCTCTTCTCGAGCCTCTGAACTTGCTAGTCCACCTAGCCCTACACTTTCAGGGTTCCAAGATGCAGATGTTTCTCACATCAACATTATTTCAGTATCTTTTAGAATAGACAAAGCTGAGTTAAAACGAAGATTTGATGCACCAGAGAATAGGAGATATAAGGAATGGTTCCTATCTCGTTTCTCTGAGAAACAGATGTTATTTTTGTATGGAAAGTATTATGCTTCCCTCAAATATAACCAAAGCTTAGATCTCTTTGAATTTCTCAGGAGATACTTCAAATCACAGTTTGGTAAAGAACCTGCTGAATTAACACAGTAAGAACCTGCTGAATCCCAGCAGCCAGCTGAACCTGCTGAATTATCACAGCAGCAAACAGACTCTGCTGAATTACCACAGTAGTCAGACTCCTCGGTCAACATGATGGAAAGTTCATTTAAAACTTTCAAGACAGGAGTTAACACCACGGTTACTACGGTTCATCCTCCCGAGCAACCGATTGTTATTAAAGAAGGAGTTCGTGCAGTGCCTTACAAGGAAGGCACAAAGCAGGGCGATCTACCTGTTTCTATGGGTACACTATCTAGTGTTGTGGAACAAGTTAATTATACAAACTTGTTTTTACAATCAGTTGGGAAACAAGCTACAAGGATAGAAAATATCCTCCAGAGAGTTCCCAATGACTTAATTTCTAAAGCCAGTACTGTGCAACCAGCTCCGTTCAAACCTCCGCCAGAACTTAAAGGATGCAATCTTGGTGTAGACAATGATAGGTTACACAATATCCCTACACTTTGTGATCAAAAGAACGCCATCAAATCAGCGACTAAATTTTATCATTCTCAATGTGATCAAATGGGCAATTCGAAGGTAAAGCTAGACATGGTCAATACCTTGGTCTACACAATATGCCTACACTTTGTGGGTAATCTGGATGTCTATCAAGCTCGAATGAGTGAGCAATTGATAAATCTGAATTGTCTAACTCTATCGAACTTCAGATGGTATAAAAATGTTTTCTTCCCCAAAGTCTTTCGACGTAAAGATTCTAGCATGGACTTTTGGAAAGAAAGATTTCTTACTGGTTTACCTACCCTATTTGCTGAAAGGGTTCGAACTAGAATTAAGAACAAATATGGTGGATCCATTCCATGGCATATGCTTACCTATGGTGATATTTCATCTAAAATAGTCGCTGAGGGTTTAGCCATATGTACTGAGCAGAAGCTGCAGCGCAAAATGGATAAGGGTTCCAAGAAAAAGACTATGGGTGACTTTTGTGAGCAATATTGCTACTATGAGTCCTCATCAAAGCCTCCCAAGCACAGATCCACAAGCAAGAAATACCATAAACCATTCAAAAAGAAGAAATTCTTTAAACGATCTGATGCATAGAAGGATCAACAGCGTCGCTAGCAACGACGAAAGAAGCCTTACCTGAATTCAGGTAAAAGGAAGAAAAAGACACCTATTTGCTATAGGTGTGGCAAAGCAGGGCATTACAGTAATGACTGTAAACAAAAAGAAAAAATAAATGCTCCGGATTGTAGTGATAAGATGAAACGCTACATAAAGAAGGTTCTTCTGTTAGATTCAGACAACGAAGATGAAATCGATTATATCGATGACATCTCAGACACTAGTTCAGATTCTAAATTCGCGGAATCCTCCTCATCCTCTGAAGAAGAAGAACAGTGCAACTGTGATCATTACAAGTCCATTCTGAAGCTTAATGGACTTAGCATCAACATGCAGAGAAAAGAAGACAGTCTTATTTTAGACTGTATAGATGCTATTGATGATTCAGTCAGGAAACGATCTGTTATGGAAAAATATCTTGCTATGACTAGTGAAAAGAAGCCATCTGAAAGGCAACTTGAAATTCCTAAACAGCATTATTCGTTTCAAGAAGTTCTACAAAGAGTTCAGAATGAAAAGGCAGCTAGTAAACAACCTACTATCGCTGAACTCAGAGCTGAAATGAATTCCTATAAAAAGGAATTACAAGAGCTGAAAAAGCAGCAGCAAAATCATGATCAGCAAATACAAGATCATGATCAGCGAATACAAGCTTGTGAATCTCTTCACTCGCAAGTATTATCTGAAGCCAGTTCAGCAAGAGAATTTGCTTGAATACTTGAAGAAGTTAAGGTTAATGAACCTTCAACCTCACAACTGAATGAGCAGCTAAATAAGCAGCTGAATGAAGAGGAAGCTCCTCCAACAGTCAATATCATAGAAAAGGTTATAGTACAGAAATGGTATTCTAAAGTTACCATTGTTGTATCTAAAGCCTTTATCTTTGAAGGAGAAGCATTGATCGATTCAGGTGCAGACTTGAATTGTATTAGTGAGGGTATTATTCCTTCACAATACTTTTCCGAGACCACGCAGATGTTGAATACAGCAAATGGTGAAAGAATGCTCATCGAGTACAAACTCTCAGGAGCAGCAGTCTGTAATGATGGAGTATATTTTGAAACTCCATTCATACTAGTTAAAGGATTATCAGAATCTGTAATCCTGGGGACACCTTTCCTCAGTATGATTTATCCTTTTACGATTACAGCAGAAGGGATTGAGTCCAATATACATGGACGATCTGTCAAGTTCGCTTTTGCTCAACAACCGAAGTACAAGGAGATTCATAATCTCAGAGAGGAGAAATTCCTCCTGTCTCTTAAAGAAGAGATCAAATACAAGTCTACCTCCGAACGGCTGAATAAACCAGCTATCCAAGAGAAGGTCAGACAGTTCCAGAAGCAACTTGAGGAATTTATATGTTCAGATGTTCCTAATGCGTTCTGGTCTAGAAAGAAACATACGGTATGCCTTCCGTATGTTAATGGTTTTGATGAAAGAAGAGTCTCTACCAAAGCAAGACCTATCCAAATGAACAGAAGACATCTTGAGATCTACAGAAATGAAATTGAAGAACTCATGCGAAAAGGCTTAATTCGCAAGAGTCAATCTCTTTGGTCTTGTCCAGCATTTTATGTTGAAAATGCAGCAGAGCTTGAACCTCTGATTTCTACTAAGCTTATGGCAGTGGATTGTAGGGTTCTTGTCAATAGGATTGTTGCGAGAGTTAAGAGTTGGACTAGTAGGGTTCTTTCTTTTGCAGGGAGGCTTCAGCTCATTCAATCTGTATTGTTCTCTATCTAGGTGTATTGGTCCTCCATTTTTATCTTGCCTAAGTCAGTGGTGATTAAGGTTGAAACTACTTTGCGTTGTTTTCTTTGGAAGGGTTCAGATTTAGGTAAAGGTGGGTCAAAGTTTTCATGGCCTTCGGTGTGTTTACCGATGGAAGAGGGTGGACTCGGTATTAAGAGTGTTGAGTGTTGGAATAAATCTGCCATAAGTAAGCATTTGTGGGCTGTCTGTAGCAATTTGAGGTCTTCTATCTTTGTGTCATGAGTTAGATCTACTTTGCTTAAGGGAAAGAATGTGTGGGAGGTTAAGTGCGCTGGGGATTGCTCGTGGAGTTGGATGAAAATTCTGGGCCTTCGGTGTCTTGTGCGGCGGTTGATGCAGTTTCGGGTGGGTAATGGGGAGGATATTTCCCTTTGGTTTGATTATTGGCATTCGTTGGGTCCTTTGGTGGAGGTGTTTGGGCGACAGATTATTTATGATTCTGGTTTTGGTTTTCATGCTAAGGTGGCGGATGTTATTCAGGGGAGGGATTGGGCTTGGCCTCGTTCCCTGACCGGGAATTGGATGGACATTATCAGTGGTACCCCTGATTCCTTCAGGCCTAATAACTCTCAGGCTGATACTTTGTGTTGGGTTGAGGACTCTCGGGGGGCTTTCTCTATTCGTAATGCTTGGGAGGCTCTTCGGTCTCGGCAGCCAGCGGTGGATTGGTTTAGATCCGTTTGGTATTCTAAATCAATTCCTAGATATGCTTTCATCTTCTGGCTGGCCATTAGGGGTGCTCTTTCTACTCAGGATAAGCTTCTTGTTTATGGCTTGAGACCGGCTATTCGTTATGTGTTTTGTGGAGGGAGTTGTGAGGATGTCCCTCATTTCCTTTTTTATTGTTCTTATTCTTGCGAGATTTGGTTTCCTCTTTTAAGGAAGTGCAGATTACCTCTGCGTGCTCGGAGCTGGGAGGCTACTATTCTTTAGTCTTGCCATTTCCGCGGTCGGCATCTTCGTGGGTGGGTGGTGCGTATTATGCTTGCGGTTGCTGTCTATGCTATTTGGCGCGAGCGGAATGCTAGGATGCATGACGCGATTTGACCCAAATGTGTCGTAGAACTAAAGGTACTCAATCCAAGTATATTATATGTTGCATAATCCTTTTCTAAGACGCGATTTGACCCAAACGTGTTGCTTAAGACTAAAGGTATTCATTTGGAGTGTATTACATGTTGTGTAATCCCTTTTATGACACGATTTGTTAGAAACGTGTTACATGGGAAAAAAGCTACTTAATTCGAGTGTATTCATCATCCTTTGTTAGACGTGATTTGACCCAAACATGTTGCTTATGACTAAATGTACTCAATTCGAGCGTATTACATGTTCCGTAAACCTTTGTAAGCCACAATTTGACCCGAACGTGTTGCAGTAGGACCTTTGTGAGGATGTCCCTCATCTCTTTTTTAATTGTTCCTATTCTTGCGAGGTTTGGTTTGCTCTTTTAAGGAAGTCTACATGCTCGGAGCGGGGAGGCTACTATTATTTGGTCTTGCTATTTTCGCGGTCGGCAGCTTCATGGGTGGGTGGTGCGTATTATGCTTGCGGCTTCTGTCTATGCTATTTGGCGTGAGCGGAATGCCAGGATGCATGGCGAGTTACATAAACCTGTTACCATGGTTGTTCGTTCCATTGTTAGAGATGTTTGTATGTGTCTTAATTCCTTATCTGGTGTGGTGCCTTCTCCTGCTAATAGATGGCTCCACCAGTCTTGCGGTTTATCTAATTCTATTTTTTTTGTAATCCGCTTGTTTTGCCTTTTAGGGGTCTTGTCTCTTTTGCTAGTGTTATTGTGGTTACTTTTGGCTGTACCCTGTGATAGGGTTTGTGCTTAGCTTTTTTTGCTTTGCTGTGTTTTGAGTTTCAGTTGGTCGGGGGCATGTCCCTTGTCTGACCTTGTAATATTCTCGCTGAGGAATGCCACTTTGCTTTTGTTTTGTCTCTTTGGTTAATATACTTACATTATCCAAAAAAAAGGTACTCACTTCGAGTTTCATTACAGTTGCGTAGGATTAAAGGTACTCAACTCGAGTGTATTATATGTTATGCAATCCTGTGTAAGATGCAATTTGACCAAAACGTGTTGCGTAGGACTAAAAGTGCTCAATCCGAGTCTATTGTATGTTGCGTAATCTTTGTACGACGCTATTTAACTCAAACGTGTCTAGTACAAATGGTACACAAGTCTAGTGTATTACATGTAACCTTATCCTTTGTAAGACGAGATTTGACCAAAAGGAGTTGCGTAGGACAAAATGTACTCAATTCGAGCGTATTACGCGTTGCATAATACTTTGTAAGGCGTGATTTGACCGAAACGTCGCAGGAATACAAATCAAGTGTATTATATGGTTTGTAATCCTGTGTTAGACGCGATTTGACCAAAACGTGTTGCGTAGGACTAAAAGTACTCAATCCGAGTCTATTATATATTGTGTAATCCTGTAAGACGCGATTTGACCCAAACGTGTCATAGGACTGAAGGTAATCAACTCGAGTGTTAGAGATGTTTGTATGCGTCTTAATTCCTTATCTGGTGTCGTGCCTTCTCCTATAATAGGTGGCTCCACCAGTCTTGGGGTTTACTGATTCTATTTTTTTGTAATTCGCGCCTTTTATGGGGCTTGTCCATTTTGCTATTGTTCTAGTGTATTACTTTTGGCTGTATCCTGTGACAGAGTTTGTGTTTAGCTTTTATTGGTTTGCTGTGTTTTTTTTTTTTTTTTGGATAATGTAAGTATATTAACCAAAGAGATAAAACAATAGCAAAGGGGCATACCTCAGCGAGAAAATCACAAGGTCAGACAAGGGACAGGCCCCCTACCAATCGAAACTCAAAACTCAGCAAAACAATAAATGCTAAAAACAAACCCTGTGACAGGGTACAGCCAAAAGTAATCCACCAGAACAATAGCAAAAGGGACAAGCCCCCTAAAAGGCAATCCTTTGTAAGACGTGATTTGATCAAAACGAGTTGTGTAGGATCAAGGCAATTGAGTGGGCCAAATAAGAGAAGGCTTGGGAGTGTGGCACAATTTCGGTTTAGGCTTGATTTAATAGTTGCTTGTTTTAGTTTGTCCATTTGTAAGGCAATTATGGCCAATTCTAGTTTTCTGTTTGTAAGGCCTTAATGGCTATCTTGTTTCCTTTCCTTTGTTTTAGGGTTTCATTATATAAGGATATTTATGGATGTAAGAAGGGTACTTTTTGGATTTTGAATGAAAATTGAGAGAGTTTTCTCTTTGTTCTTTGATAACTAACTGGAACTTATCAGAATTTTCTGTGGCGTTCCTCCTTGACTTATCAATCGAGTATTTCATCATTGATTGTAGCGTCCTTCTTTATACCAAGGTTCACATCTCGATATAGGTGTTGGGTCGCGGTTTCCATCCGAACCAAAGGTTAGAACGAACTTCGGCATCAATCTTGAAACAATCGACGAAGTTCATATTATTTGGTATCAGAGCTTAGGGCTCTAACATCAGGTTATTCTACCTTGTTATTCTTTTTTTTTTTTTTATTTCGTTGATCACAGAAATATATCTTATTTCCAGAACTTCTTGTTAGTGTCCAGATCTAAGTTATCTATCTCTGTTATTCTTGTCCTTGATTTCGTTGATCCAGATCGAAGTTATCTATCTCTGTTACTCTTCTGCTTTGATTTCGTTGATCACGAATTACATCTTATTTCTAGAACTGCTTGTGCGTGTCCAAATCTAAGAGAGAGAGAGAGAAAAAAAAAATTTCCAGTTTCGTTGTGATTCGTTTCGTGTGAACGTGGTTAAGAAATCTTGATTATTGTTTGGTTAGTTTGATAAGAACTTTTGAGAAAAAATTACGAGTGGAAAAAGGCAAGAGAGGTGAGGACATACTGAGGGTAAAAGCCGAATTTATTGTGTGAAACACGAGTGGAACTGAGTGAACAATTTCTTGAGGGAAACACGTAAGGGAGTGCAGTGAGGACCTTCTTTTATATTTTTTTTACTAACATTTTCTTTGCAGTGAATATATCTAAAGAAAGTGCTTCGGATGAGGTGTTGGGAAAGGTAGATACAAAGTTTATAATGGAAGCGTTGATGAGGGAGATGGGGAGATTGTTAAGGGCTGAGATGGAACCGATTCATGAACGATTAGATCAGGTAGAAAATACACGTGCGGAACAGCCACCACCCGTTCCCCAAGCACGTAGGAGAGAGAGAGTTCCGATTAGAGAAGAAGTTCATGATTACTACGGGGATGATAATGACATAGAGGAGGATGATCGCATGTCCAGTGTGGGTGCGAGGAGATTTAGGCGTGGAATGGGAGGTAGAGGAGTTAGGTATAGGGATAGAGAAGATAGGTATGGGAATAGAGACAATAGGTATGAGAATAGAGGAGATAGGTATGTAGAGAGGTTGATAATAATTTGGGTAGTATAAAGGTAAAGATTCCAACCTTCCAAGGTAAAACTGATCCTGAAGCTTATCTGGAGTGGGAGAAAAGAATAGAGCTGGTGTTTGACTGCCATCAATATTTCGAATTGAAGAAGGTGAAATTGGCAGCCATAGAATTCACCGATTATGCTATTGTTTGGTGGAATCAACTGATTGTGAGTAGGAGACGGAATGGAGAAAGACCTATTGAGACATGGGAGGAGATAAAGACTGTTATGAGGAAGAGATTCATTCCAAGTCACTATTATAGGGGTTTGTTTCAAAAATTGCAAACTCTTACTCAGGGGTCTAAGTGTGTTGAAGACTACTACAAAGAGATGGAGATAGCCATGATTCGAGCTGATGTATAGGAGGACAGAGAGGCGACTATGGCTGGGTTTCTCAATGGACTACACCGAGACATTGCAAATGTAGTGGAGTTGCAGCATTATGTTGAATTGACTGACATGGTACACATGCCATTAAAGTGGAACAACAATTGAAGAGGAAGGGTTCCACACGGGTTGGGAAAAATTCGGGTTCTTTATCCTCATGGAAACTGAATTGGAGCAAGAGGGAGGACCAGCCTAGTTTCAAGGCCAAGGCCGAACCTTCCAAAGATCATAAAGCCGGAGGCACAATAAGCCAAGGTAAACCAGATTCTCAACCTACTAGAAATCGTGACATTAAGTGCTTTAAGTGTTTGGGAGCAGGTCATATTGCATCACAATGCCCAAACAAGAGAGTAATGGTTTTGAAGGATGATGGTGGTATCGAATCAGAGGGTGAATCTGATGGTGAGTCCATGCCACCTTTGGAGGATGCCGGTGACTTTGAATATCCGGTGGGTGGAGAGCTCTTAGTGCTCAAGCAAAGGAAGATAATGAGGTACAACGTGAAAACATTTTTCACACCCGCTGCCATGTTAATGACAAGGTATGTAGTATGATTATTGATGGGGGGAGTTGTACTAATGTGGCGAGCATTACTTTGGTAAAAAAATTGAATTTGAAAACTTTGAAACACCCAAAACCTTATAAGCTACAATGGTTGAATGATAGTGGGGAAGTTAGGGTGAATAAATAGGTGTTGGTGTCATTTTCAATTGGCAAATACAAAGATGAAGTTGTTTGTGACATGGTACCAATGAATGAGGGTCATATCCTTTTGGGAAGACTATAGCAGTTTGATAGGCATGTGACTCATGATGGATACACTAATAGATACTTCTTTGTACTCCATAAAAGGCCGATCACTCTTGTACCTTTAACCCCAAGACAAGTATATGAAGATCAAATGAGGTTAAAAGATGAGAGGGATATTAAAAAGGAGAGTGAGAGTTCAAAAGAAAAAGAGGTTGATGAGAAAAAAAAAGAGACAAAACAAGTGAGCTTTTTATGAGGGTCTTGTTTTCCAATCAGCCAATGATTGTACTTTTGTACAAAGAGGCTTGTTTTAGTACTAATGAAATTAGCTCTTCTTTGCCTAGTGTTGTTGTTTCACTTTTGCAGGACTTTGATGAAGTGTTTCCCGAAGAGATGCCTATTGGTTTACCACCAATAAGGGGGATTGAACACCAAATTGACTTTGTACCCAGAGCACCAATTCCAAATAGACCCGCATACCAAAGTAATCCTGATGAGACAAAGGAACTTCAAAGGCAGGTTGATGAGCTCATGGAGAAGGGGTATGTTCGTGAGAGTATGAGTCCTTGTGCGGTTCCCGTATTGCTTGTGCCTAAGAAGGATGGAACATGGAGGATGTGTGTTGATTGTCGTGCCATCAACAATATCACTGTAAAGTATCGACATCCTATTCCTAGATTAGATGATATGCTTGATGAATTGCATGGTTCTATTGTTTTCACTAAAATTGATCTTAAAAGTGGATATCATCAAATTAGGATGAAAGAAGGTGATGAGTGGAAAACTGCTTTCAAAACAAAATATGGGTTATATGAGTGGTTAGTTATGCCTTTGGGGTTAACTAATGCACCAAGTACTTTCATGAGATTAATGAACCATGTTTTGCGTGCTTTTATTGGAAGATTTGTGGTTGTTTACTTTGATGACATTCTGATTTATAGCAAAAACTTGGATGAGCATGTTGAACATTTAAAACTTGTTTTAGGTGTTTTAAGAACCGAAAAGTTGTTTGCTAATTTTAAAAAGTGTACCTTTTGCACGGATAAGTTGATATTTTTGGGTTTTGTTGTTAGTGCTAAAGGAATTGGGGTTGATGAAGAAAAGGTTAAGGCAATTAAGGAGTGGCCGAAACCTACAAGTGTGGGACAAGTGAGAAGTTTTCATGGGTTGGCTAGTTTCTATAGGAGGTTTGTGAAAGCCTTTAGTAGTCTAGCTGAACTTTTAACTGAAGTTATCAAAAAGAATGTGGGTTTTAAGTGGGGTAATGAACAAGAAAAGGCATTTAACTTGATTAAGGAAAAATTAACTAATGCACATTTGCTTGCTTTGCCTGACTTTGCTAAAACTTTTGAGATTGAGTGTGATGCTTCAGGAATAGGTATGAGAGCTGTTCTAATGCAAAATGGACGTCCCATTGCATATTTTAGTGAGAAAATAAGTGGAGCAGCCTTCAAGTATCCTACCTATGACAAGGAGATGTATGCTTAGGTTAGGGCATTGGAAACTTGGCAACACTACCTTTGGCCGAAAGAATTTGTGATTCACACAGATCATGAGTCCTTGAAGCATTTAAAGGGGCAGCACAAGCTAAATAAGCGGCATGCCAAGTGGGTGGAGTTCATAGAAACATTTCCATACGTGATCAAGTACAAAAAAGGTAAGGAAAACGTAGTCGCTGATGCTCTGTCTAGAAGGTACATTTTACTTTCTACTTTGGATGCTAGATTGTTTGGTTTTGACTACATTAAAGAATTGTATGTGGAAGATGCTGATTTTGGCAATGTATTCAATATATGTGAAAATGTTGCATTTGGCAAGTTTTATAGGCATGATGAATTTTTGTTTAGAGAAACTAAATTATGCGTGCCTAAGAGTTCTTTGTGTGAATTGCTTGTGAGGGAAGCTCATGGGGGCGGTTTGATGGGGCATTTTGGTATAGCTAAGACACTAGATGTTTTGCATGAACACTTCTTTTGGCCTCATATGAAACGTGATGTAGAAAGAATTTGTGAGAAATGCATTACGTGTAGATAAGCTAAGTCTAGGGTTAAACCTCATAGTTTGTTTACTCCTTTACCTATACCTAGTGGACCTTGGGCTGATATTTCTATGGATTTTGTGCTGGGTTTGCCTAGGTCAAAGAGGGGTAGGGATTCTATATATGTGGTTGTTGATAGATTTTCTAAAATGGCACATTTCATTCCTTGTCATAAAATTGATGATGCATCACATATTGCTGATTTGTTTTTCAAAGAAATCGTTAGATTGCATGGCATGCCTAAAACCATTGTTTCGGATAGAGATGCTAAGTTCTTAAGCTACTTTTGGAAAACTTTATGGGGCAAGTTAGGAACTAAATTTTTATTTTCTACTACTTGTCATCCACAAACTGATGGTCAAACTAAAGTAGTTAATAGGACTTTATCTGCCTTGTTGCCTGCTATAATACAAAAGAACTTGAAAACATGGGAAAATTGTTTGCCGCATGTAGAGTTTGCTTATAATAGGAGTGTGCATTCTGCAACTCATTTTTCGCCTTTTGAAATTGTATATGGTTTTAACCCATTGACTCCTTTGGATTTACTTCCTTTACCTGTGACTGAGCATGTTAACTTGGATGGAAAGAAAAAGGCAGAACTTGTTAAGCAAATCGATGAAAAGACTAGGCAAAACATCGAGAGGAGAACTGAGCAATATGCCAACCAAGCTAATAAAGGGCGCAAGAAAGTTGTGTTTGAACCTGATGATTGGGTGTGGTTGCATATGAGGAAGGAACGGTTTCCAGTCCAGCGGCGTTCTAAACTACTTCCAAGGGGAGATGGCCTATTTCAAGTGATTGAAAGGATCAATGACAATGCCTACAAGTTAGATCTTCCAGGTGAGTATAATGTTAGTGCAAGTTTCAATGTTTCTGATTTGTCTCCTTTTGATGTAGGTGACGATTTGAGGACAAATCCTTTTCAAGGGGGAGGGAATGATGAGAATAAGGGAGCTGCACCAAGGGATCCATTGCATGTTCCGGTTGGGCCAATAACAAGGGCAAGGGCTAAGAGATTCAAAGAAGCACTCAATAGCCTAATTCAAGACACATAGGCTGATTCTGAATTATTAAAACCCAAGATGAACCCACATGAAGACCAAGGCTTGATTAACATCATCAAGGCAATTGAGTGGGCCAAATAAGAGAAGGCTTGGGAGTGTGGCACAATTTCGGTTTGGGCTTGATTTAATAGTTGCTTGTTTTAGTTTGTCCATTTGTAAGGCAATTATGGCCAATTCTAGTTTTCTGTTTGTAAGGCCTTAATGGCTATCTTGTTTCCTTTCCTTTGTTTTAGAGTTTCATTATATAAGGATATTGATGGATGTAAGAAGGGTACTTTTTGGATTTTGAATGAAAATTGAGAGAGTTTTCTCTTTGTTCTTTGATAACTAACTGGAACTTATCAGAATTCTCTGTGGCGTTCCTCCTTGACTTATCAATCGAGTATTTCATCCTTGATTGTAGCGTCCTTCTTTATACCAAGTTTCACATCTCGATATAGGTGTTGGGTCACAGTTTCCATCCGAACCAGAGGTTAGAACGAACTTCGGCATCAATCTTGAAACAATCGATGAAGTTCATATCATATTACCTGTTAGATATCTTCGGGTTCGTCTGATTTCGACTAAGCTTATGGCAATGGATTGTAGGGTTCTTGTCGATAGGATTGTAGCGAGAGTTAAGAGTTGGACTAGTAGGGTTTTTTCTTTTGCAGGGAGGCTTCAGCTCATTCAATCTGTATTGTTCTCTATCCAAGTGTATTGGTCCTCCATTTTTATCTTGCCTAAGTCAGTGGTGATTAAGGTTGAAGCTACTTTGCGTAGTTTTCTTTGGAGGGGTTCAGATTTAGGTAAAGGTGGGGCAAAGGTTGTGTGGTCTTCGGTGTGTTTACCGAAGGAAGAGGGTGGACTGGGTATTAAGAGTGTTGAGTGTTGGAATAAATCTGCCATAAGTAAGCATTTGTGGGCTATCTGTAGCATTTTGAGGTCTTCTATCTGCGTGTCGTGGGTTAGACCTACTTTGCTTAAGGGAAAGAATGTGTGGGAGGTTAGGTGACCTGGGGATTGCTCGTGGAGTTGGAGGAAATTTATAGGCCTTCGATGTCTTGTGCGGCGGTTGATGCAGTTTTGGGTGGGTAATAGGGAGGATATTTCCCTTTGGTTTGATTATTGGCATCCGTTGGGTCCTTTGGTGGAGGTGTTTGGGCGACAGATTATTTATGATTCTGGTCTTGGTCTTCATGCTAGGGTGGCGGTTGTTATTCAAGGGAGGGATTGGGCTTGGCCTCGTTCCCTGACCGGGAATTGGATGGACTTTATCAGTGGTATCCTTGATTCCTTCTGGCCTATTAACTCTCACGCTGATACTTTGTGTTGGGTTGAGGACTCTCGTAGGGCTTTCTCTATTCGTAATGCTTGGGAGGCTCTTCGATCCCGGCAGCCAGTGGCGGATTGGTTTAGGTCCGTTTAGCATTCTAAAGCAATTCCTAAACATGCTTTCATCTTCTGGCTGGCCATTAGGGGTGCTATTTCTACTCAGGATAAGCTTCTTGTTTATGGCTTGATTCCGACTATTCGTTGTGTGTTTTGTGGAGGGAGTTGTGAGGATGTCCCTCATCTCTTTTTTTATTGTTCATATTCTTGTGAGGTTTGGTTTGCTCTTTAAAACTAAAAGATGAAGTTTTATATATTGAAGAAGCAGAGACTTTAGGGATGCTCCAATTGTGGAAAAAATTATCTAGACATATCCTATAGCTTGTAAAATCTTCCCTCTCTTGTAATCTTTCCTCTCTTAATGTAAGATATCTTTTCTTTATCCGCATTTCTTATTCTATTTTTAAAGCTTTCTTACTCTGAATCTCATACTCAGTGTTAGTATGCTCTAAGCTTGCAGCATAGTCTGCTGGCAGCCGCACTTTCCCATGCGTTAGGGTTGTTTAGGGTTTCATCTTGACCTAGGGTGCGTGTTAAGGTAACACGTGGACCTTTGGAAAAGATGTTGACATTTGACAAAAATCAAGTTTGACTTGATTAGGAAAACGAAGACAAGCAGAATTCAAATCGAAGAACTCTTGAAGACTAAGGAATGCCTTGAGAATACAATTGTAATTAGAGTTGTTTAAGTTAGATAACCCATGTCACTCGGTCAATTACGTATGCTTTATTTATTTTCATGTGATGATTATATGGATGTTAAAGTATTATCATACATATGAATGTCATCTAGATTAGGTGTGCCTACACATGCATAATAATATGTCATGCATAATTGTCATATTATGTTGTTTTATTTTAATGTGATTAAAATAGGAAACAATTGCATAAATGACAATTAAATAATGGATTTAGTTTTTAGAAGTAAAAACTTGATAATATCCATTAATTAACTAATTAACAAATTAAAGAGTTTAATTAAAAGATTAGTTAGGTTCTTATCATTAATTAAGATTAATTGAATTAATTAGTTTATTAACAAAGAACCAAATAATGAGATTAGTTTTTAGAAGTAAAAACTTGGTAAATCTCATTAATAACTAATCTATATTAAAGTGTTTAATTAAAGTGATTAGTTATATTCTTTGTATTTATTAAGATTAATTAGATTAATTACTTGATTAATAAGAATCGAATAATGAGATTAGTTTTTATGAGTAAAAACTTGGTAAATCTCATTAAAGACTAATCAACCAATTAAAGAGTTTAATTAAATTGATTAGTTTGGTTCTTACATTAATTAAAATTAATAAGATTAATTACTTAATTAAAAAGAATCAAATAATGAGATTAATTAAATTGATTAGCTTGGTTCTTACATTAATTAAGATTAATAAGATTAATTATTTAATTAAAAAGAACCAAATAATGAGATTAGTTTTTAGGAGTAAAAACTTGGTAAGTCTCATTAATAACTAATCTATATATTAAAGTGTTTAATTAGATTAGTTAGGTCCATTTAATGTTAGATTTAATTTGATTTAACATTAATGACATAATTGGACCAAATAATGTGATTTAGTTTTAATAGTTAAAACTTAGTAATTTCACACTTAATTTCTAGTTTATTTAAATAGTTTATGTAAATTAGAAATTGAAATAATAAATTATATTTTAAGAGTTAAAATTGAATAATTTATTATAACTAGTAAACTTAGATTTTATATTAGCCGTAGAATCTAAGTAAAGACTAGAAATATAGAGTTTTAGAAACTCTTAGTTTAAAGAAAATCCTAAATTACAAATAGTGAGTGGGAGAGGGATATATGACATTATATCCCGTAGTCTCCATTGTTAGTTCAACACCGTGAAACTTGAGTGGCGTCTCGTGACGGCTTTGCTTTCGTTCTCCCTACGGAGGGTGTCCACAAGAGTTAATACCAAGGTTGACTTCCTAACGGATAGGTTTTCGGAATGTATTTTGGGACTGACCTAGCCTACCTAGGCACTCTCAAGTTAAGTTCATGAATACTGAAACGATGGGTCACACTCATAAAGGACTTAATTAAGTTGTTAATTTATTGTCCTGACTAACTCAAAGCGATGGTTGGATAATATAAGAATAAAGAGTTATTCTGGTGTATTATCTGATTGAGAATGTCTCGATCTAACATGCAAGGATTTGACCTAACCTACCTAGACACTTACTTGTAGTATATTGGATTATCGCGGCATAGTAGCTAATTTTAGGGATTTTTTAGTTCATTAAAATATGCTCATGCATCATGTTTAATTTTTTGCCGAACTATAGCATTTGATATGAATGTATGAAATGAATGATATTAATTTATATTTATGTCTTTAAATATCAACATTATCTTCTGCATTATTATTTCCTGGCAAACGAAACATTAACCTGGATAACTTTATTAAGTGGAACCAACACGAACGCAATCATGGTCTGCAAAGACCTTAAATTTGTGCTTACGGAGGAATGTTCTCCAGAGCCTGTAACCAACACATGACCAATTACTAAGGGTAAGACCGGCAAAGAAAATGTTGCTAAGCCATCTTCTTCTGGTTTTAAGAAGACGAAGAGGTCTACTGGTAAAGGTTAAGCCCAAAATAAAGAGCACCACGACTGACTAAACAAAAAGAAAAATGTTTCCATTGCAAAGAGGTTAGTCAATGGAAGAGGAACTGTCTACAGTACCTCGAGCAGCTCTCCAATAAGAAGAAAGTGAAAAGTAAATCAGATTTACTTATCATTAAATTTTGTTTAGTGGAAGATGATTTTTCACCTTGAATAGTAGATTCAGGGGCCACTAACTAATTTTGTTCTTCATTACGTTGGAATGATTATTGGCAAAAGCTGGATGAGGGGTCCTTCACTATGCACGTTGGAACAGGGGATGTCGTTTCAGTATAAGCAGTGGGAGTTATTATACTACAGTTTAATAATTGTTTTCTATCATTGAACAATGTCAATTTCATTCTTGGATTTATAAGGAATTTGATTTCTATATCCAAATTACTAGAAACAGTTTCACAAGGTTTCTTTTAATGATAAATCAGTTATCATTTTAAGAAATGGAATGAATATTTGTTCTGGTATAATTTGTATGTTTTAAGGCCATTAATTCATACAACACTGCTTAATACTAAATTGTTTAAAGTTGAAAAACCAAAAACAAAACGATAAAAGATTTCTCCAGCTAATGACACGTATCTGTGGCATCTAAGACTTGGACATATAAACCTTGATAGGATAAACAGACTAGTAAAAAACGGATCTTTAAGTCAGTTAGAGATCGGTACCTTACTTGTCTGTGAATCTTGTTTAAAGGGTAAAATGACCAAGAGACATTTTACAGGAAAAAGGATTAGAGCTACGCAACCACTTGAGCTTATACATCCAGACGTCTGTGGACCTATGAGTGTTAGAGCTAGAGGTGGTTATGAGTATTATGTCATATTTATTAATGACTACTCTAAATACGCGTATGTTTACCTAATACAACGTAAGTCGGAAACCTTTGAAAGGTTCAAAGAATTCCGAGCTGAAGTTGAAAATCAATTATGCAAAACAATCAAATCACTACGATCGGATCGTGGGGGTGAGTATCTCGACCAAGAGTTTGAAGACTACATGGTTGAGCATGAGATAGTATCCTAACTCAAAGCTCCAGGTACACCACAGCAGAATGGTATTGCGGAGAGGAGAAATAGGACCTTGATGGAAATGGTGAGATCTATGATTAGTTTCTCATCATTACCATATTCTTTTTGGGGATATGCACTACAAACAGCGACTTACATACTGATTGTAGTTCTATCCAAATCTGTTCTTAAGACTCCCCTAGAGTTGTGGAATGGTCATAAAGCTAGCTTACAACATTTTCGTATATGGGGATGTCCAGTACATGTACTGAAGAATAGGAGTGGAAAGCTGGAACCTCGTTCACAAGTATGTTTATTTGTAGGGTACCCAAAGGAAACACGAGGTGGATTCTTTTATAATCCACAAGAAAACAAAGTGTTTGTATCGACAAATGCAACGTTTCTTGAGGAGGATTATATGATTAATCATAAACATCGTAGTAAGATTGTGTTAAAGGAGCTAGAACCTGGTACGAGCAGTGCTCAGTCAACAAGGGTTGTTGACAATGTTATTATTCCACAAACATCTGATAGTCAGATTATTCCTAGTCAGGATACACTACCGCCTAGGAGTAGTGGGAGGGTGGTTCGACAACCTGATCGGTTCAAATGCAAAAGGTTTACAAACTGCAAAGGTCTATTTATGGACTTAAGCAGACGTCTAGATCTTGGAACATTAGGTTTGATACTGCGATCAAAACCTATGGCTTTGAGCAGAACATTGATGAGCCTTGTGTATACAAGCGCATCATTGACAAGAAAGTAGTTTTTCTGGTCCTTTACGTAGAAGCCATCTTACTCATTGGGAATGACGTAGGAACATTGTCAGAGATAAAGGGTTGGCTTGCTAACCAATTCCAAATGAAAGATTTGGAAGAGGTAAGTTATGTTCTTAGGATCCAATTGATAAGGGATCGTAAGAACAAACTGTTAGCGTTGTCTCAAGCATTGTATATCGACAAAATACTTGTGCGATTATCCATGCAGAACTCCAAGAAAGGTAGTTTACTTTCAAGACATGGAGTTCACTTGTCTAAGGAACAGTGTCCTAAGACACCTCAAGAAATTGAGGATATGAGACGAATTCCCTATGCGTCTGTAGTAGGCAGTCTTATGTATGATATGCTATGCATAAGACCCAACATCTGCTTTGCAGAGGGAGTAGCTAGTAGATGTCAGTCCAACCTAGGATTGGATCATTGGGTTGCTGTTAAACATATTCTCAAGTATCTTCAGAGAACGAGAAACTATATGCTTGTTTCTAGAATTTCTTTGAGTGTTCTTCTCAATTTTTCTATTCTCTTTTCATGATTATTATTGATTTCTTTGATGATTACGAGCTCAATTTTCGTTTTCTTTAGTTTTAGGTTTGCTGGTTCGTTTTCTTTAATTTATTAGAAGTTTTTAGTTTGTTTTTACTACTATGGATGATTTTAATGTGGCCAATCTTGGTGGTTTTAAGGCTAATTCAAGCTGCAACTTGTCTTCAACCAATGGAATGAAGGGATGTAGGGTTTTGGTAGATCAAACCCAAAATCCTACTGCTGGTGGTGTGAAGAAGGATGGAGACCATGTTTCTTCTTTGATCTCAAATGGAGTGAAGGTCTATTATATAGCTGATGGTGATGTGAAGAAGGGTGGAGACCATGTTTCTTCTTTGAGTTTCAATGGAGTGAATGGTTATCATGAAGGGCTAGTCATGGGCTGTCATGATATATCATCTATAGATGGTGGTGTCAAGAAGGATAGAGACCATGTTTCTTCTTCTTCTTCTTTGATGATCAATGGGATAAAGAGCTATCATGAAGGGGTAATGAAGGGCTGCCATGATATACCCTATATTGTTGATGGTGGTATGAAGGATGGCAACCATGTTTCTTCTTTGAAATTCAATGGTATGAAGGGCTGTCATGACAAAGCTTCAGCTGGAGTGGTTAAAACTGAATTTGGTGATGGTGGTGCAATGAAAAATGTCTCTTTTGGTGTAAGTAATAGGTCTCTTGAAATGGATGATAATTGTGATGGAGTAGGAGCTGTCTCTAAAGGAAGAATTGGTTGTCTTTCAACTATTTCGGGATTAGACAAGAAGAAAGGTGTGGTTGACATTGGTGACAAGGGTGAAGACTTGTTGAATGAGGTGTTGCATAGAGATAATAATGGATAAAATTTTCAAATAGTGGTTGGAGACATGTGCAATGGGCAAATGATTCAAAGGATGGATGATTCTCATGGGCGGATATTTCAATATAAGGATGCTAATATTGACATTAATGGCCAAAATTGTCAAAGGAAGGTGGTTGTTGATGACCTTCCTTCACTAAATAAAAGTATTCAGCAAGGAATGGGGCTAATAGAGTCAAAATGTGGTGCTTTGGGTTCAATTTCGGGTATTAGTAATGTTGGGCACGAAATTGGAGCTAATGGGGCTGATTCTACAAAATTAGATGGGCCAAGGATTAATGTTATTGAATCTCCTTCGAATTATGGTGGATTTGGGCTTGCAAGAGATGATAATAGAAAGGAAAAGCTTGGTAACTTGCATTTTGGGTCTGATGTGGGTGTAATTGGGCCGAAATCGAGTGCTTTGGGCTCAATTTCGGGTCTTGGTAGCTTTGGACAAGAAGGGGTTGATCTTGGACCATTTTCAACACCTTCTTCCATGCATGATCAAGGGCTGAAACCATCTTATGCTAAGGCTGTCCAGAATTCTTCTCCTATTGCTTATGAGGTACGATCTTCTACCTTTGAATCCTTACAATATTTTAAACCTACTGAAGAAAATGGAAGAATTAAAGTTAGCCCTCCGGTTGAGGTAGCTATTGAGGGAAGTGAAGAATGGAGAACTTCCTTGATAGGGTACTTTGTGGATAAACGAATTCCTTTCCCCGTAGTGAATTCAGTAGTTCATAAAATTTGGGGTAGGTTTGGCCTTAAAGAAGTCTTATCTTCGAAACAAGGGTTCTTTATTTTCAAGTATGATAGTCTTGACCATGCTTGTGAAGTTCTTGAAAAAGGTCCATGGCATATAGTGAATAAATTGCTTGTTCTTAAAAGGTGGCAGCCTAGTTTATCCTTGTCTAAAGAAGAGTTACGCAATATTCCTGTATGGGTTAAACTTTATAATCTACCTTTTGAATATTGGACTTCTAAGGGCCTAAGTTTTGTAGTTAGTGCTTTGGGCATTCCATTACATGCCGATCACATTACATTAGCTAGGAAACGTCTTAGCTTTGCTCGTGTGTGTGTTGAGGTTGATGCTTCGAAGGATGTCATTAATGAGTTTGATATTCAATGTGCTAATGGGGAGTGGAAAACTATTTATGCTGTTTATGAGTGGCTTCCTTCTAGGTGTAATATTTGTAAGGTGTTTGGGCATGCATCGGGTATATGTAAACCAAGTGTTCAAGATTTGGGTGACAATGTGAATCTGGTTATAGGAAATAGAGGGGTTGATGTTCATGATATGAAGAAGAGGCAAGAAGACTCGTTGGGGCCTAAACGACTGGTTTGGGTTGAGGTTAAAAAAAGAACAAGGGTGGAGAATTATCTACTATGGGGAACAGTGCTAGTGTTCCGCTTGTGCAAAATGTTGATAATCATCTTAATTTAGTGCCAATGGAGGGCAATGACCATACTCTAAATTTGGAAGTAACGGAAGAAGGTACTCCTTTAGCAATTCTGGACACTGTTTGTGATACAGGGGCTGTTCTTTGTAAGGATGGGGCTAATGGTTATGTTGATGACAGGGATGCTCTTTGTGATGATGGGGATGCTCTTTGTGATAAGGATGAGGCTAGTCATGGTGAGGATGGTAGTGATTCTAGTCCCCCTCGTAATGCTTTAGCTTCAAAAGTTAAGGATTCTCTGGAAAAGAAAAAGAAGAAGAAAGGTTCTAGTAGTAAGGGTAAGAAGAATAAGAAGCACTCCTCCCCTAAGGGGGGTAAGTGGAGATAGATTTGTGGGGGTTTCTTCTTATCTTTGTATATTTATTATGATCTTTGGGTGCTGGAATATTAGGGGTCTTAATAACCCTTTGAAGCAAAGAGAGGTTCGCAATTTGATTAAAGATGAGAAACTTTCTTTGCGTGGTTTAGTGGAAACGAAAGTTCTGGAGAAAAATAAAGATGTTATTCTTAAGACTATTGACCGGTCTTGGAAAGTGGAGTGCAATTATAATTTTTCCTCTTCGGGGAGGATTTGGGTTTGTTGGAATCCGTTCGATGTTACTGTTTTGGTTGTCGGATCTTCTGAACAAGTTATCCATTGTAGAGTTTCTTCTGTTGATTCTACTTGGGAGTATATGATATCGATTGTGTACAGTGATAATTGTAATGTTCATAGGGAGGCGTTGTAGGCTGATTTAGTGGCGCGCGGAGTGGAATGGGAGAATAGTGCTTGGATTGTGATGGGTGACTTTATTGCTATTAAGTCTTCGGTTGAGAGTGTTAGAGGATCCAATTCTTGGCCACATTGGAAAGACGACTTTTCTAATTGTTTAGCTGAGTCTAGGTTGGATGATCTGCGATTTAATGGGTGCTTTTATACATGGTCTAATTATCGTACAGTTGATCCTATTCTTCGAAAGTTAGATTGAGCTTTGGTCAATTTGAAGTGGGATATTTCATTTCGAGGTTTAGAGGCGCATTTTCTTCCTTCCAGTGTTTCTGATCACTCTCCTATGATTGTTAAGATTGTGGATCTCCCTCGGCGACTGGTGCCTTTTAAGTTTTTTGATTTCTGGGCGGATCATCCAGAATTTTTATCCTTGGTGGATCGAGTTTGGGCGGACAGGGTGGATGGGTCTCCTATGTTTCGGCTATGTAAGAAGCTAAAAAGATTGAAAGTGGAGCTTAAGAAACTTAATAGGGAGTGTTATTCTGACTTGTCTTCTAGGGTGCAGCAAGCT
The DNA here is from genome assembly GCA_003430845.1 of Xanthoceras sorbifolium. Lineage (NCBI taxonomy): Eukaryota > Viridiplantae > Streptophyta > Magnoliopsida > Sapindales > Sapindaceae > Xanthoceras > Xanthoceras sorbifolium. The sequence continues at coordinate 20,263,858 of CM010618.1, forward strand.
AAGCATGATTTAGAGTCTGTGTAATGGGATATTCAGAGGCAGCCTACGAACATTTCTTTACATGGGGAGGAGTCTCAGTTGGTGAAGCTTTATGGTGATTTGAGTAGAGATGAGGAGAGTTTTTTTGAGACAAAAGTCTCAGGTTCAGTGGATTAATTTGGGAGATAGGAATTCTAAGTTCTTTTTTTGATCGATGAGACAAAGATGTAGTAGGAGTAAGGTATTATCTCTTACCGATGAGCATGATAATCGTGTGGAGGAGCCTAGTGAAGTTAAATCAATGGTGGTGAACTCCTTTGAGACACTTCTGAGACAGCCTGCTGGATGCCCTAGGATTGACATTGATTTAGTGAGGCGGGCTCTCCCGAAGCGTATTTCTTGTGATCAGTGTGCTACCTTGGGTAGAGAGGTTAGTGATGTTTGAAATTAAGGCAGTTTTGTTCTCTTTAAAAGATAATAAAGCTCCTGGTTCGGATGGGTATAATGCTACTTTCTTCAAGAAAGCTTGGTCTGTTGTTGGTGATGATTTTCTTCGTGCTATTCGTTCGTTTTTTAGCTCCGAGAGATTGCTCAAGCAAGTGAATGCTACTGTGGTTGCTTTTATTCCTAAGGTTCCTAATCCTTCTAAGGTTGGAGATTTTAGGCCTATTTCGTGTTGTAACACTATCTACAAATGCATTGCCAAAATTATTGCGAATCGTGTTCAGATGGTGCTGCCTGATGTTGTTAGTGTTTTTCAGTCGGCCTTCGTTGCTGGTAGGAGGATTAGTGATAATATATTAAGGAATTAAGCCGCATACAAACATCTCTGACAATGGAACGAACAACCATGGTAACAGGTTTAGGTAACTCGCCATGAGCCAGGAACTACAGGCCAAAGTAGAATAACGAAAATGAGGGTTTTAGAGAGAGAAAATGCTCTGCCTTCTCTCTAGAATTTTTTGAGTGTTCTTCTTAATTTTTTTCTATTCTCTCTTTGGGATCATTATTGATTTCTTTTGATGATTACAAACTCAATTTTCGTTCTTCTTTAGTTTTAGGTTTGCTGGTCCGTTTTCTTTAATTTATTAGAAGTTTTAGTTTGCTTTTCTGCTATGGATGATTTTAATGTGGCCAATCTTGGTGGTTTTAAGGCTAATTCGAGCTGCAACTTGTCTTCAACCAATGGAATGAAGGGATGTAGGGTTTTGGTAGATCAAACCCAAAATCCTACTGCTGGTGGTGTGAAGAAGGATGGAGACCATGTTTCTTCTTTGATCTCAAATGGAATGAAGGGCTATCATATAGCTGATGGTGGTGTGAAGAAGGGTGGAGACCATGTTTCTTCTTTGAGTTCCAATGGAGTGAATGGTTATCATGAAGGGCTAGTCATGGGCTGTCATGATATATCATCTATAGATGGTGGTGTCAAGAAGGATGGAGACCATGTTTCTTCTTCTTCTTTGATGATCAATGGGATAAAGAGCTGTCATGAAGGGGTAATGAAGGGCTGCCATGATATGCCCTCTATTGTTGATGGTGGTATGAAGGATGGCAACCATGTTTCTTCTTTGAAATTCAATGGTATGAAGGGCTGTCATGATAAAGCTTCAGCTAGAGTTGTTAAAACTGAATTTGGTAATGGTGGTGCAATGAAAAATGTCTCTTTTGGTGTAAGTAGTAGGTCTCTTGAAATGGATGATAATTGTGATGGAGTAGGAGCTGTCTCCAAAGGAAGAATTGGTTGTCTTACAACTATTTCGGGATTGGACAAGAAGATAGGTGTGGTTGACATTGGTGACAAGGGTGAAGACTTGTTGAATGAGGTGTTGCATAGAGATAATAATGGACACAATTTTCAAGTGGTGGTTGGAGACATGTGCAAGGGGCAAATAATTCAAAGGATGGATGATTCTCATGGGCGGATTTTTCAACATAAGGATGCTAATATTGACATTAATGGCCAAAATTGTCAAAGGAAGGTGGTTATTGATGACCTTCCTCCACTAAATAAAAGTATTCAGCAAGGAATGGGGGTAATAGAGTCAAAATGTGGTGCTTTGGGTTCAATTTCGGGTATTGGTAATATTGGGCACGAAATTGGAGCTAATGGGGCTGATTCTACAAAATTAGATGGGCCAAAGATTAATGTTATTGAATCACCTTCGAATTATGGTGGAGTTGGGCTTGCAAGAGATGATAATAGAAAGGAAAAGCTTGGTAACTTGCATTTTGGGTCTGATGTGGGTGTAATTGGGCCGAAATCGAGTGCTTTGGGCTCAATTTCGGGTCTTGGTAGCTTTGGACAAGGAGGGGCTGATCTTGGACCATTTTCAACACCTTCTTCCATGCATGATCAAGGGCTGAAACCATCTTATGCTAAGGCTGTCCAGAATTCTTCTCCTATTGCTTGTGAGGTACGATCTTCTACCTTTGAATCCTTACAATATTTTAAACCTACTGAAGAAAATGGAAGAATTAAAGTTAGCCCTCCGGTTGAGGTAGCTATTGAGGGAAGTGAAGAATGGAGAACTTCCTTGATATGGTACTTTGTGGATAAGCGAATTCCATTCCCCGTAGTGAATTCAATAGTTCATAAAATTTGGGGTAGGTTTGGCCTTAAAGAAGTCTTATCTTCGGAACAAGGGTTCTTTATTTTCAAGTTTGATAGTCTTGACCATGCTTGTGAAGTTCTTGAAAAAGGTCCATGGCATATAGTGAATAAATTGCTTGTTCTTAAAAGGTGGCAGCCTAGTTTATCCTTGTCTAAAGATGAGTTACGCAATATTCCTGTATGGGTTAAACTTTATAATCTACCTTTTGAATATTGGACTTCTAAGGGCCTGAGTTTTGCAGTTAGTGCTTTGGGCATTCCATTACATGCCGATCACATTACATTAGCTAGGAAACGTCTTAGCTTTGCTCGTGTGTGTGTTGAGGTTGATGCTTCGAAGGATGTCATTAATGAGTTTGATATTCAATGTGCTAATGGGGAGTGGAAAACTATTTATGCTGTTTATGAGTGGCTTCCTTCTAGGTGTAATATTTGTAAGGTGTTTGGGCATGCGTCGGGTATATGTAAACCAAGTGTTCAAGATTTGGGTGACAATATGAATCTGGTTACAGGAAATAGAGGGGTTGATGTTCATGATATGAAGAAGAGGCAAGAAGACTCGTTGGGGCCTAAACGACCGGTTTGGGTTGAGGTTAAAAAAAGAACAAGGGTGGAGAATTATCTACTATGGGGAACAGTGCTAGTGTTCCGCTTGTGGAAAATATTGATAATCATCTTAATTTAGTGCCAATGGAGGGCAATGACCATACTCTGAATTTGGAAGTAACGGAAGAGGGTACTCCTTTAGCAATTCTAGACACTGTTTGTGATGCAGGGGCTGTTCTTTGTAAGGATGGGGCTAATGGTTATGTTGATGACAGGGATGCTCTTTGTGATGATGGAGATGATCTTTGTGATAAGGATGAGGCTGGTCATGGTGAGGATGGTAGTGATTCTAGTCCTCCTCGTAATGCTTTGGCTTCAAAAGTTAAGGATTCTCTGGAAAAGAAAAAGAAGAAGAAAGGTTCTAGTAGTAAGGGTAAGAAGAATAAGAAGCACTCCTCCCCTAGGGGGGGTAAGTGGAGATAGATTTGTGGGGGTTTCTTCTTATCTTTGTATATTTATTATGATTTTTGGGTGTTGGAATATTAGGGGTCTTAATGACCCTTTGAAGCAAAGAGAGGTTCGCAATTTAATTAAAGATGAGAAATTGTCTTTGTGTGGTTTAGTGGAAACGAAAGTTCTGGAGAAAAATAAAGATGTTATTCTTAATACCATTGACCGGTCTTGGAAGGTGGAGTGCAATTATAATTTTTCCTCTTTGGGGAGGATTTGGGTTTGTTGGAATCCGTTCGATGTTACTGTTTTGGTTGTCGGATCTTCTGAACAAGTTATCCATTGTAGAGTTTCTTCTGTTGATTCTACTTGGGAGTGTATGATATCGATAGTGTACGGTGATAATTGTAATGTTCGTAGGGAGGCGTTGTGGGCTGATTTAGTGGCGCGCGGAGTGGAATGGGAGAATAGTGCTTGGATTGTGATGGGTGACTTTAATGCTAATAAGTCTTCGGTTGAGAGTGTTGGAGGATCCAATTCTTGGCCACATTGGAAAGACGACTTTTCTAATTGTTTAGCTGAGTCTGGGTTGGATGATCTGCGATTTAATGGGTGCTTCTATACATGGTCTAATCATCGTACGGTTGATCCTATTCTTCGAAAGTTAGATCGAGCTTTGGTCAATTTGAAGTGGGATATTTCATTTCGAGGTTCTGAGGCGCATTTTCTTCCTTCCAGTGTTTCTGATCACTCTCCTATGATTGTTAAGATTGTGGATCTCCCTCGGCGACGGGTGCCTTTTAAGTTTTTTGATTTCTGGGCGGATCATCCAGAATTTTTATCCTTGGTGGATCGGGTGGATGGGTCTCCTATGTTTCAGCTATGTAAGAAGCTAAAAAGATTGAAAGGAGAGCTTAAGAAACTTAATAGGGAGTGTTATTCTGACTTGTCTTCTAGGGTGCAGCAAGCTAAACATGATTTAGAGTCTGTGCAATGGGATATTCAGAGGCAGCCTACGAACGCTTCTTTACATGAGGAGGAGTCTCGGTTGGTGAAGCTTTATGGTGACTTGAGTAGAGATGAGGAGAGTTTTTTGAGACAAAAGTCCCGGGTTCAGTGGATTAATTTGGGAGATAGGAATTCTAAGTTCTTTTTTCGATCGATGAGACAAAGATGTAGTAGGAGTAAGGTATTATCTCTTACCGATGAGCCTGGTAATCGTGTGGAGGAGCCTAGTGAAGTTAAATCAATGGTGGTGAACTTCTTTGAGACACTTCTGAGACAGCCTGCTGGATGCCCTAGGATTGACCTTGATTTAGTGAGGCGGGCTCTCCCGAAGCGTATTTCTGGTGATCAGTGTGCTACCTTGGGTAGAGAGGTTAGTGATGTTGAAATTAAGGCAGTTTTGTTCTCTTTAAAAGATAATAAAGCTCCTGGTCCGGATGGGTATAATGCTACTTTCTTCAAGAAAGCTTGGTCTGTTGTTGGTGATGATTTTCTTCGTGCTATTCGTTCGTTTTTTAGCTCCGGGAGATTGCTCAAGCAAGTGAATGCTACTGTGGTTGCTCTTATTCCTAAGGTTCCTAATCCTTCTACGGTTGGGGATTTTAGGCCTATTTCGTGTTGTAACACTATCTACAAATGCATTGCCCAAATTATTGCGAATCGTGTTCAGATGGTACTGCCTAATGTTGTTAGTCCTTTTCAGTCGGCCTTCGTTGCTGGTAGGAGGATTAGTGATAATATATTACTGTCGCAGGAATTGTTAAGGAACTATCATCGTGATGGGGGTCATCCTAGGTGTGCGCTGAAGGTAGATTTAATGAAAGCCTATGATTCTGTGCGGTGGGATTTCTTAGTGGCTATTTTACAGATTTTAGGCTTCCCGGAGCAGATGATAGCTTGGATTTCTGAGTGCATTTCTACTCCCCGTTTCTCTATTTCTATCAATGGCGAGTTGAATGGTTTCTTTAATAGTAGCCGAGGTTTGAGGCAGGGAGATCCTATGTCCCCTTATTTATTTGTGCTGGCTATGGAGGTCTTCTCGGGGTTGATGCGTATTATGGAGCAGGAGAGTCAGTTTGCGTACCATTGGCGGTGTGGGAAGATTGGTATTTCGCATTTATGCTTTGCGGATGATCTTATGGTTTTCTATAGGGCAGAGAGGGAGTCAGTTGCTGCGGTTAATGTTGTCCTTGGTCAGTTCCAAGCTCTTTCCGGGTTGATTCCTAATCCTAACAAGAGCAATCTTTTTGTGGCTGGTGTGTCTTCTGAGACTAAGCAAGAGTTACTTGGGATTCTTGGTTTTCAGGAAGGGGTATTACCTGTCAGATATCTTGGGGTTCCTCTGATTTCTACTAAGCTTACGGCAGTGGATTGTAGGGTTCTTGTCGAAAGGATTGTAGCGAGAGTTAAGAGTTGGACTAGTAGGGTTCTTTCTTTCGCAGGGAGGCTTCAGCTCATTCAATCTGTATTGTTCTCTATTCAGGTGTATTGGTCCTCCATTTTTATCTTGCCTAAGTCAGTGGTGATTAAGGTTGAAACTACTTTGCGTAGTTTTCTTTGGAAGGGTTCAGATTTAGGTAAAGGTGGGGCCAAGGTTGCATGGTCTTCGGTGTGTTTACCAAAGGAAGAGGGTGGTCTCGGTATTAAGAGCGTTGAGTGTTGGAATAAAGCTGCCATAAGTAAGCATTTGTGGGCTGTCTGTAGCAATTTGAGGTCTTCTGTCTGGGTCTCGTGGGTTAGATCTACTCTGCTTAAGGGAAAGAATGTGTGGGAGGTTAGGTGCCCAGGGGATTGCTCGTGGAGTTGGAGGAAAATTCTAGGCCTTCGGTGTCTTGTTCGGCGGTTGATGCAGTTTCGGGTGGGTAATGGGGAGGATATTTCTCTTTGGTTTGATTATTGGCATCCGTTGGGTCCTTTGGTGGAGGTGTTTGGGCGACGGATTATTTATGATTCTGGTCTTGGTCTTCATGCTCGGGTGGCGGATGTTGTTCAGGGAAGGGATTGGGCTTGGCCTCGTTCCCTGACCGGGAATTGGATGGACATTATCAGTGGTATCCCTGCTTCCTTCAGGCCTAATAACTCTCAAGCTGATACTTTGTGTTGGGTTGAGGACTCTCGGGGGGCTTTCTCTATTCGTAATGCTTGGGAGGCTCTTCGGTCCCGGCAGCCAGCGGTGGATTGGTTTAGGTCCGTTTGGCATTCTAAATCAATTCCTAGACATGCTTTCATCTTCTGGTTGGCCATTAGGGGTGCTCTTTCTACTCAGGATAAGCTTCTTATTTATGGCTTGATTCCGGCTATTCGTTGTGTGTTTTGTGGAGGGAGTTGTGAGGATGTCCCTCATCTCTTTTTTTACTGTTCTTATTCTTGCGAGGTTTGGTTTGCTCTTTTAAGAAAGTGCAGATTACCTCTGCGTGCTCGGAGCTGGGAGGATACTATTCTTTGGTCTTGCCATTTCCGCAGTCGGCAACTTCGTGGGTGGGTGGTGCGTATTATGCTTGCGGCTGCTGTCTATGCTATTTGGCGTGAGCGGAATGCTAGGATGCATGGCGAGTTACCTAAACCTGTTACCATGGTTGTTCGTTCCATTGTCAGAGATGTTTGTATGCGTCTTAATTCCTTCTCTGGTGTGATGCCTTCTCCTACTAATAGGTGGCTCCACCAGTCTTGGGGTTTATCTGATTCTATTTTTTTGTAATTCGCTTGTTTTGCCTTTTGTGGGGTTTGGTGGGTTCTTTTGGCTGTACCCTATGATAGGGTTTGTGCTTAGCTTTTATTGCTCTGCTGTTTTTTGAGTTTCGGTTGGTAGGGGGCCTGTCCCTTGTCTGACCTTGTGATTTTCTCGCTGGGGTATGCCCCTTTGCTTTTGTTTTGTCTCTTTGGTTAATATACTTACATTATCCAAAAAAAAAAAGTGATAATATATTACTGTCGCAGGAATTGTTAAGAAACTATCATCGTGATGGGGGTCATCCTAGGTGTGCGCTGAAGGTAGATTTAATGAAAGCCTATGATTCTATGCGGTGGGATTTCTTAGTAGCTATTTTACAAATTTTAGGCTTCCCAGAGCAGATGATAACTTGGATTTCTGAGTGCATTTCCACTCGCCGTTTCTCGGTTTCTATCAATGGCGAGTTGAATGGTTTCTTTGCTAGTGGCCGAGGTTTGAGGCAGGGGGATCCTATATCCCCTTATTTATTTGTTATGGCTATGGAGGTCTTCTCGGGGTTGATGCGTATTATGGAGCAGGAGGGTCAGTTTGCGTACTATTGGCGGTGTGGGAAGATTGGTATTTCGCATTTATGCTTTGCGGATGATCTTATGGTTTTCTGTAGGGCAGAGAGGGAGTCAATTGCTGCAGTTAATGTTGTCTTTGGTCAGTTCCAAGCTCTTTCTGGGTTGATTCCTAATCCTAGCAAGAGCAATCTTTTTGTGGCTGGTGTGTCTTCAGACATTAAGTAAGAGTTGCTTGGGATTCTTGGTTTTCAGGAAGGGGTATTACCTGTCAGATATCTTGGGGTTCCTCTGATTTCTACTAAGCTTATGACAGTGGATTGTAGAGTTCTTGTCGACAGGATTGTAGCGAGAGTTAAGAGTTGGACTAGTAGGGTTCTTTCTTTTGCAGGGAGGCTTCAACTCATTCAATCTGTATTGTTCTCTATCCAGATGTATTAGTCCTCCATTTTTATCTTGCCTAAGTCAGTGGTGATTAAGGTTGAAACTACTTTGCATAGTTTTCTTTAGAAGGGTTCAGATTTAGGTAAAGGTGGGGCAAAGGTTGCATGGTCTTCGGTGTGTTTACCGAAGGAAGAGGGTGAACTCGGTATTAAGAGTGTTGAGTGTTGGAATAAGTCTGCCATAAGTACGCATTTGTGGGCTGTCTGTAGCAATTTGAGGTCTTCTGTCTGGGTGTCGTGGGTTAGATCTACTCTGCTTAAGGGAAAGAATGTGTGGGAGGTTAGGTGCCCTGGGGATTGCTCATGGAGTTGGAGGAAAATTCTGGGCCTTCGGTGTCTTATGCGGCGGTTGATGCAGTTTCGAGTGGGTAATGGGGAGGATATTTCCCTTTGGTTTGATTATTGACATCCGTTGGGTCCTTTGGTGGAGGTGTTTGGGCAACGGATTATTTATGATTCTGGTTTTGGTCATCATGCTAGGGTGGCAGATGTTATTCAGGGGAGGGATTGGGCTTGGCCTCGTTCCCTGACCCGGAATTGGATGGACATTATCAGTGGTATCCCTGATTCCTTCAGGCCTAATAACTCTCAAGCTGATACTTTGTGTTGGGTTGAGGACTCTCGGGGGGCTTTCTCTATTCGTAATGCTTGGGAGGCTCTTCGGTCCCGGCAGCCAGCAGTGGATTGGTTTAGGTCCGTTTGGCATTCTAAATCAATTCCTAGACATGCTTTCATCTTCTGGCTGGCCATTAGGGGTGCTCTTTCTACTCAGGATAAGCTTCTTGTTTATGGCTTGATTCCGGCTATTCGTTGTGTGTTTTGTGGAGGGAGTTGTGAGGATGTCCCTCATCTCTTTTTTTATTGTTCTTATTCTTGCGAGGTTTGGTTTGCTCTTTTAAGGAAGTGCAGATTACCTCTACGTGCTTGGAGCTGGGAGGCTACTATTCTTTGGTCTTGCCATTTCCGCGGTCGGCAACTTCGTGGGTGGGTGGTGCGTATTATGCTTGCGGCTGCTGTCTATGCTATTTGGCGTGAGCGGAATGCTAGGATGCATGGCTAGTTACCTAAACCTGTTACCATGGTTGTTCGTTCCATTGTTAGAGATGTTTGTATGGGTCTTAATTCCTTATCTGGTATGGTGCCTTCTCCTACTAATAGGTGGCTCCACCAGTCTTGGGGTTTATCTGATTCTATTTTTTTGTAATTCGCTTATTTTGCCTTTTATGGGGTTTGTCCCTTTTGCTGTCGGTCTGGTGGGTTCTTTTGGCTGTACCGTATGACAGGGTTTGTGCTTAGCTTTTATTACTTTGCTGTTTTTTGAGTTTCGGTTGGTAGGTGGCCTGTCCCTTGTCTGACCTTGTGATCTTCTCACTGGGGTATGCCCCTTTGCTTTTGTTTTGTCTCATTGGTTAATATACTTACATTATCCAAAAAAAATATTCAGATTCTGAATTTCAGTCAGATAAGAATTCAAGGAAATCCACGTCTGGGTCAGAATTCACCCTTGGTGGTGGAGCCATAATTTGGAGGAGTATCAAGCAATCTTACATTGCTGATTCCACCATGGAAGCCGAGTATGTAGCAGTTTGTGAAGCAGCTAATGAGGCTGTTTGGGTCCGAAAGTTCTTGAGTGATCTGGAAGTTGTTCCAGATATGGATAGGCCCATGACACTTTATTATGATAATAGTGGAGCTGTGGCCAATTCCAAAGAACCAAGAAGCCACAAAATAGGGAAGCATATAGAGAGGAAATATCATCTCATCAGAGAGATAGTGCAGCGAGTAGACGTGGTCATGACGAAGATTGCGTTGCAAGATAACCTGGCTGATCCATTTACAAAAACGTTAACGGCTAAAGTGTTTGAAGGTCACCTAGAGGGTCTAGGATTACGAGACATGTCCCATCTGCTTTAGTGCAAGTGGGAGATTGTTGAGATTTATACCTTAAAGCTTGTAATTGTAAATGGTTAAAGACAATAATAAGAATTATTCACATTATCATTCAAGTTCATAAAATGTTTTATATTCAATATTACATTCGTATTGTGCAAGAACATCCTAGATTGCAAGATGTAATCTCATAATGAGTATATGATAGTCATATACAGAGAGGATTCATTTTGAGACATACAATCTAAAGAGTCCGGTAGAGAGTGAACAAAGCTGGGTACTTTGTTTGTGATTGATCTACTGCTGCGGTCCATTCTGTAAAGTACGGTGGCCTTATCCTAGACCGCTTATGTAGTTGACATGAGAATGAAGGCACCTTATATGATGAGATCATATAGGACTTGGCCACGATTTATATGAATCTCTCACCAAGATCTGTTAGTAGATGAGATTCATATATAATCGATAAACGATGGCTATTTATAGGTGATCTTAATCCTGAATGTCTTATCGACTTCTTTAGGTTAGATCGTGGCTTTTGATTTACCATGAGTCAGGTTGATGAGAATCTCGACCAATACCTCCGTATCTTGGAGTTGCGGTTTGGCTTGTGGCTGGGAAGATTTGAACACAATAGTGGAATCTACTCCTTCTTGATTGAAGTAGATGATTAGTTCTCTTAAGGGTTGATTCGGGGCTTGACCGATTATTAACGCTCTCCTTCTTCCGTGAGGAAGACAGGATTTAATTGTTCATTAGAGAATCAATGATACTTAAAGGAAAAGATATTTCTAGAGGGGTATAACGGACTTTATGACCCAGCTCTAGTTATGAACTATTTGTGGAGGATCACACTATATGCAATTAGCTATATCAATGGACGCTGAGAATTCAGATTGTATAAACACGTCTACAGTTCTGAGAGTGCAGCCTCAGGTTTTTAGTGGAATAACTCTGAGGTTAATAATCATAAAATATTAATTAAAGAGTTTTAATTAATATTACTAAGTATTATTGGAGCTTAAAACTGGGTGCATTAGGTTGCCTTACTAGCCCTTATGGTTGTTGATAACGAGGGTCACGGTAGATTAATTGGATGGTCCAATTAATAGTGTTAATGCGATTTAAATAAAAGAGAATAATTAAATAATGTGATTATTTAATTAATTAAATATTTAATAAAATAATAGAAATTAATAATTATGAATTATTAATTCTATTTATTAAATATGAGATCATGTGATTAAATAATGACTAGGACAAAAGAATTAAAATAATTAAATTATTTTAATAGTCCAAAAGGTCACAGGTTCAAGTCTTTAGGGAGACTAAAAATAAATAGGATTTAAAATCCTATTTTGACTTTGTCAAACTAAAACCCTAAAGGACTACGATATAAGTATTATATAGATTGGAAAAAACCTAACCTAACACATAAGTGAAAAGAAAGAGAATTCTGCCACCAAAGAGAGAAGAAAAGAAAAAAGGGTTTTTTTCTAACTCTCTCCTCTTTTACAGGATTCGGCCGGTGTTCTTTTCACGTGACCTCCATCTCTTGCCGTGACGTGCCCACACACACGTTGTCAGACCGCGGTCATAGTTCGGAAGATCTAGTGGTAAATCGAGGAATCAGAAAAAAGAAAAATCAAGAAAAAGGTATGAAGTTTCTAAAGTTTTTTTCTGCGTATATACAGGAACTCGTTCCTGATTGAAAAAGGTTTTCAATATAAGAAAAATTTTTGAAACCCAATTTCGCATGTTATACGATAATCAAAATCTTTTCTAAAACTCCCTTCAATTACTCCAGCTTTCTGTGAGTCTTCTACACTCGATGGTGGCAGAAATACCCTGTTGAAGAATTCTATGCTAGAACCCTCAACCTTATTACTCTCTTTCCACCAAAGAGACTTCTGGAACGCCTTAATGAGAAGGCTAAAGGTAAGGAGGTTATCTTTACCTCTACTTCATCTAAAGAAGAAAAGAAAGTTTTGTCTCTTGCCAGAGCATTACTTAAGGAAGGGACTTCTCCAGCAACAATTAAAAGTAAGTTGGCCAGCTGTGTGTCTCAACTATAAAGCAAATAAAACAAACTACTTTACATAAAGTAAAAGTAAAGTCAAAAGGGATCAAAACATGGTCTCCATCCCTCTTTGTTTAGAGAGAGAAAATGCTCTGCCTTCTCTTTAGAATATTTTTTAGTGTTCTTCTTGATTTTTTTCTATTCTCTCTTTGTGATCATTATTGATTTCTTTTGATGATTACAAGCTCAATTTTCATTCTTCTTTAGATTTAAGTTTGCTGGTTCATTCCAATGGTGCTTTGTTTGTTGTGAGTTTGTGTTGTGTTTTTTTTCTTATTGTTGGTTTGTGACTGCTATCTTCTTCTTGGTGTGTTGGTTGTTGTCATGGTTGGTGATTCATTAGCTGCTGGTGGTGTGAAGAAGGGTGAATACCATGTTTCTTCTTTAATGTCCATTGGAATGAAGAAAGGTAGGGTTTTGGTAGATCAAACCCGAATTTCTACTGCTGGTGGTGTGAAGAAGGATGGAGACCATGTTTCTTCTCTGATCTCAAATGGAATATATGCCTCGGGACTGCTTGAAAACAAGAAGGATCACGGTTTTGATCAGAATATGGAGATTCAACGTAAGGAGGCAAATTCGGGATCCAACTTGTCTTCAACAACTCATTCTATTTTGGGGCTGATAGATGGTGATATTAAGGATGTTTCTGGGTGTTGCGTGTCTACAAAACTTGTTCCTTCGAATTTGCCTCATGGTATTGGTGCTGTAGAAGGAAGAAGTCCGAATTTGGGTGAGAATTGCTCAAAGGATGGTTGTTTTGCTACTGTTTCGGGATTGCAATCAAATAAAACAACACATGATAGGCATGGAGCTGTTGGTTGTGTAAATGGGATTGAATCCAAGCATGATGATGTTCTTCATGGGGTGTTGCATGATGAAGAAGATGAAAATCTGGTTTTGGGTGAAGGTAGAAATCTGGTTTTGGGTGAAAACCATGTGAAGGTTGGTTGTCTCTCAACAATTTCGGGATTGGACAAGAAGAAAGCTATGGTTGACATTGATGAAAAGAGTGAAGACTTGTTGAATGAGATCATGTGCAATGGGCAATTAATTCAAATGATGAATGATTCTCATGGACAAGTTTTTCAAAATAAGGTGGCTAGTATTGACCTTAATAGCCAAAATTGTCAAAGGAAGGTGGTTGGTGATGACTTTCCTTCACTAAATAATACTAGTCAGCAAGGAATGGGGGTAATAGAGTCAAACTTTGGTGCTTTGGGCTCAATTTCGGGTATTGGAGCTAATGGGACTGATTCCACAAAATTAGATGGGCCAAGGATTAATGTTATTGAATCACCTTCGAATTATGGTGGATTTGGGCTTGCAAGAGAAGATCATAGAAAGGAAAAGCTTGGTAACTTGCATTTTGGGTCTGATGTGGGCGTAATTGGACCGAAATTGAGTGCTTTGGGTTCAATTTCGGGTCTTGGTAGCTTTCGACAAGGAGGGGCTGATCTTGGACCATTTTCAACACCTTCTTCCTTGCATGATCAAGGGCTGAAACCATCTTATGCTAAGGCTGTCCAGAATTCTTCTCCTATTGCTTGTGAGGTACGATCTTCTACCTTTGAATCCTTACAATATTTTAAACCAACTGAAGAAAATGGAAGAATTAAAGTTAGCCCTCCGGTTGAGGTAGCTATTGAGGGAAGTGAAGAATGGAGAACTTCCTTGATAGGGTACTTTGTGGATAAGAGAATTCCTTTCCCCGTAGTGAATTCAGTAGTTCATAAAATTTGGGGTAGGTTTGGCATTAAAGAAGTTTTATCTTCGGAACAAGGGTTCTTTATTTTCAAGTTTGATAGCCTTGACCATGCTTGTGAAGTTCTTGAAAAAGGTCCATGGCATATAGTGAATAAATTGCTTGTTCTTAAACGGTGGCAGCCTAGTTTATCCTTGTCTAAAGATGAGTTACGCAATATTCCTATATGGGTTAAACTTTACAATCTTCCGTTTGAATATTGGACTTCTAAGGGCCTGAGTTTTGTAGTTAGTGCTTTGGGCATTCCATTGCATGTCGATCACATTACATTAGCTAGGAAACGTCTTAGCTTTGCTCGTGTGTGTGTTGAGATTGATGCTTCGAAGGATGTCATTAATGAGTTTGATATTCAATGTGCTAATGGGGAGTGGAAAACTATTTATGCTGTTTATGAGTGGCTTCCTTCTAGGTGTAATACTTGTAAGGTGTTTGGGCATGCGCCGGGTATATGTAAACAAAGTGTTCAAGATTTGGGTGACAATGTGAATATGGTTACCGGAAATGGAGGGGTTGATGTTCATGATATGAAGAAGAGGCACGAAGACTCGTTGGGGCCTAAACGACCGGTTTGGGTTGAGGTTAAAAAAAAGAACAAGGGTGGAGAATTATCTACTATGGGGAATAGTGCTAGTGTTCCGCTTGTGGAAAATGTTGATAATCATCTTAATTTAGTACCAATGGAGGGCAATGACCATACTCTGAATTTGGAAGTAATGGAAGAGGGTACTCCTTTAGCAATTTTGGACACTGTTTGTGATGCAGGGGCTGTTCTTTGTAAGGATGGGGCTAATGGTTATGTTGATGACAAGGATGCTCTTTGTGATGATGGGGGTGCTATTTGTGGTAATGATGAGGCTGGTCATGGTGAGGATGGTAGTGATTCTAGCCCTCCTCGTAATGCTTTGGCTTCAAAAGTTAAGGATTCTCTGGAAAAGAAAAAGAAGAAGAAAGGTTCCAGTAGTAAGGGTAAGAAGAATAAGAAGCACTCCTCCTCTAAGGGGGGTAAGTGGAGATAGATTTGTGGGGGTTTCTTCTTATCTTTGTATATTTATTATGATTTTTGGGTGCTGGAATATTAGGGGTCTTAATGACCCTTTGAAGCAAAGAGAGGTTCGCAATTTGATTAAAGATGAGAAATTGTCTTTGTGTGGTTTAGTGGAAACGAAAGTTCTGGAGAAAAATAAAGATGTTATTCTTAAGACCATTGACCGATCTTGGAAGGTGGAGTGCAATTATAATTTTTCCTCTTTGGGGAGGATTTGGGTTTGTTGGAATCCGTTCGATGTTACTGTTTTGGTTGTCGGATCTTCTGAACAAGTTATCCATTGTAGAGTTTCTTCTGTTGATTCTACTTGGGAGTGTATGATATCGATAGTGTACGGTGATAATTGTAATGTTCGTAGGGAGGCGTTGTGGGCTGATTTAGTGGCGCGCGGAGTGGAATGGGAGAATAGTGGTTGGATTGTGATGGGTGACTTTAATGCTATTAAGTCTTCAGTTGAGAGTGTTGGAGGCTCCAATTCTTGGCCTAATTGGAAAGATGACTTTTCTAATTGTTTAGCGGAGTCTGGGTTGGATGATCTGTGATTTAATGGGTGCTTCTATACTTGGTCTAATCATCGTACGGTTGATCCTATTCTTCGAAAGTTAGATCAAGCTTTGGTCAACTTGAATTGGGATATTTCCTTTCGAGGTTCAGAGGCGCATTTTCTTCCTTCTAGTGTTTCTGATCACTCTCCTATGATTGTTAAGATTGTGGATCTCCCTCGGCGACGGGTTCCTTTTAAGTTTTTTGATTTCTGGGCGGATCATCCAGAATTTTTATCCTTGGTGGATCGGGTTTGGGCGGACAGGGTGGATGGGTCTCCTATGTTTCAGCTATGTAAGAAGCTAAAAAGATTGAAAGTAGAGCTTAAGAAACTTAATAGGGAGTGTTATTCTGACTTGTCTTCTAGGGTGCAGCAAGCTAAACATGATTTAGAGTCTGTGCAATGGGATATTCAGAAGCAGCCTACGAACGCTTCTTTACATGAGGAGGAGTCTCGGTTGGTGAAGCTTTATGGTGACTTGAGTAGAGATGATGAGAGTTTTTTGAGACAAAAGTCCCGGGTTCAGTGGATTAATTTGGGAGATAGGAATTCTAAGTTCTTTTTTCGATCGATGAGACAAAGATGTAGTAGGAGTAAGGTATTATCTCTTACCGATGAGCGTGTTAATCGTGTGGAGGAGCCTAGTGAAGTTAAATCAACGGTGGTGAACTTCTTTGAGACACTTCTGAGACAGCCTGCTGGATGCCCTAGGATTGACCTTGATTTAGTGAGGCGGGCTCTCCCGAAGCGTATTTCTGGTGATCAGTGTGCTACCTTGGGTAGAGAGGTTAGTGATGTTGAAATTAAGGCAGTTTTGTTCTCTTTAAAAGATAATAAAGCTCCTGGTCCGGATGGGTATAATGCTACTTTCTTCAAGAAAGCTTGGTCTGTTGTTGGTGATGATTTTCTTCGTGATATTCGTTCGTTTTTTAGCTCCGGGAGATTGCTCAAGCAAGTGAATGCTACTGTGGTTGCTCTTATTCCTAAGGTTCCTAATCCTTCTACGGTTGGGGATTTTAGGCCTATTTCGTGTTGTAACACTATCTACAAATGCATTGCCAAAATTATTGCGAATCGTGTTCAGATGGTACTGCCTGATGTTGTTAGTCCTTTTCAGTCGGCCTTCGTTGCTGGTAGGAGGATTAGTGATAATATATTACTGTCGCAGGAATTGTTAAGGAACTATCATCGTGATGGGGGTCATCCTAGGTGTGCGCTGAAGGTAGATTTAATGAAAGCCTATCATTCTGTGCGGTGGGATTTCTTAGTGGCTATTTTACAGATTTTAGGCTTCCCAGAACATATGGTAGCTTGGATTTCTGAGTGCATTTCTACTCCCCGTTTCTCTATTTCTATCAATGGCGAGTTGAATGGTTTCTTTACTAGTAGCCGAGGTTTGAGGCAGGGGGATCCTATGTCCCCTTATTTATTTGTGCTGGTTATGGAGGTCTTCTCGGGGTCGATGCGTATTATGGAGCAGGAGAGTCAGTTTGCGTACCATTGGCGGTGTGGGAAGATTGGTATTTCGCATTTATGCTTTGCGGATGATCTTATGGTTTTCTGTAGGGCAGAGAGGGAGTCAGTTGCTGCGGTTAATGTTGTCCTTGGTCAGTTCCAAGCTCTTTCTGGGTTGATTCCTAATCCTAGCAAGAGCAATCTTTTTGTGGCTGGTGTGTCTTCTGACATTAAGCAAGAGTTGCTTGGGATTCTTGGTTTTCAGGAAGGGGTATTACCTGTTAGATATCTTGGGGTTCCTTTGATTTCTACTAAGCTTATGGCAGTGGATTGTAGGGTTTTTGTTGATAGGATTGTAGCGAGAGTTAAGAGTTGGACTTGTAGGGTTCTTTCTTTTGCAGAGAGGCTTCAGCTCATTCAATCTGTATTGTTCTCTATCCAGGTGTATTGGTCCTCCATTTTTATCTTGCCTAAGTCAGTGGTGATTAAGGTTGAAACTATTTTGCGTAGTTTTCTTTGGAAGGGTTCAGATTTAGGTAAAGGTGGGACAAAGGTTGCATGGTCTTCGGTGTGTTTACCAAAGGAAGAGGGTGGGTCGGTATTAAGAGCGTTGAGTGTTGGAATAAAGCTGCCATAAGTAAGCATTTGTGGGCTGTCTGTAGCAATTTGAGGTCTTCTGTCTGGGTCTCGTGGGTTAGATCTACTCTACTTAA
Source organism: Xanthoceras sorbifolium (assembly GCA_003430845.1). Classification (NCBI taxonomy): domain Eukaryota; kingdom Viridiplantae; phylum Streptophyta; class Magnoliopsida; order Sapindales; family Sapindaceae; genus Xanthoceras; species Xanthoceras sorbifolium. The sequence continues at coordinate 20,281,621 of CM010618.1, forward strand.
GGGAAAGAATGTGTGGGAGGTTAGGTGCCCTGGGGATTGCTCGTGGAGTTGGAGGAAAATTCTGGGACTTCGGTGTCTTGTGCGGCGGTTGATGCAGTTTCGGGTGGGTAATGGGAAGGATATTTCCCTTTGGTTTGATTATTGGCATCCGCTGGGTCCTTTGGTGGAGGTGTTTGGGCGTCGGATTATTTATGATTCTGGTTTTGGTCTTCATGCTAGGGTGGCGGATGTTATTCAGGGGAGGGATTGGGCTTGGCCTCGTTCCCTGACCGGGAATTGGATGGACATTATCAGTGGTACCCCTGATTCTTTCAGGCCTAATAACTCTCAAGCTGATACTTTGTGTTTGGTTGAGGACTCTAGGGGGCTTTCTCTATTCGTAATGCTTGGGAGGCTCTTCGGTCTCGGCAGCCAGCGGTGGATTGGTTTAGGTCCGTTTGGCATTCTAAATCAATTCCTAGACATGCTTTCATCTTCTGGCTGGCCATTAGGGGTGCTCTTTCTACTCAGGCTAAGCTTCTTGTTTATGGCTTGATTCCGGCTATTCATTGTGTGTTTTGTGGAGGGAGTTGTGAGGATGTCCCTCATCTCTTTTTTTATTGTTCTTATTCTTGTGAGGTTTGGTTTGCTCTTTTAAGGAAGTGCAGATTATCTCTTCGTGCTCGGAGCTGGGAGGCTACTATTCTTTGGTCTTGCCATTTCCGCGGTCGGCATCTTCGTGGGTGGGTGGTGCGTATTATGCTTGCGGCTGCTGTCTATGCTATTTGGCGCGAGCGGAATGCTAGGATGCATGGCGAGTTACCTAAACCTGTTTCTGTGGTTGTTCGTTCCATTGTTAAAGATGTTTGTATGCGTCTTAATTCCTTATCTGGTGTGGTGCCTTCTCCTACTAATAGGTGGCTCCACCAGTCTTGGGGTTTATCTGATTCTATTTTTTTGTAATTCGTTTGTTTTGCCTTTTAGGGGGTTTGTCCCTTTTGCTGTCGATTTGATGGTTTCTTTTAGCTGCACCCTATGACAGGGTTTGTGCTTAGCTTTTGTTGCTTTGCTGTTTTTTTAGTTTCGGTTGGTAGGGGGCCTGTCCCTTGTCTGACCTTGTGATCTTCTCGCTGGGGTATGCCCCTTTGCTTTTGTTTTGTCTCTTTGGTTAATATACTTACATTATCCAAAAAAAAAAGTAAAAGTAAAGTAAAGGTGATGATGATGGAAAGATGCCCACTAAGGTCTCGTGTCCTTGTCACCTTGACATAAAGGTGGTGGAGTCGGTTTGGACCTTATCTGAAGGGAATCAAACTTTGTAGGGATCTGAATTTCATACTCAGTGTTAGTATGCTCTAAGCTTGCAGCATAGTCTGATCTAACTTATCAGAAAGCATAGGGAATGAATGATCAAAGGTAGGAGCTGATTTGATGGCGTTCTTTTGATCAAGAGTAAGATGATCATCCCACCATCCTGCTAATTCTCCAGTAAATCCTGAAGTAATAAGTAGGCATATATGCTCTTCAGTGTTACCTTTAATTAAGGATGCTTGAGCATACATCATTATGTGTTTGAGGGTCTGCATAATCTGATATTCAGACTGCCCATCAATATTCCATTCGACCAGAGATCTATCATCAAAGCTCATACCATCGAAGATTCCAGGACCTTCTTCGCTGAGTAGATCGACAGGTGTAGGTCGATGATGATAAGGCTTTATCGGGTACGTTAGTCTCGGTTTACCAAACGTAAGCTTATTAAGCTAGCTTGTATCAAATGGTTGGGGAGATTCAGTCAGTTCCCCTCTTAATTGGGATTCAAATAGTCCCAATTCATCTGCATCAGTACCAGATAAAGCATCAATATTTGTTAGGACATTAATGTTCTTGCTAGAGGTGCCTTCATCAATCTTTAGCTTGGCAATCCTCTTATGAATCTCTTGGTGTAGCTTATCATTATCTATACCGAGATTACATCCTTAAGATCTGGTGGAGGCTTGAATGGAGCTGGTTGCACAGGATTGGCTTTAGAAATTAAGCCATTGGGAACTCTCTGGAGGATATTCTCTATCCTTATAGCTTGTTTCCCAAGTGATTGTAAAAACAAGTTTGTATAATTAACTTGTTCCACAATACTAGATAGTGCACCCACGGAAACAGGTAGATCACCCTGCTTTGTGCCTTCCTTGTAAGGAACTGCACGAACTCCTTCTTTAATAACAATCGGTTGCTCGAGAGGATGAACCGTAGTAACCGTGGTATTAACTCCTGTCTTGAAAGTTTTAAATGAACTTTCGATCATGTTGACCGAGGAGTCTGACTGCTGTGATAATTCAGCAGAGTTATCTGGCTGCTGAGATTGAGCAGGTTCTTGCTGTCATGATTCAGCAGAGGCAGTTGGCTGCTGTTGTAATTCAGCAGGTTATTTACCAAACTGTGACTTGAAGTATCTCCTGAGAAATTCAAAGAGATCTATGCTTTGGTCATTTTTGAGGAAAGAATAATACTTTCCATATAAAAATAACCTTTGTTTTTCACAGAAATGAGACAGGAACCATTCCTTATATCGCTTATTCTCTGGTTCATCAAACCTTCGTTTTAACTCAGCTTTGTCTATTCCAGAAGATATTGAAATAACGTTGATGTGTGGAACATTTGCATATTGGAACCCTGAAAGTGTAGGGCTAGGTGGACTAGCAGGTTCAAAGGCCCTTGACGAGGTTGGAACTTCCACTTTGAGGCTGAGCTGTTGAAATACTCAAAGTAGACTTTCTTCTGGATACAGAAGAAAGGTTGTCGCTTTGCAGTTTAACCCTTCGAGTGGAGTCAAACTTTAATTCGACAGATCCATCATCGTATTCGATGATTCTCTCAATCTCATGGTTTTGTATAGGCTTCGAAGGTACGGTAGATTCCAGTACCCAGTCATTTGGAAGCTGGATCTCATCCCATGCAATAGTTTTAGAAACAACTAGTTTGAAGGATGCTGAATTCACCCTAAACAAGGTTGTATGGCCCTTCTTGTCGTGTACAACCTCCTTTACTCTGAGATCTGGAGTGATGGTATCACCTTGCAGTAGACTCTGTACACAATGGCTAGATGACTAGTACCTTCTGCCATATTGAAGCCATTAGTTTTGAGATCAAGGACAAGAGAGTCTGAGACATTCTCATTCCTTGCATCTACTGAGATGTCTAGACAGCAGTCGAAGTAGACAGGACCTGCATGTAGACTGGTCTCAATACATCCAAAGAGTGAATCTTTGAATCCTTGATGCCTCTTATCTCGGACACATATTAAGGCTGTCGTATTCAGCCCTTCTCGTACTAGTGGTTTTAAAGCCACTTGTACTAACCCAAGATGCACATATTGGTACTCTTTTTTGTGCATGTCAAAGAAACTCTTGGGCAAGAGATTAATTTGTGTGTACTACCTCTAGATACAGAAATAGTTTCTTCAATAGTTTTAATAAAATATTTACTTTTAAAACTAAAAGATGAAGTTTTATATACTGAAGAAGCAGAGACTTTAGGGATGCTCCAATTGTAGAGACTTTGCTCTACATCTGAAATTTCTATCATCTCTTTATTCTTACTAGACGATAGAGGAACAAATGAAGATGAAGATGAGGTGGAAGAAGAAGTAGAAGCCATTCTAGATGACAAAGATCCAATCAAACTAGACATAGTATTGGTATTTGTGTTTTATAATCATGCCAAACTTTCAAGCGGCAACAACGCCTCGATGCCTTCCTGACTAAACGACAAACAGCTTGTAGATTTTTGCAACACTTAAACAAAACACCTTATCCCAATACAGGATCTAGAACAAAAAGATCAAAATCACTTTCGAAAAGCAACTTCAAATTCTTGACACCTTAGCTTCAATCTCTATTTGACATCTATGTTTAGAAGATTCAAAAGACTTTAGAATTTCAAACCAAGCAAGTTCTTCCTCAATATCATCAGCATTTTCCCTAAACCAACGACAAAGTTTTATAGCTTCTTTTAAGGATCTAAGATTATTTTTCAGAAAAGACAGTGAATTATTAAACATAACCACTATATCCCCTTCGAAAAAATGTTGATAGAGCTAGACTGGCTAGATCCTGCCATTGAGAAATCTACAAAGAGACAATCGTTAGCAAAATCATGAAAAGAGGAAAATTCTTTTCTTTTAGACATTTAAAACAATTTAGTTAAAAATATCTAGATTTGTAATCCTTTATACTGTGAGGTAGGATCTGGACACAGATCTTTCTTGATAATAATATATATAAATATATACTGCATAGCAGTATTGGACAAAGTCCATTTTCTAGAGAACACGCAGATGGGTTCTGACTTGCTTGCCTTAAGAGTAGATGACTCAGCAAGGGTGATGTGTTCAAAAGGAACAACATCTAAATCCAAGTGATTCTATTCTATAAAGAAAGAAGTTGAAGTGTCAACTTTCAAGCTCATAAAAAAGAAATTACAAAGGATATCAAATAATTATTTGATCCTTATTTTATAAAAGCCAAAGAATTGCTTCTATAAATATATGATTAAGGGTAGTCCCAAGTATGGAACAAAACTCTTCATTCTGTTGACCAAAGTCAGCTTTGCTTAACAACCTGTTTAACTTATACAAAAGACTGCAAAGACTGGTTAGCAATAAATGCATATTATCACAACAAAAATGATATAATAATCTTTATAAACTTAATCAATGAAGACCAAGCTTATAATTGCCAAGTAAGATAGTATATCCATAACCTGACAAAATTAGAGAAAAGACAAAGTCTTTAACTTTAAGAAAAAGTAAAACTTAATCTCTTTTCTTAACAACTTTAGAAAATTAGGATAAAATAATCCTTTGAAGATGTTATAGCAAAAGTACAAAGTACCAAAGTATTTATACAAGGTTTAAACGGGTGAAGTAACCCAAAAACCAAGCAATGTTTTAACAAAACAAAAACTATCCCAGATAGGCTTGAAGCTGTTAAAAGCATTATTAATATCTGACAGAACAGAGACTGTCCCAGACAGAACTGATACCACCAAGAATATTAATAATATCCTTTTCTAAGACTATAATTATAGTATTGGATATAAACAAATATTGTTCATTGATCATTTAAAAAATTCAAAAAGAATTTTTCAATTAAAAAGGAATACCAATCGACTCTTGCTATGGTATTACAAAATGTAATCCCATGTTTTAGACATAAAGTCCAAACTTGCTTTGCCAAATGTTACTTTAGCAAAATTACCAAAGAGTTAAATTCTAGTAATTCTTGAAGAGATAAAATTATCTCAAAGGGCTACATCACGACGCTAGGCTGTAATGTCTATCTCTTAGTGAAGGAAGACTCATAAAAAGATAGGTTTTTTCAAGAGTTTAAATAAGCCAAGCAAAGAGAAATACTTTACTTGCAAATCAACTCAAAGTATCTTAGAGAATCTCGTAGAGAATTCTCAGCGATAGTATAAATGCTGAATCCAGTAATTGACTAATTAGAATATTTCTCTGTAGCAGCATACTGCAAAAAAGAATGTTTCTAAAAGACTTTGAATCCTAAAATAAGGATAGCAACAAGGAAGCTTTCCAAGATAATATAATCTTTAAGGGAAAAGTTTCCTAAGAACCTTAAACCCATAGGAGGTCTACTAAGAGATTCGAATTAGAACTCTTAGCTTATGAGACACTGACAGTGCCTACCGTTGATCAAAACTAGCAAGGCTAATAATGATCAAAGAATTCTATGAGTTTAAAGACAAACTTAAAACTCAATGTTGGTAAATAACCAACTGTCTTAACTCCAGACACATATATTGTCCAGAATTATTTTAGACAAAAGGATTGCCTAAAAATTGCAGAGGTAGGTATGGCCACCTCTATAGCCACCTCTCTCCCCCTATAAAGGAGGGTTACCACCTTTAAAGAATTTAAGACGAGCAAGGGAGGATGAAAATCCCCGAAGGTAATCTATAAGATAGATCCCTTGCAAGCTTACTGGTAGGGGAAACCAGTCTGATCTAGAGAGATAAAAATAATCTATCATGGTCCTAACAGAGTGACTCAGAATACTAAGTCTTAGAACCTGTGGATGGTTGTCTGACACAATGTGTTCAGAACTAATGTTGTCAATCAGAAAACTATGATCAACATTCCTTTCTAACTCTAACTTAAGAGTTTCTAAGATATAACAAATGTTTGCAAGGAATACAAACTTTCTTCTTAGATTTGAAGCTAATCCAATTGAAACAATTGTGATTAACTTAATAAGCAAAAGCTTACGATTAAGCTTAGCTTCTTGGGTAGGGAAAGGATTAACAAAGTTATCCAGTGAAACCCAAGCTTTAATACCTTTAAACAATATCCAGAGGATACAAGGGTTCAAAGATATATTCTGAAAAATAGAATAAGGTTGAAGAGAAGAAGAATGTTCTCTCTCAATCTTATCTCTACTCAACAGATTGGAACTAGAAAACTTATCTCTGGGAAGAGAATTAGTTTTCATAACCAGTGACACAACTGGTCTGTTAAGAACAAAAGTTCTTCTAGGTTCAACGGAGTGAATCCTAGCTTTACTAGTAGATTCCTTAATGTTCCATAATGAATCTACTGCAGACTTCTTACCTAAATTTCACCAAGTAGAATGTTGGTTTAGTTGAGGCAAGAAGCTGAATGTAGAGGAGAGAGTTTTAACAAACTTCTCCATTCTAATAAGGTTATAAACCTTATAAAGTCTATTTATAACCTTAAATAATCAGTTATACTGATTTTATGTTTAACAGACTTATAACCTAAGACAAAAGGTATTGTCTTTAAGGAATTTAACCATTGGTTAAGATAAACCAAAAATTTATTCCTTATTTGCAATCCATTCTTATCATAAAGAATGACTGTGGAATTCTTAGCAGAGGATACTGCTGACTGAGGAACCACCGATGTATGAACCTTTGGTTTAACAAGTTGAATTATTGGATCTAGAATTCTAGAACCTAATTCAGACTGAGAAGATTGATCCTTATCTTTTTTAAGAGAGGAATCAGAATCTTCGTCTGATTTCAAAGGCTAAGAAGAGTTAATTAACTCTTTACTGGAAGTATTAGCCTTATCATTGCTGGAAGATCTCATAGGTTGATAAGAATTAACAACCAGATCTATACCAGACTTATGAGCTGGATTACTAGGTTGATAGGAATGATCAACCATTGGCTGAGGAGAATCAACCATTTGCTTATCACAAGATTGAGAGTTCAAAGTACTCAAATCCTGTGCATTGTTAGACTGGGAAGATTTAGTCTTAACATTAATAGATTGAGAGTATACAACCTTAGCATTAAACTGAGAAGATTCAGTTTTAATACTACCTTTTAATTGAGATTCTTTTCTCAATTGATCTGTGTTAGAGACAGATGAAACCTTTGTGTCTCTACCAGATTTTATATCAGTAGATTGTAAATCCCTGATATTTGCTAGAGGAGCCAACTTCACTATCAAGTTTGGCCAACCTCTTGTAGATCTCAGAGAGAAATAGATCATTGCTAGAGTCTACATAACGAACAGGAGTATCTGGCAAAAGCTTCGGATAAACCGATTGCACAGAATGAGTAGCCTAAGGTATAAAGCTACCTTGACCTTTAGGAAGGGTATTACCTGTCCTAATAGGTTGATTAGCAGGTTGATTCTGCTGAGAGCATTTCTCATACTGAACTGCTTTTAAATCCCCTGAAGGTTTATCTATATGAGTATTTACAGAACCTTTCATAACCTTAGTGGAGGATTTATGCTGTTTAAATTCAGCATATTGAGTATCGAGTTCTGCAGAATATCTTATGATGAATTTAAAGGAATCCATCCAATAATTGTTTTGCAGAAAGAAGTCATATTTCTTATAAAGAAAAGACTTATGTCTCTCAGGAATGTGGGTTAGGAAACGTTCCTTATACTTCACATTTTCTGGAGAACTAAAAGCTAAATTAATGGAAATGCTACTGGATTGAGCTATTTGATCCATAACCTAATCCATTCTCCTGCGTTTAGGGCTAGGAGGCAAGCTGTCACCATAACAGTGAGCTTGTAATAGACATAGAAGATTATGTCTATGTGAATCTAAATTCTGCACACAAGGATGTTCACAGAATTTTTGAAGCATGATAAACAAAGCAGAGCTAAACTTATCATGTTGATCTTCACTTGCTAATCTATTTTCTGAATTCAGAAAATAGATCTGTCTTCCTAATTCTCCACGGACGATTTGTAAGTCACTGAAGTCAAGTTGAGACAACTTGTCAATAGGACTATTGACAAGATCCCTACTCATCTTCTTTTAGAAAGAAAATTCTTCCTAAAACTTTTGATAGAATTAAGGTGATTAATCCTATCTTCATAATAGACTACTTGTCGTGACAACAGGTAATTATGGTTGATAAAGATATTATCAACTTCTAGTCTAGCACACAAGTAATATCTGTCACTAGATCTATCAACATTTTTGCCAATTTATACTTAGGAGAGTTATGTATCTTCCTCAAGCTGTCTTGAGCATCTTCAAGAGCTCGTTTGTAGATAGCCAAACTGGCTGCGATATTATCATCTCTGAGGTAAGTACTATTATGCACTTGTGGAGAGTAAAATCCACTGTTGGGGTGATCACGATCTATACCTTCGTAATTTATTAGCATATTACTAAAGCTATCACTAAAACTCATAATTAAACATAAAATGAGAAAACGGAGAGTAGAAGAAGTTCAAATACAACTTAGTTAGGGGAGTAAGACCTATATTTAAAGAGATTTGCATGACCTGTAAGGAAATGATCAAATAATTTTACTTATTAAAGCATGTAGATAATAATATCAAGAAATTTGAGTTTATATATCTTTTGATGAAAAGTTTGTTATAACCTTGCTGATGACTTCTTTGCTTAGAAAATAAAGAAAGACTGAAGAGCACGCAATTGAGAAAGTAGTGGTCAATGAACGAAGAGCACACAATCGAGATAGATTGAATCAAACTAGACATCATATTGGCCTGTGTTTATCAGAAAACTGTCAGTGGCAACTGTTGGGATTTATGCCTTAAAGCTTGTAATTGTAAATGGTTAAAGACAATAATAAGAATTATTCAGATTATCATTCAAGTTTATAAAACTTTTATATTCAGTAGCACATTCGTATTGTGCAAGAACATCCTAGATTGCAAGATGTAATCTCATAATGAGTATATGATGGTCATATACGAAGAGGATTCATTTTGAGACGTGCAATCTAAAGAGTCCGTAGAGAGCGAACAAAGCTGAGTACTTTGTTTATGATTGATCTCCTGCTGTGGTCCATTTTGTAAAGTACGGTGGTCTTATCCTAGACCGGTCATGTAGTTGAAATGAGAATGGAGGCACCTTATATGATCAGATCGTATAGGACTAGGCCACGATTTATATGAATCTCTCACCAAGATCCGTTAGTAGATGAGATTCATATATAATCGATAAACGATGGCTATTTATAGGTGATCTTAATCCTCAGTGTCTTATCGACTCCTTCAGGTTGGATCATGGCTTTTGATTTACTATGAGTGAGGTTGATGAGAATCTCAACCAATACCTCCGTATCTTGGAGTTACGGTTTGGCTTGTGGCTAGGAAGGTTTGAACACAATAGTGGAATCCACTCCTTCTTGATTGAAGTAGATGAGTAGTTCCCTTAAGGGTTGATTCGGGGCTTGAACGATTATGAGCGCTCTCCTTCTTCTGTGAGGAAGACAATATTTAATTGTTCATTAGAGAATCAATGGTACTTAAAGGAAAAGATATTTCTAGAGGGGTATAACGGACTTTATGACCCAGCTCTAGTTATGAACTATTTGTGGAGGATCACACTATATGAAATTAGCTATATCAATGGACACTGAGACTTTAGATTGTATAAACACGTCTACAGTTCTGAGGGTGCAGCCTCGGGTTTTTAGTGGAATAACTCCGAGATTAATAATTGTGAAATATTAATTAAAGAGTTTTAATTAATATTATTAAGTATTATTGGAGCTCAAAACTGTGGGTCCATTAGGTCCCCTTGCTAGCCCTTATGGTTGTTGGTAACGAGGGTCACGGTAGATTAATTGGATGGTCCAATTAATATTGTTACGAAAGTAGTGCGATTTAAATAAAAGAGAATAATTAAATAATGTGATTATTTAATTAATTAAATATTTAGTAAATTCAATAATAGAAATTAATAATTATGAATTATTAATTCTATTTATTAAATATGAGGTCATGTGATTAAATAATGACTAGGACAAAAGAATTAAAATAATTAGATTATTTTAATAGTCCAAAAGGTCACAGGTTCAAGTCTTTAGGGAGACTAAAATTAAATAGGATTTAGAATCCTGTTTTGACTTGGTCAAACTAAAACCCTAAAAGACTACTATATAAGTGTTATATAATTAGGAAAAACCAAACCGAGCACACAAGTGAGAAAGAAAGAGAATTCGGCCACCAAAGAGAGAAGAAAAGAAAAAAAAGGTTTTCTCTGACTCTCCCCTCTTTTGCAGAATTCGGCTGCCGTGACATGCCCACACACACGTTGTCAGACCACGGGTTATAGCTCGAAAGATCTGGTGGTAGATCGAGGAATCAGAAAAAAGAAAATCAAGGAAAATGTATGTAGTTTCTAAATTCTTTTTCTGCGTATATACAGGAACTCGTTCCTGATTGAAAAATGTTTTCAATATAAGAAAAATTTTTGAAACCCAATTCCACATGTTGTACGATAGTCAAAATATTTTCTAAAACTCCCATCAATTGGTATCAGAGCCTAGTTCTTAGTTTTTGTATATACACAAAAGAAAAAGAAAAACTACATATTTCTTGTTTATTTTTATTTTTCTTTTTGATTCTTGATTTGTGATATATTATTGTGTAGGCACAACTCTAGAATGTATGATTTGTTTTTACTGTTATATAATTTGATTGTATAATTTTAAAAGCGTAATTGGTCGTTAATTATATTGTGAATGGGTTATAGGATAAATTTTTATTTTTTGGCCAATTGTTTATAACAAACTTTTTTTTTTTGTATATTTTTTTTATTGTTATTCTTGTAATCGATCTGCCCTATGAAGAGTCGAAGAAGCGGATGATGCGAAGAAGAAACGAAAAAAAAAAAAAAACGATTACACAGCCCCAAGGGCAGTGGCCGCGCACGCTCGCGCTCGAACCCTGGCTGTCTCGCGAGCCCAGCGGCCGCAGCCGGGCGCCTAGCGCGCACAGCTGCTGTCGCGTTTGTGCTGGGGCCGTTATTTCGTGTTTTTTGCGAACGATTTTTTGTTGATTTTTCTGGAAAAATATTGTTGAATATTTTCTGAAAAAAGTGCAGAAAATTGGAGCGAAAAACGTGGGCGAGACGACCCAAAAACGCACGCGAAAGCGCGGCTAGAGCGAAGGCCGCACGCACCTTGGGTTTAGGGTTAGGGTTGTTTAGGGTTTCGTCTTGACCTAGGGTGCGTGTTAAGGTAACACGTGGACCTTTGGAAAAGATGTTGACTTTTGACAAAAATCAAGTTTGACTTGATTAAGAAAACGAAGACAAGAAGAATTCAACTCGAAGAAGAACTCTTGAAGACCAAGGAATGCCTTGGGAATACAATTGTAATTAGAGTTGTTTACGTTAGATAACCCATGTCACTCGTTCAATTATGTATGCTTTATTTATTTTCATGTGATGATTATATGGATGTTAAAGCATTGTCATACATATGAATGTCATCTAGATTAGGTGTGCCTACACATACATAATACTATGTCATGCATAATTGTCATATTATATTGTTTTATTTTAATGTGATTAAAATAGGAAACAATTTCATAAATGACAATTATATAATGGATTTTTTTTTTTGGATAATGTAAGTATATTAACCAAAGAGACAAAACAAAAGCAAAGGGGCATACCCCAGCGAGAAGATCACAAGGTCAGACAAGAGACAGGCCCCCTACCAACCGAAACTCAAAAAACAGCAAAGCAATAAAAGTTAAGCACAAACCCTGTCATAGGGTACAGCCAAAAGAAACCACCAGACCGACAGCAAAAGGGACAAACCCCATAAAAGGCAAAACAAGCGAATTAAAAAAAATAGAATCAGATAAACCCCAAGACTGGTGGAGCCACCTATTAGTAGGAGAAGGCACCACACCAGATAAGGAATTAAGACGCATACAAATATCTCTAGCAATGGAACGAACAACCACGGTAACAGGTTTAGGCAACTCGCCATGCATCCTAGCATTCCGCTCACGCCAAAAGCATAGACAGCAGCCGCAAGCATAATACGCACCACCCACCCACGAAGTTGCCGACCGCGGAAATGGCATGACTAAAGAATAGTAGCCTCCCAGCTCCGAGCACGCAGAGGTAATCTGCACTTCCTTAAAAGAGCAAACCAAACCTCGCAAGAATAAGAACAATAAAAAAGGAGATGAGGGACATCCTAACAACTCCCTCCACAAAACACACAACGAATAGCCGAAATCAATCCATAAACAAGAAGCTTATCATAAGTAGAAAGAGCACCCCTAATGGCCAGCCAGAAGATGAAAGCATGTCTAGGAATTGATTTAGAATGCCAAATGGACCTAAACCAATCCACCATTGGCTGTCGGGACCGAAGAGCCTCCCAAGCATTACAAATAGAGAAAGCCCCCCGAGAGTCCTTAACCCAACACAAAGTATTAGCTTGAGAGTTATTAGACTTGAAGGAATCAGGGGTACTACTAATAATGTCCATCCAATTCCCAGTCAGGGAACGAGGTCAAGCCCAATCCCTTCCTTGAATAACATCCGCCACCCTAGCATGAAGACCAAAACAAGAATCATAAATAATCCATCGCCCAAACACCTCCACCAAAGAACCCAACGGATGCCAATAATCAAACCAAAGGGAAATATCCTCCCCATTACCCACCCGAAACTGCATTAACCGCCGCACAAGACACCGAAGCCCAGAATTTTCCTCCAACTCCACGAGCAATCCCCAGCGCACCTAACCTCCCACACATTCTTTCCCTTAAGCAAAGTAGATCTAACTCACGACACAAAGATAGAAGACCTCAAATTGCTACAGACAGCCCACAAATGCTTACTTATGGCAGATTTATTCCATCACTCAACACTCTTAATATCGAGTCCACCCTCTTCCATCGGTAAACACACCGAAGGCCATGCAAACTTTGCCCCACCTTTACCTAAATCTGAACCCTTCCAAAGAAAACTACGTAAAGTAGTTTCAACCTTAATCACCACTGACTTAGGCAAGATAAAAATGAAGGACCAATACACCTAGATAGAGAACAATACAGATTGAATGAGCTGAAGCCTCCCTGCAAAAGAAAGAACCCTACTAGTCCAACTCTTAACTCTCGCAACAATCCTATCGACAAGAACCCTACAATCCACTACCATAAGCTTAGTAGAAATCAGAGGAACCCCAAGATATCTGACAGGTAATATCCCTTCCTGAAAACCTAGAATCCCAAGCAACGCTTGCTTAATCTCAGAAGACACACCAGCCACAAAAAGATTGCTCTTGCTAGATTAGGAATCAACCCAGAAAGAGCTTGGAACTTACCAAGGACAACATTAACCGCAGCAACTGACTCCCTCTCTGCCCTACAGAAAGCCATAAGATCATCCGCAAAGGATAAATGCGAAATACCAATCTTCTCACACAGCCAATGGTACGTAAACTGACCCTTCTGCTCCATAATACGCATCAACCCCGAGAATACCTCCATAGCCAGCACAAATAATAAGGGGACATAGGACCCCCCTGCCTCAAACCTCTGCTACTAGCAAAGAAACCATTCAACTCACTATTGATAGAAATAGAGAAACAGGGAGTAGAAATACACTCAGAAATCCAAGCTATCATCTGCTCCGGGAAGCCTAAAATCTGTAAAATAGCCACTAAGAAATCCCACCGCACAGAATTATAGGCTTTCATTAAATCTACCTTCAGCGCACACCTAGGATGACCCCCATCACGATGATAGTTCCTTAACAATTCATGCGACAGTAATATATTATCACTAATCCTCCTACCAGCAACGAAGGCCGACTGAAAAGGACTAACAACATCAGACAGCACCATCTGAACATGATTCGTAATAACTTTGGCAATGCATTTGTAGATAGTGTTACAACACGAAATATACCTAAACTCCCCAACCTTAGAAGGATTAGGAACCTTAGGAATAAGAGCTAAAAAATGAACAAATAGCACGACGAAAATCATCACCAACAACAGACCAAGCTTTCTTAAAGAAAGTAGCATTATACCCACCCGGCTCAGGAGCTTTATTATCTTTTAAAGAGAACAAAACTGCCTTAATTTCATCATCACTAACCTCTCTACCCAAGGTAGCACACTGATCACCAGAAATCCGCTTCCGGAGAGCCCGCCTCACTAAATCAAGGTCAATCCTAGGGCATCCAGCAGGCTATCTTAGAAATGTCTCAAAGAAGTTCACCACCATAGATTTAACTTCACTAGGCTCCTCCACACGATTACCATGCTCATCGGTAAGAGATAATACCTTACTCCTACTACATCTTTGTCTCATTGATCGAAAAAAGAACTTAGAATTCCTATCTCCCAAATTAATCCACTGAACCCGAGACTTTTGTCTAAAAAAACTCTCCTCATCTCTACTCAAATCACCATAAAGCTTCACCAACCGAGACTCCTCCTCATTTAAAGAAGCGTTCGTAGGCTGCCTCTGAATATCCCATTGCACAGACTCTAAATCATGTTTAGCTTGCTGCACCCTAGAAGACAAGTCAGAATAACACTCCCTATTAAGTTTCTTAAGCTCCACTTTCAATCTTTTTAGCTTCTTACATAGCTGAAACATAGGAGACCCATCCACCCTGTCCGACCAAACCCGATCCAGCAAGGATAAAAATTCTGGATGATCCGCCCAGAAATCAAAAAACTTAAAAGGCTCCCGTCGCCGAGGGAGATCCACAATCTTAATAATCATAGGAGAGTGATCAGAAACACTAGAAGGAAGAAAATGTGCCTCTAAACCTCGAAATGAAATATCCCACTTCAAATTGACCAAAGCTCGATCTAACTTTCGAAAAATAGGATCAACCGTACGATGATTAGACCATGTATAGAAGCACCCATTAAATCGCAGATCATCCAACCCAGACTCCGTAAACAATTAGAAAAGTCGTCTTTCCAATGTGGCCAAGAATTGGAGCCTCCAACACTCTCAACCGAAGACTTAATAGCATTAAAGTCACCCATCACAATCCAAGCACTATTCTCCCATTCCACTCCGCGCGCCACTAAATCAGCCCACAATGCCTCCCTACGAACATTACAATTATCACCGTACACAATCGAAATCATACACTCCTAAGTAGAATCAACAGAAGAAACTTTACAATGGATAACTTGTTCAGAAGATCCGACAACCAAAACAGTAAAATCGAACGGATTCCAACAAACCCAAATCCTCCCCAAAGAGGAAAAATTATAATTGCACTCCACCTCCCAAGACCGGTCAATGGTCTTAAGAATAATATCTTTATTTTTCTCAAAAACTTTCGTTTCCACTAAACCACACAAAGACAATTTATCATCTTTAATCAAATTGCGAACCTCTCTTTGCTTCAAAGGGTCATTAAGACCCCTAATATTCCAGCACCCAAAAATCATAATAAATATACAAAGATAAGAAGAAACCCCCACAAATCTATCTCCACTTACCCCCCTTAGGGGAGGAGTGCTTCTTATTCTTTTTACCCTTACTACTAGAACCTTTCTTCTTCTTTTTCTTTTCCAGAGAATCCTTAACTTTTGAAGCCAAAGCATTACGAGGAGGACTACAATCACTACCATCCTCACCATGACCAGCCTCATCATTATCACAAACAGCATCCCCATCATCACAAAGAGCATCCATGTCATCAACATAAACATTAGCCCCATCCTTACAAAGAACAGCCCCTGCATCACAAACAGTGTCCAAAATTGCTAAAGGAGTACCCTCTTCCGTTACTTCCAAATTCAGAGTATGGTCATTGCCCTCCATTGGCACTAAATTAGATGATTATCAACATTTTCCATAAGCGGAACACTAGCACTGTTCCCCATAGTAGATAATTCTCCACCCTTGTTCTTTTTTTTAACCTCAACCCAAACCGGTCGTTTAGGCCCCAACGAGTCTTCTTGCCTCTTCTTCATATCATGAACATCAACCCCTCTATTTCCTGTAACCATATTCACATTGTCACCTAAATCTTGAACACTTTGTTTACATATACCCGACGCATGCCCAAACACCTTACAAATATTACACCTAGAAGGAAGCCACTCATAAACAGTATAAATAGTTTTCCACTCCCCATTAGCACATTGAATATCAAACTCATTAATGACATCCTTCGAAGCATTAACCTCAACACACACACGAGCAAAGCTAAGACGTTTCCTAGCTAATGTAATGTGATTGGCATGCAATGGAATGCCCAAAGCATTAACTACAAAACTCAGGCCCTTAGAAGTCCAATATTCAAAAGGTAGATTATAAAATTTAACCCATACAGGAATATTGCGTAACTCATCTTTAGACAAGGATAAACTAGGCTGCCACCTTTTAAAAACAAGCAATTTATTCACTATATGCCATGGACCTTTTTCAAGAACTTCACAAGCATGGTCAAGACTATCAAACTTGAAAATAAAGAACCCTTGTTCCGAAGATAAGACTTTTTTAAGGCTAAACCTACCCCAAATTTTATGAACTACTGAATTCACTACGGGAACGGAATTCGCTTATCCACAAAGTACCCTATCAAGGAAGTTCTCCATTCTTCACTTCCTTCAATAACTACCTCAACCGGAGGGCTAACTTTAATTCTTCCATTTTCTTCAGTAGGTTTAAAATATTGTAAGGATTCAAAGGTAGAAGATCGTACCTCACAAGCAATAGGAGAAGAATTCTGGACAGCCTTAGCATAAGATGGTTTCAGCCCTTGATCATGCATGGAAGAAGGTGTTGAAAATATTCCAACATCAGCCCCTCCTTGTCCAAAGCTACCAAGACCCGAAATTGAGCCCAAAGCACTCGATTTCGGCCCAATTACACCCATATCAGACCCAAAATGCAAGTTACCAAGCTTTTCCTTTCTATTATCATCTCTTGCAAGCCCAAATCCACCATAATTCGAAGGAGATTCAATAACTTTAATCCTTGGCCCATCTAATTTTGTAGAATCAGCCCCATTAGCTCCAATTTCGTGCCAAACATTACCAATACCCGAAATTGAACCCAAAGCACCACATTTTGACTCTATTACCCCCATTCCTTGCTGACTACTTTTATTTAGTGAAGGAAGGTCATCAACAACCACCTTCCTTTGACAATTTTGGCTATTAATGTCAATATTAGCATCCTTATGTTGAAAAATCTGCCTATGAGAATCATCCATCCTTTGAATTATTTGCCCATTGCACATGTCTCTAACCACCATTTGAAAATTTGTTCATTATTATCTCTATGCAACACCTCATTCAACAAGTCTTCACCCTTGTCACCAATGTCAACCACACCTTTCTTCTTGTCCAATCCCGAAATAGTTGAAAGACAACCAGTTCTTCCTTTGGAGACAGCTCCTACTCCATCACAATTATCATCCATTTCAAGAGACCTACTACTTACACCAAAAGAGACATTTTTCATTGCACCACCATCACCAAATTCAGTTTTAACAACTCCAGCTGAAGCCATGTCATGACAGCCCTTCATACCATTGAATTTCAAAGAAGAAACATGGTTGCCATCCTTCATACCACCATCAACAATAGAGGGTATATCATGACAGCCCTTCATTACCCCTTCATGATAGCTCTTTATCTCATTGATCATCAAAGAAGAAGAAGAAGAAACATGGTCTCCATCCTTCTTCACACCACCATCTATAGATGATATATCATGACAGCCCATGACTAGCCCTTCATGATAGCCATTCACTCCATTGGAACTCAAAGAAGAAACATGGTCTCCACCCTTCTTCACACCACCATCAGCTATATGATAGCCCTTCATTCCATTTGAGATCAAAGAAGAAACATGGTCTCCATCATTCTTCACACCACCAGCAGTAGGATTTTGGGTTTGATCTATCAAAACCCTACATCCCTTCATTCCATTGGTTGAAGACAAGTTGCAGCTCGAATTAGCCTTAAAACCACCAAGATTGGCCACATTAAAATAATCCATAGCAGTAAAAACAAACTAAAAACTTCTAATAAATTAAAGAAAAAAGACCAGCAAACCTAAAACTAAAGAAAACGAAAATTGAGCTCGTAATCATCAAAGAAATCAATAATAATCACGAAGAGAGAATAGAAAAATTGAGAAGAACACTTAAAGAAATTCTAGAGAGAAGTCAGAGCATTTTCTCTCTAATGACTTTCCTTCACTTGCCCATATATAATGGATTAATGCTTTATTTATTTTCATGTGATGATTATATGGATGTTAAAGCATTGTCATACATATGAATGTCATCTAGATTAGGTGTGCCTACACATACATAAAAATATGTCATGCATAATTGTTATATTATATTTTTTTATTTTAATGTCATTAAAATAGGAAACAATTTCATAAATGACAATTATATATTGGATTTAGTTTTTAGGAGTAAAAACTTGGTAATATCCATTAATTAACTAATCAACAAATTGAAGAGTTTAATTAAAAAATGATTAGTTAAGATTAATTAAGATTAATTAATTAATTAAAAAGAACCAAATAATGAGATTAGTTTTTAGGAGTAAAAACTTGGTATATCTCATTAATAACTAATCTATATTAAAGTGTTTAATTAAAGTGATTAGTTAGATTCTTTGTATTAATTAATATTAATTAGATTAATTATTTGATTAAAAAGAATCGAATAATGAGATTAGTTTTTAAGAGTAAAAACTTGGTAAATCTCATTAATGACTAATCAACCAGTTAAAGAGTTTAATTAAATTGATTAGTTAGGTTCTTACATTAATTAAAGATTAATTAGATTAATTACTTAATTAAAAAGAACCAAATAATGAGATTAGTTTTTAGAAGTAAAAACTTGGTAAGTCTCATTAATAACTAATCTATATATTAAAGTGTTTAATTAGATTAATTTGGTCCATTTAATGTTAGATTTAATTTGATTAAACATTAATAACATAATTGGACCAAATAATATGATTTAGTTTTAATAGTTAAAAACTTGGTAATTTCACATTTAATTTCTAGTTTATTTAAATAGTTTATGTAAATTAGAAATTGAAATAATAAATTATATTTTAAGAGTTAAAATTGAACAATTTATTATAACTAGTAAACTTAGATTTTATATTAGCCGTAGAATCTAAGTAAAGACTAGAAACATAGAGTTTTAGAAACTCTTAGTTTAAAGAACATCCTAAACTACAAATAGTGAGTGGGAGAGGGATATGTGACATTATATCCCACAGTCTCCATTGTTAGTTCAACACCGTGAGGTTTGAGTGGAGTCTCGTGACGGCTTTGCTTTCGTCCTCCCTACGAAGGGTGTCCACAAGAGTTAATACCAAGGTTGACTTCCTAATGGATAGGTTTTCAGAATGTATTTTGAGATTGACCTAGCCTACCTAGGCACTCTCAAGTTAAGTTCATGAATTCTGAAACGATGGATCACACTTATAAAGGACTTAATTAAGTTGCTAATTTATTGTCCTGACTAAATTAAAGCGATGGTTGGATAATATAAGAATAAAGAGTTATTCTGGTGTATTATCCGATTGAGAATGTCTCGATCTAACATGTAGGGATTTGACCTAGCCTACCTAGGCACTTACTTATGGGATGTTGGATTATCGTGGCATAGCAACTAATTTTAAGGATTTTTTAGTTCATTAAAAATATGCTCATGCATCATGTTTAATTTTATGCCGAACTATAGCATTTGATATGAATGTATGAAATGAATGATATTAATTTAAATTTATGTCTTTAAATATCAGCGTTATCTTCTGCATTATTATTTCCTTGCAAACGAAACATTAACCCAGATAACTTTATTAAATGGAACCAACATAAACGCAATCATGGTCTGCAAAGACCTTAAATCTGTGCTTATGGAGGAATGTCCTCTAGAGCCTGTAACCAATGCATGACAAATTACCAAAGGTAAGACCAGCAAAGCAAATGTTGCTGAGCCATCTTCTTTTGGTTTCAAGAAGACGAAGAGGTCTATTGGTAAAGTAAAGGCTAAGCCCAAAATAATGAGTACTACGACTGACTAAGCAAAAGGAAAAATGTTTCCATTGCATAGAGGTTGGTCAATGGAAGAGGAATTGTCTTCAATACCTCGAGGAGCTCTCCAATAAGAAGAAAGTGAAAAGTAAATCAGATTTAATTATCATTAAATTTTGTTTAGTGGAAGATGATTCTTCACCTTGAATAGTAGATTCAAGGGCCACTAATTAATTTTGTTCTTCTTTACATTGGAATGATTATTGGCAAAAGTTGGAGGAGGGGTCCTTCATTATGCACGTTGGAACAGGGGATGTCGTTTTAGTACAAGCAGTGGGAGTTGTTAGACTACAGTTTAATAATTGTTTTCTATCATTGAACAATGTCAATTTCATTCTTGGATTTACAAGGAATTTGATTTCTGTATCCAGATTACATGAAAAAGTTTCATAAAGTTTTTTAAATGATAAATCAGTTATCATTTTAAGAAATGGAATGAATGATTGTTCTGAAATAAATGAAAATGACTTGTATGTTTTAAGACCGTTAATGCATATAACACTGCTAAATACTGAATTGTTTAAAGTTGAAAAACCTAAAATAAAGCGACAAAAGATTTCTCCAGCTGATGACACATATCTGTGGCATCTAAGTGGATCTACAAGCGTAAGAGAGGAGTAGACGGGAAGGTAGAGACCTTCAAGGTAAGGCTAGTGGCTAAGGGTTATACCCAGAAGGAAGGCATTGATTATGATGAAACCTTCTCGCCAGTAGTTATGTTTAAGTCTATTAGGATACTCTTATCCATAGCTGTCTATTTCGATTTCAAAATTTGGCAAATAGACGTCAAGATTGCATTCTTGAATAGCAATCTAGACAAGAGCATTTACATGATGCAACCAGAGGGATTCGTATATCAAGATCAAAAGCAAAAGGTTTGCAAACTGTAAAGGTCCATTTATGGACTTAAGCAGTTGTCTAGATCTTGGAACATTAGGTTTGATACTGCGATCAAACCCTATGGCTTTGAGCAGAACGTTGATGAGCTTTGGGTATACAAGCGTATCATTGACAAGAAAGTAGTTTTCCTGGTCATTTACGTAGATGATATCCTTATCATTGGGAATGACATAGGAACATTGTCAGAGGTAAAGGGTTGGCTTGCTAACCAATTCCAAATGAAAGATTTGGGAGAGTCAAGTTATGTTCTTGGGATCCGATTAATAAGGGATCGTAAGAACAAACTGTTAGCGTTGTCTCAGGCGTCGTATATCGACAAGATACTTGTGCGATTCTCGATGCAGAATTTCAAGAAAGGTAGTTTACCTTCAAGGCATGGAGTTCACTTGTCTAAGGAACAGTGTCCTAAGACACCTCAAGAAATTGAGGATATGAGACGGATTTCCTATGCGTCCGTAGTAGGCAGTATTATGTATGCTATGCTATGCACAAGACCCGACATCTGCTTCACAGTAGGAGTAACCAGTAGATATCAGTCCAACCCAGGATTGGATCATTGGGTTGCTGTTAAGTATATTCTCAAGTATCTTCGAAGAACGAGAAACTATATGCTTGTATATTCCCATCTGAATTTGATTCCATTGGGATATACATATTCTGACTTTTAGTCAGATAAGGATTCAAGAAAATCCACGTCTGGGTCAGTATTCACCCTTGGTGGTGGAGCCATAATTTGGAGGAGTATCAAGCAATCTTGCATTGCTGATTCCACCATGGAAGCCGAGTATATAGCAGCTTGTGAAGCAACTAAGGAGGCTGTTTGGCTCCGAAAGTTCTTGAGTGATCTGGAAGTTGTTCCAGATATGGATAGGCCCATGACACTTTATTGTGATAATAGTGGAGCTGTGGCCAATTCCAAAGAACCAAGAAGCCACAAAAGAGGGAAGCATATAGAGAGGAAATATCATCTCATCAGAGAGATAGTGCAGCGAGGAGACGTGGTCGTGACGAAGATTGCATCGCAAGATAACCTAGCTGATCCATTTACCTTGACGGCTAAAGTGTTTAAAGGTCACCTAAAGGGTCTAGGATTACGAGACATGTCCCATCTACTTTAGTACAAGTGGGAGAGTGTTGGGATTTATGCCATAAAGCTTGTAATTGTAAATGGTTAAAGACAATAATAAGAATTATTCAGATTATCATTTAAGTTTATAAAAGTTTTATATTCAGTAATACATTTGTATTGTGCAAGAACATCCTAGATTGCAAGATGTAATCTCATAATGAGTATATGATGGTCATATACGGAGAGGATTCATTTTGAGACGTGCAATCTAAAGAGTCCGTGGAGAGCGAACAAAGCTGGGTACTTTGTTTATGATTGATCTACTGCTGCGGTCCGTTCTGTAAAGTACGGTGGTCTTATCCTAGACTGCTCATGTAGTTGACATGAGAATGAAGGCACCTTATATGATGAGATCATATAGGACTAGGCCACGATTTATATGAATCTCTCACCAAGATCTGTTAGTAGATGAGATTCATATATAATCGATAAACGATGGCTATTTATAGGTGATCTTAATCCTAAGTGTCTTATCGACTCCTTCAAGTTGGATCGTGGCTTTTGATTTACCATGAGTGAGGTTGATGAGAATCTTGACCAATACCTCCGTATCTTGGAGTTACGGTTTAGCTTGTGGCTAGGAAGGTTTGAACACAATAGTGAATCCACTCCTTTTTTATTGAAGTAGATGAGTAGTTCCCTTAAGGGTTGATCCGGGGTTTGAACGATTATGAGCGCTCTCCTTCTTCCGTGAGGAAGACAGGATTTAATTGTTCATTAGAGAATCAATGGTACTTAAAGGAAAAGATATTTCTAGAGGGGTATAACGGACTTTATGACCCAGCTCTAGTTATGAACTATTTGTTGAGGATCACACTATATGAAATTAGCTATATCAATGGACACTGAGACTTCAGATTGTATAAACACGTCTACAGTTCTGAGAGTGCAGCCTCGGGTTTTTAGTGGAATAACTCCGAGGTTAATAATCATGAAATATTAATTAAAAAGTTTTAATTAATATTACTAAGTATTATTGGAGCTCAAAACTGTGGGTCCATTACGTCCCCTTGTTAGCCCTTATGGTTGTTGGTAACGAGGGTCACGGTAGATTAATTGGATGGTCCAATTAATAGTGTTACGAAAGTAATGCGATTTAAATAAAATAGAATAATTAAATAATGTGATTATTTAATTAATTAAATATTTAGTAAATTAAATAATATAAATTAATAATTATTAATTATTAATTCTATTTATTAAATATGAGGTCATGTGATTAAATAATGACTAGGACAAAAGAATTAAAAGAATTAAATTATTTTAATAGTCCAAAAAGTCACAGGTTCATGTCTTTAGGGAGACTAAAATTAAATAGGATTTAGAATCCTATTTTGACTTGGTCAAACTAAAACCCTAAAGGACTACTATATAAGTGTTATATAGTTAGGAAAAACCTAACCGAGCACACAAGTGAAAAAGAAAGATAATTCGGCCACCAAAGAGAGAAGAAAAGAAAAAAAGGTTTTTTCTGACTCTCCCCTCTTTTGCAGAATTCGGCTGGCGTTCTTTTCACGTGACCTCCATCTCTTGCCGTGACGTGCCCATACACACGTTGTCAGACCGCGGGTCATAGCTCGGAAGATTTGGTGGTAAATCGAGAAATCAGAAAAAAGAAAATCAAGGAAAATATATGTAGTTTCTAAATTCTTTTTCTGCATATATACAGGAACTCGTTCCTGATTGAAAAAGGTTTTCAATATAAGAAAAAAATTTTAAACCCAATTCCGCATATTATACGATAATCAAAATATTTTCTAAATCCCCCTTCAGCAACAACGCCTCAACCCCTTCCCTCGGCTAAACAGCTAACTGCCTGCAGACCTCGTAACAATAAACACCTTACCAAAACTTATTCCAGAAAGAATCTTTTATTCTCTTTCACCTCAGTCTTCATAAATGACATATCTGCCCTCTTTCACCTCAATCTCCAAACTCAATTCATAAACTAGACTCAGAAGCTTTCAGCAAGAACACAACAAAGCTTAAACATTATTAAATATATAAAATTTGCATTTCTTATGTTATTATAATCATGCTTTACCAAAGAAAATTAAATTATCATTTCATATCAAGGCGGTCAAGACCCTTAGGTCTTACCCCTAACTAAAGGACGACTACTCACTCATTATGTTAAGTGATAACAAAATATGCATAGATTAATAGTATATAAATAAACTATACCACTATATCACCCTTTAAAAAGAATAGCCAACAGGTAATCTTGGTTGATAAAAGTTTCATCAACTTTGAGTCTAGTGAACAAGTAATCTCGGTCGCTATAACTATAATCAACATTTTTGCCAATTTCGTTAGCATGTTGATATTTAGGAGAGTTATGTCTCTTCCTCAAGCTGTCTTGAGCATCTTCAAGAGCTTGTTTGTAAATAGCCAAACTGGCTGCGATGTTCTCATCGCTGAGATAAGTACTATTATGTACTTGTGGAGAATAAAATCCACTGTATGGGTGATCACGATCTATACCTTCGTAATCTATTAGCATATTACTAAAGATATCACTATAACTCATAATTAAAACATAAAATGAGCAAACAGAGAGTAGATCTTAATTAAATACAACTTAGTAAGGGGAGTAAGACCTGATTAACAAGAGATTTGCATGACCTGTAAGGAAATGATTATATAATTTTACTTATTAAAGCTTGCAGATAATAATATCAAGAAACTTGAGTTTATATATTTTTAGATGAAAAGTTTGTTATAACCTTGCTGATGACTTCTTTGCTTAGAAAATAAAGAAAGACTGAAGAGCACGCAATCGAGAAAGTGACTGTTAACACAAAACTATTCTAGATAACAAAGAATTCATTATACTAAACCTAATATCGGCCTGTGTTTATGGAAAATTGTCAGTGGCAACAACGCCTCGACACCCTCTGGGCTAACAGCCTGCAGACCTCGTAACAACAAACACCTTACCAACACTTTGGTCTAAAACAAAAGAACAAACAAACATATATCTAGAATAAAGATCACTTTACATGATGAGTGAGTAGTCGTCCTTTAGTTGGGGGCAAGACCTAAGAGTCTTGACCGCCTTGATATGAAATGATAATTTAATTTTCTTTGACAAAGCATGATTATAATAACATAAGAAATACGACTTTTATATATTTAAAGTTGTTTAAGCTTTGTTGTGTTCTTGCTGAAAACTTTTGAGTCTAGATTTATGATTTAAGTTTGAAGATTGAGGTGAAAGAGTGCAGATATGTCAAGTATGGAGATTGAGGTAAAAATTCAGGTAAAGCTTCTTTCGTTGTTACTGTCGACGCTGGTCCTTCTCCTCCTTAAATCGTTTAAAGAATTTCTTGTTTTTAAACGGTCTATATTTCTTGCTTGCGGACCTATGCTTGGGAGGCTTTGAAGAAGACTCGTTGTAGCCATATTGCTCACAGAAGTCTCCCATAGTTTTCTTTATGGAACCCTTATCCATTTTGTGCTGCAGCTTCTGCTCAGTAAATAGAGAGCAAGTACAGAAAGGAGATGAAGTCCAGCCAAGTCTTCTAAATTTACCAGAAGAAATCAAAGCTCAGATTCGCCTTATGAGTTTTAAAAGTCATTTCAGAAGAAGTCTATTTATTTTAGACTTTCTTGCTGAGCATCTACGGAATATACCCGGAGTGTTAGTTCACATGGTAAGGCAGGAAGGTATTTTCCTCTTCTGTTTTCCTCGTGCTGATATAGGAGTTTCAAGCTATGTCAGTCATGAAGAATACTGTTACTCTCCAAGATCTTATTGATTTAGGAGTGGTAAACAGGGTCCTTATCAAAGGCAGCAAACTTCCTGATGATCTACCTCAGATTATTAAGGATGTCATCCTTGAGAATAATATTTCTCTTGATGAAGTCAATGTCAGACTTTCTTGTGTTTCTACTCCACCCGAGTGGACTCATGATGAAGATGGATACTATTCAAAGATCAATATAAAAGGTGTTCATCAGTTCCTCCTTCATCAACCTATGGAAGCTGATCCTTTCTTCCTCTCTTCTGTTATGGCTGATAAGTTCTCAGAAGCTTGTAGAAGAAGATATTTATTCTCTCACTCTGATATTGAGAGATACAAAGCATTTGTTATTTTTGAACAATATGGCAAGTTTAGGAATTTTTCCCTGCTTGCAGAAGATGATGGTCTTTGTGTTTATGGTGATGTCTCACACATCACTTGCGACATGATACCATGGGTGCCTCGTGGACCCAACATTATGTGCTCCAGCTCTATGTCGTCTATTGCCGACCATTTTGAAGCATGTGATGAACTGGCCCATGCCAGAAGTCAAGCCTCGTTTGATTCCCTTTCAATCACTACTCAGTAATACTCTACTTGAAAAGCTAGTGGAATCAATCATGGTATAGTGGACCCCTCAACTATAATATCAAAGTTGAATACAGCTTGGATCCTTTGGATTTTATGTTTGATGATGAGCACATTTCAGATTCTAATAAAGTTTTGATTCCTTTCAGATAAGGTCCTGATCGACTCCACCACCTTTATAGGTGACAAGGACACGCGACCTGGGTGGGAATCTTTCTTTCTCATCATCACTTTACTTGATTTAAAGTAGTTTGTTTTATTTTCTACTTTTGTAAAGTTGTTTGGACTTTTGTTATTATTGTCCTTCTAGCTTTTCTAGGTTTTGTTTTTTTGCAATCCTGGAAATTGCCTATCAATTTCCTTTGATCTTATCCCAAGAGCATGCTCTCCCTATATAAGGGTATGACACCTCTTTGGTTATTTATCTTCAGTTTTATCGATAGTTTAATAGAAAAAATTATCTCGAAAATATCCAAAGCAATCTCTAATGCCTGTACAATCTTTCCTTTCTTGTAATCTTTCCTCTCTGAATGTATAATACAGTTTTCTTCTTTCTTTTTCTTATTTAAAATTTATTTTCCGCATTTCTTATTTTTATTTTTAAGCTTTCTTACTCTGAATTCATACTCAGTGTTAGTATGCTCTAAGCTTGCAGCATAGTCTGATCTAGGTTATCAGAAAGCTAAGGGCGTTTCTCTATCTCAATCAATGGTGAATTGAATGGTTTTTTTCCGAGTAGTAGGGGGCTTGCGTAAGGGGAATCCGATGTCCCCTTACCTGTTTGTGCTAGCCATGAAGGTTTTGTCGGGGCTTATGAGGATTATGGCTAATAGTGATCAGTTCTGTTTCCATTGGAGGTGCAAGAGGGAGTCTCTCACTCATTTATGCTTTGCTGATGATTTGATAGTCTTTTGTCGGGCTGATAGAGGTTCGGTTACCTTGGTTGATTCTTGTCTCAAGCAATTTCAGGGTCTTTCGGGACTGGTTCCGAATCCAAGTAAGAGTCACTTATTTGTTGCTGGGGTTTCTACTCATTTTAAGACTAGATTGTTGAATATTCTTCGTTATAATTAGGGGATTTTGCTAGTAAGGTACTTGGGGGTTCCTCTTATTTCTTCTAAGCTTTCTGCGGGTGATTGTCGAGTTCTTGTTGATCGTATTGTTGCGAGGGCTAAAAGTTAGACATCCAGGGTTCTTTCTTTTGCGGGTTGTCTTCAACTCATAAAATCGGTATTGTTCTCTATCCAGATGTATTGGTCTTCGATGTTTATTTTGCCTAAGGCCGTGATCCGTAAAGTTGAGGCTACTCTTCGTAGTTTTTTATGGCGTCACTCGGATTTGGGCAAAGGTGGGGCGAAGGTTGCTTGGAAGTTTGTTTGTTTACCTAAATAAGAGGGGCTGGTCTTGGTATTAAATGTATGGAAACTTAGAATAAAGCTGCTATGATTAAGCATCTTTGGAATCTTTGTAGTGATAGGGGGAGTTCATTATGGGCTGCGTGGGTTGTTTGTAGTGAGGCCTAATAACACTCAAGTTGATATTTTGTGTTGGGTTGAGAATTCTCGTGGGGCTTTCTCTATTCGTAATGCTTGGGAGTCTCTTCGGTCCCGGCATCCAGCAGTGGAGTGGTTTAGGTCTGTTTGGCATTGTAAAGCAATTCATAGACACGCTTTCATCTTCTGGTTGGCCATTAGGGATGCTCTTTTTACTCAGAATAAGCTTCTTGTTTATGGCTTGATTCCGGCTATTAGTTGTGTATTTTGTGGAGGGAATTGTGAGGATGTCCCTCATTTCTTTTTTAATCGTTCTTATTCTTGCGAGGTTTGGTTTGCTCTTTTAAGGAAGTGTAGGTTTACCTTTGCGTAGTCGGAGCTGGGAGGCTACTATTCTTTGGTCTTACCATTTTTGTGGTCGGCAACTTCGTTGGTGGGTGGTGCGTATTATGCTTGCGGCTTCTGTCTTTGCTATTTGGCGTGAACGGAATGCCAGGATGCATGGCGAGTTACATAAACCTGTTACTGTGATTGTTCGTTCCACTGTTAGAGATTTTTGTATGCGTCTTAATTCCTTATCTGGTGTGGTGCCTTCTCCTACTAATAGGTGGCTCCACCAGTCTTGGGGTTTATCTGATTCTATTTTTTTGTAATTCGCTAGTTTTGCCTTTTAAGGGGTTTGTCCCTTTTGTTGTCGGTCTGTTGGTTTCTTTTGACTGCACCCTATGCCAGGGTTTGTGCTTAGCTTTTTCTGCTTTGCTGTTTTTTGAGTTTCGGTTGGTAGGGGGCCTGTCCCTTGTCTGACCTTGTATTATTCTCGCTGGGGTATGCCCCTTTACTTTTGTTTTGTCTCTTTGGTTACTATACTTATATTATCCAAAAAAAAATGTTACATTATCCAAAAAAAATAATAATAAACATGTTATACACTTGAGTTGAATATCTTTTGTCCTACAACTTGTTTGGGTCAAATCAGGTCTTAAAAGGATTACGCAACATATAAAAGACTCGAATTGAGTACCATTGGTATTTTTACAAAACATTTGGGTCAAATCGCGGCTTACAATGGACACACCGAGTTCAGTACTTTTAATCCTATGACACGTTTGGGTCAAATCGTGTATTACAAAGGATTATGCAATGTGTAATAGACTCGAGCTGAGCATGTAATGCAATCGTATTGAGTACAATTAGTCCTACGACACGTTTGGGTCAAATCGCGTCTTACAAAGGACTAAACAATATGTAATATAGTCGAATTGAGTACCTTTTTTTTTTTTTTTTATCTTTATCCAAAAAAAAAAAAGAGTGCCTTTCTTTTTTTGATTACGTAAGTATATTAACCAAAGGGATAAAACAAAAGTAAAGGGGCATACTCCAGCAAGAAGATCACAAGGTCAGACAAGGGACAGGCCCCCTACCAACCGAAACTCAAAACTCAGCAAAACAATAAAAGCTAAAAACAAACCCTGTCACAGGGTACAGCCAAAAATAATCCACCAGAACAACAGCAAAAGGGACAAACCCCCTAAAAGGCAAAACAAGCGAATTACAAAAAAATAAAATCAGATAAACCCCAAGACTGGTGGAGCCACCTATTAGTAGGAGAAGGCACCACACCAGATAAGGAATTAAGACGCATACAAACATCTCTAACAATGGAATGAATAACCATGGTAATAGGTTTGGGTACCTTTAGTTCTACGCAACACGTTTGTGTCAAATGATGTTTTACAAAGGATTACCCAATATGTAATACACTCGAGTTAAGTACCTTTAGTCCAACAACACATTTGGGTCAAATCACATCATATAAGATTATGCAAAATATAATAGACTCGGATTGAGTACTTTTTTTTAGATAATGTGAATATATTAACCAAAGAGACAAATCAAAAGCAAAGGGGCATACCCCAGTGAGAAGATCACATGATCAGACAAGGGACAGGCCCCCTACCAACCGAAACTCAAAACACAGCAAAGCAATAAAAAGCTAAGCACAAACCCTGTCATAGGGTACAGCCAAAAATAATCCACGCGAGCTGAGTACTTTTAGTCCTAGCAACACGTTTTGGTCAAAATACGTCTTACACAGGATTACACAACATATAATACACTTGAGTTGAGTACCTTTAGTCCTACGACAAGTTTGGGTCAAATCGCGTCTTACAAAGTATTACGCCACACGTAATACACTCGAATTGAGTACCTTTAGTCCTACGTAACACGTTTGGGTCAAATCGTGTATTAGAAAAGGATTATGCAACATGTAATACACTCGAATTGAGTACCTTTAGTCCTACGCAACACGTTTGGGTCAAATCGCGTCTTACAAAGGATGACGCAATATGCAATACACTCGAGATTTGTACCTTTAGTCCTACGAAACATTTGGGACAAATCGCGTCTTACAAAGCATTACGCAATATATAATACACTCGACTTGAGTACCTTTCATCCTACGCAACACGTTTTGGTCAAATCGCTTTTTACAAACAATTTCGCAACATTTTATACACTCGAACTGAGTACTTTTAGTCCTACGACACGTTTGGGTCAAATCGCGCCTTACAAACGATTACGCAACATGTAATAGACTCAAATTAGATATCTTTGGTCTTATGAAACACGATTGGGTCAAATCACAGCTTAAAAAGGTTGACACAACATATAATACACAACATGTTACATTTATCCAAAACATTATCCAACTCAACTTGTTATACACTTGACTTGAGTATCTTTTGTCCAACAACGTGTGTTTGGGTTAAATCAGTCTTAAAAGGATTACGCAACATGTAATAGACTCGAATTGAGTACCATTGGTATTATTGCAAAACATTTGGGTCAAATCACGGCTTACAATGGACATACCGAGTTCAGTACTTTTTTTTTTTGGATAATGTAAGTATATTAACCAAAGAGACAAAACAAAAGCAAAGGGGCATACCCCAGCGAGAAGATCACAAGGTCAGACAAGGGACAGGCCCCCTACCAACCGAAACTCAAAAAACAGCAGAGCAATAAAAGCTAAGCACAAAACCTGTCATAGGGTACAGCCAAAAGAACCCACCAAACCCCATAAAAGGCAAAACAAGCGAATTACAAAAAAATAGAATCAGATAAACCCCAAGACTGGTGGAGCCACCTATTAGTAGGAGAAGGCATCACACCAGATAAGGAATTAAGCCGCATACAAACATCTCTGACAATGGAACGAACAACCATGGTAACAGGTTTAGGTAACTCGCCATGCATCCTAGCATTCCGCTCACGCCAAATAGCATAGACAGCAGCCGCAAGCATAATACGCACCACCTATCCACGAAGTTGCCGACTGCGGAAATGGCAAGACCAAAGAATAGTATCCTCCCAGCTCCGAGCACGTAGAGGTAATCTGCACTTCCTTAAAAGAGCAAACCAAACCTCGCAAGAATAAGAACAATCAAAAAAGAGATGAGGGACATCCTCACAACTCCCTCCACAAAACACACAACGAATAGCCGGAATCAAGCCATAAACAAGAAGCTTATCCTGAGTAGAAAGAGCACCCCTAATGGCCAACCAGAAGATGAAAGCATGTCTAGGAATTGATTTAGAATGCTAAACGGATCTAAACCAATCCACCGCTAGCTGCCGGGACCGAAGAGCCTCCCAAGCATTACGAATAGAGAAAGCCCCCCGAGAGTCCTCAACCCAACACAAAGTATCAGCTTGAGAGTTATTAGGCCTGAAGGAAGCAGGGATACCACTGATAATGTCCATCCAATTCCCGGTCAGGGAACGAGGCCAAGCCCAATCCCTCCCCTAAACAACATCCGCCACCCTAGCATGAAGACCAAAACCAGAATCATAAATAATCCGTCGCCCAAACACCTCCACCAAAGGACCCAACGGATGCCAATAATCAAACCAAAGAGAAATATCCTCCCCATTACCCACCCGAAACTGCATCAACCGCCGCACAAGACACCGAAGGCCTAGAATTTTCCTCCAACTCCACGAGCAATCCCCAGGGCACCTAACCTCCCACACATTCTTTCCCTTAAGCAGAGTAGATCTAACCCACGAGACCCAGACAGAAGACCTCAAATTGCTACAGACAGCCCACAAATGCTTACTTATGGCAGCTTTATTCCAACACTCAACGCTCTTAATACCGAGACCACCCTCTTCCTTTGGTAAACACACCGAAGACCATGCAACCTTTGCCCCACCTTTACCTAAATCTGAACCCTTCCAAAGAAAACTACGCAAAGTAGTTTCAACCTTAATCACCACTGACTTAGGCAAGATAAAAATGGAGGACCAATACACCTGAATAGAGAACAATACAGATTGAATGAGCCGAAGCCTCCCTGCAAAAGAAAGAACCCTACTAGTCCAACTCTTAACTCTCGCTACAATTCTGTCGACAAGAACCCTACAATCCACTGCCGTAAGCTTAGTAGAAATCAGAGGAACCCCAAGATATCTGACAGGTAATACCCCTTCCTGAAAACCAAGAATCCCAAGTAACTCTTGCTTAGTCTCAGAAGACACACCAGCCACAAAAAGATTGCTCTTGCTAGGATTAGGAATCAACCCAGAAAGAGCTTGGAACTGACCAAGGACAACATTAACTGCAGCAACTGACTCCCTCTCTGATGTGAACCCGTAAGGTTATATAACCCCCAAACCCACACTCAATTTGTTTTACACCCAAGAACTCCCAAAAAATCAGATTCTTCAACCTTCTAGACTCGATGAATACTCAATCCACGAACCCGAAAGTATAAACACTCAATAACGCCACAAAGGAAGCCTTCCTTTGATAAGTTCAGTAGTTCTATCAAGAACAAGTAGGTGAAACGAAATTTCACTCAGTTTTTGTATTAATGATCAATGGTGACATAAAATGACTTACAAATGAGTTTAAATAGAAAATGAAATGTCTTGGAACAACCCTCCAAGCATGGGAAACGAAAACAAGTAAAGAAAGGTGTGATTTGTTGACTAGGAAGCTTTGAACTCAATAAAAACGTGCAATACAAATGCCAAAGGAAGATAACACAATTGTCAAAGTAAGACAACAATTGTCAAAGTAAGACAGCTTCTGGATACTTTGAAATAACCGACCATATCTTCCTCGTGTGACCTCCAATGGATCTGATTCCAAATTGAAAATTGAAGATAAGATCATGAAATTTGAAAAGTCCTACTCACAAGTCTCTAGAAACCTAACCGTTCACACGTTATGAATTTCCAAAGTTATCCCTTCGAATTAGCAAGTTGCATCTTCCTTAACTTGAATTACATTCACTAAGGTTGGGCCCTCCTTTTGCAAGTCCATTCCTTCCATGGGCCTCCATGAATATGCCTGAACCCAAATCCCTTGAATTAGCCCACTCAATGCATTTTTGAATTTCTTAGCACGTGCTCTTGTAACCGGCCCAACGGGAACTTGGATTGGATCCGCATTCCATGCCCTTATGCTAGATAAGTCTTCATCATTCCCCTCCTCTTGAAAAGGATTTGTCCTCAAATCAGGGTCATCACCTGCATCAAAAGGAGTTAAATCAGAAACATTGAATGTAGCACTTACATTATACTCACCGGGCAAGTCTAGCTTATACGCATTATCATTGATGCGTTCTAGGACTTGAAAAGGACCATCCCCTCTAGGTAGTAGCTTGGATTTCCTCTGGGTCGGAAAGCGCTCCTTGCGCATATGCACCCAAACCCATTCTCCAGGTTCGAAGACCATCTGTCGTCGGCCCTTATTGGCTTGTTTTTCATATTGCTCCGTTCGCCGTTCAATGTTGACCTTTGCTTTCTCATGAATCTGCTTTACAAGTTCAGCTTTTCTTTTCCCATCTAAATTCACATGCTCAGACATTGGTAATGGTGATAAATCCAAAGGAGTTAAAGGATTAAAACCATAAACAATCTCAAATGGTGAAAATTTAGTAGCAGAATGAACAGAACGATTATAAGCAAACTCAACATGCGGTAAGCATTCTTCCCATGTTTTAATGTTCTTTTTTATAATTGCACGCAACAAGGTAGATAAGGTCCTATTTACTACTTCTGTTTGACCATCAGTTTGAGGATGATAAGTAGTTGAAAACAACAACTTAGTTCCTAACTTAGCCCATAAGGTCTTCCAGAAATAACTTAAGAACTTAGCATCCCTATCAGAAACAATTGTTCTAGGCACGCCATGTAAGCGAACAATTTCTTTAAAGAACAAATCTGCAACATGTGAAGCATCATCAGTCTTGTGACATGGAATAAAATGTGCCATTTTAGAAAATCTATCCACGACAACAAACACGGAATCTCTTCCCCTTTTTGACTTAGGCAAACCTAATACAAAATCCATTGAAATATCAATCCAAGGTTCACTAGGAATTGGAAGTGGTGTATATAAGCCATGGGGTTGTACTCGGGATTTCGCTTGCCTACATGTGACACATCTACCACAAAGTCTCTCAACATCTCGTTTCATGTGTGGCCAATAGAAGTGTTCTTGCAGAACGGCTAAGGTTTTAGCTACCCCAAAGTGTCCCATTAGCCCTCCCCCATGTGATTCTCTCACCAGCAAATCTCGCAAGGAACAATTTGGTATACACAATTTATTGTCTCGAAACAAGAAACCCTCATGTCTAAAATACTTACCACTGGCACTCTTTTCACAAGATACATAATCTTCACAAAAATCACAATCTAAAGGATATAAATCTTTAATATGCTCAAAACCAAGAATCTTAGCATCAAGAGTAGATAGAAGAGTGTACCTTCGAGAAAGTGCATCAGCAACGATGTTCTCCTTACCTTGTTTATATCGAATAACGTACGGAAAAGTCTCAATGAATTCGACCCATCGTGCATGCCTCTTATTCAACTTATGTTGGCCTTTAAGGTGTTTTAAGGACTCATGATCGGTGTGAATCACGAATTCTTTAGGCCACAAGTAATGTTGCCATGTCTGTAAAGCCCGAACCAATGCATACAGCTCTTTATCATAAGTCGGGTAGTTTAAGGCTGCCCCACTTAGTTTCTCACTGAAGTAAGCAATTGGTCGTCCCTCCTGCATTAATACTGCACCTATACCAATACCTGAAGCATCACATTCAATTTCAAACGTTTTATTAAAGTTAGGTAAAGACAATAAAGGGGCGTTGGTCAGCTTTTGCTTAATCAATTGAAACGCCTTCTCTTGTTCTTCTCCCCACTTGAATCCAACGTTCTTTTTTATTACTTCGGTAAGCGGTGCGGCCAATGAGCTAAAATCTTTCACAAACCGTCGGTAGAAACTAGCAAGTCCATGAAAACTTCTTACATTACCTATAGTTGTGGGACTCGGCCACTCTTGAATTGCACATACCTTCTCCTCATCAACCTGTATACCCT
Source organism: Xanthoceras sorbifolium (assembly GCA_003430845.1). Classification (NCBI taxonomy): domain Eukaryota; kingdom Viridiplantae; phylum Streptophyta; class Magnoliopsida; order Sapindales; family Sapindaceae; genus Xanthoceras; species Xanthoceras sorbifolium. The sequence goes on from CM010618.1 coordinate 20,317,207, forward strand.
GTGCACTAACAACAAATCCTAGAAACACAAGTTTATTGGTGCAAAAGGTACACTTTTTCAGATTAGCAAACAACTTTTCTTTCCTGAGTACATCTAAGACAGATTTTAAATGCACTACATGTTCATCCAAGTTTTTGCTATATATGAGAATATCATCAAAATAAACAACTACGAATTGTCCAATGAAAGCTCGCAAAACATGGTTCATTAATCTCATGAAAGTACTAGGAGCATTAGTTAACCCAAAAGGCATAACTAACCATTCATACAAACCATATTTTGTTTTAAACGCAGTTTTCCACTCATCACCTTCTTTCATTCTAATCTGATGGTATCCACTTTTCAAATCAACTTTAGAAAATACACAAGAACCATGCAATTCATCTAGCATATCATCTAAGCGAGGAATAGGATGTCGATACTTTACCGTTATATTGTTAACAGCTCGGCAATCAACACACATTCTCCATGAGCCGTCCTTCTTAGGAACCAAAATAACTGGAACAGCACAAGGACTCATGCTTTCCTGAACATACCCTTTTTTCATTAATTCATCAACCTGCCTTTGAAGCTCCTTTGTCTCCTCAGGATTACTGCGATAGGCTGGTCGGTTTGGAATGGTTACGCCGGGTACAAAATCAATTTGATGCTCAATCCCTCGAATAGGTGGCAAACCATCTGGAATTTCCTCGGGAAAAACATCATCAAATTCCTGCAAGAGAGATAAAACAGAGCTAGGCAAAGAAGCCTCAAGTTGGTTAACATTTAAACATTCTTCCTTATACATAAGTATAAGTATGGGTTTGTTGGACAACATCGCTCTTCTAACATCACTCGCTCTAGCATAAAAATTTGTTTTTCTCTCTTCTTTTCTTTCAATGGCCGTTTCTCTCTCATTTTTCTCTTTCTTTTTTGTCTCGACCTTTTTTTCTTTTGCTCTCATTTTCTTTTTCTCACTCTCTTGTTGCAACCTCAATTGATCCTCATAAACTTGTCGTGGTGTCAAAGGAACTAGAGTGATTGTCCTTTGGTTATGCACGAAAGAGTACTTGTTGGTGAAGCCATCATGACTAACACGTCGGTCAAACTGCCATGGTCGTCCTAGTAACAAGTGCCCTGCTTGCATTGGAACTACGTCGCATAACACTTTGTCTTCATATTTTCCGATTTGAAAAGAAATCATAACTTGTTTGTTCACCTTTACCTCACCACTATCGTTTAGCCATTGCAACTTGTAAGGTCGGGGGTGTTTAATTATTGGCAAGCCTAACCTTTCCACCATAAGAGTGCTAGCAACATTAGTACAACTATCACCATCTATTATCATACTACATACCTTGTTATTAACATGGCACCTAGTATGGAAAATATTTTCTCGTTGTACTTCTTCTTCTTTTTTGACTTGGACACTTAGCGCTCGCCTTGCCACCAACATCTCTCCTTGGACAGCGTATTCTTCATTATCAACATCCTCCAATGGTGGCATAGAGTCGGTGTTTTCTTCGTCATCTTCTGATTCGACCTCTCCATTATCTCGTATCACCATAACTCTTTTGTTTGGACATGGGCTAGCTATGTGACCCCTGCCTTGACACTTAAAACACTTAATATCACGATTCCTAGAAGTGGAAGAATCGGATTTACCTTGATTTCCATTGTTTGTTGCTTTTGGCTTTTGCTCGGCCTTAGGCTTCATCATCGGCTGCTTCTCATCTTTCTTCCAATGATTTGGTCTCCAAGCTGATGAACTAGAATTTTGGCTTGGACGTGTATTACCCCTTCTTTTGAGCTGGTTCTCTATTTTTATTGCCATGTGAACCATGTCCTCCAACTCCACATAATGTTGCAATTCCACCACATTGGTAATTTCACGATTCAAACCTGCCAAGAACCTAGACATTGTTGCTTCCCGATCCTCCTCTATATTTGCTCGAATCATAGCGACCTCCATCTCCTTATAATATTCCTCCACACTTCGGTTGCCTTGTCGAAGACTTTGCAAATTGTTGTATAGCTCCCGGTAGTAGTAGCTCGGGACGAATCGCTTCCTCATCACTGCTTTCATCTCCTCCCACGTCTCTATTGGACGCTCCCTATTTCTCCTCCTGTTCATCACCAATTGATCCCACCAAACAATAGCATATTCAGAAAATTCAATGGCAGCAAGTTTTACCTTCTTATTCTCGGAATAATTGTGGCAATCGAACACTAGCTCCACCTTCTTTTCCCATTCGAGATAAACCTCCGGATCATTTTTCCCTTGAAACGATGGAATCTTCATTTTGATACTACCCAAGTTATTATCTTCACTATTCCTAACTACCCCATTTTGACCCCGAAATCCTCTTCTCGGTACTCCTTCATGCCTACCTCCTCTAGGCCTATTTCTACCCATTTCCACTTCAGATTCGAAATCATCATCATCCCCACTTCTAAGCTCACGTTCTCTCTCAGATACATCTCCGAAAACACCATGCCTATTTTGTCTACCTAAGTTCAAAGGTTGTTCCCTTTGTATACGAGCTATAACCTCATCTTGTTGATCCATCCTATCTCTAATATCCCCAAAAACCACGTTCATTCGCTCGAATTGCTGCTGCATGGCCTTCAGAACAATGGACATGTTCTCCTCTCTAGGTGTTGAATCACTTTGGTTCGACATTATAGAAAGCTGCAATGAAAGAGTTAGAAAAAAAAATCCTCACAATCCTCACGTGTTTGCACTCAAGATACCACTCCACTCGTGTTTCACTCTAATAGGCTTTTCTCGATGCTGTGCTCACACTCTCTTGCCTTTTTCCACTCTTTATTTTCACCCTCAAGTCCTATAAGAACTAATTGAACTTAACAAAGAAGAAATAACCAATGTATGAATATTCTAACCAACAAAAAACCCACGAAATAACAACACAACCAGAATATATATATATATTTTGGATAATGATTTTTTTTTTTTTGGATAATGAACACAACTCACAACACAACCTAGAATAGTCAACAAAGAAAAGAACTTAGGATACAAGCACGAATTTGTGTAGAACTCAAAGAAATCTTAGGATACAAGCATGAATTGGTGTTGAACTCAAAGAAGTCTTAGGATACAAGCACAAATTTGTGTAGAAGTCAAAGAAATCTTAGGATATAAGAAGAATTTGTGTAGAAGTCTTGTTCTAATTTTTTTTTTTTTTTTTGGAATTTTAATATAATCAATACACAAAATCTTCAAGAAGAACAAGCAAGAAAAAAGAGCAAACAATAAAATGCAGAAGCTATGAATTAAAAGGACGAAAAATTCAAAGATAAATCAAACCTAATTTTGGAACTTTGGCTCTGATACCAAATGATGTGAACCCGTAAGGTTATATAACCCCCAAACCCACACTCAATTTGTTTTACACCCAAGAACTCCCAAAAATCAGATTCTTCAACCTTCTAGACCCGATGAATACTCAATCCACGAACCCGAAAGTATAAACACTCAAGAACGCCACAAAGGAAGCCTTCCTTTGATAAGTTCAGTAGTTCTATCAAGAACAAGTAGGTGAAACGAAATTTCACTCAGTTTTTGTATTAATTGATCAATGGTTGCATAAAATGACTTACAAATGAGTTTAAATAGAAAATGAAATGTCTTGGAACGACCCTCCAAGCATGGGAAACGAAAACAAGTAAAGGAAGGTGTGATTTGTTGACTAGGAAGCTTTGAACTCAATAAAAAACGTGCAACACAATTATCAAATGAAGATAACACAATTGTCAAAGTAAGACAACAATTGTCAAAGTAAGACAGCTTCTGGATACTTTGAAATAACCGACCATATCTTCCTCGTGTGACCTCCAATGGATCTGATTCCAAATTGAAAATTGAAGATAAGATCATGAAATTTGAAAAGTCCTACTCACAAGTCTCTAGAAACCTAACCGTTCACACGTTATGAATTTCCAAAGTTATCCCTTCGAATTAGCAAGTTGCATCTTCCTTAACTTGAATTACATTCACTAAGGTTGGGCCCTCCTTTTGCAAGTCCATTCCTTCCATGGGCCTCCATGAATATGCCTGAACCCAAATCCCTTGAATTAGCCCACTCAATGCATTTTTGAATTTCTTAGCACGTGCTCTTATAACCGGCCCAACGGGAACTTGGATTGGATCCGCATTCCATGCCCTTGTGCTAGATAAGTCTTCATCACTCTCTGCCCTACAGAAAACCATAAGATCATCCGCAAAGCATAAATGCGAAATACCAATCTTCCCACACTGCCAATGGTATGCAAACTGACCCTCCTACTCCATAATATGCATCAACCCCGAGAAGACCTCCATAGCCAGCACAAATAAATAAGGGGACATAGGATGCCCCTGCCTCAAACCTCGGCCACTAGCAAAGAAACCATTCAACTCGCCATTGATAGAAATCGAGAAACGGGGAGTGGAAATGCACTCAGAAATCCAAGTTATCATCTGCTCTGGGAAGCCTAAAATCTGTAAAATAGCCACTAAGAAATCCCAACGCACAGAATCATAAGCTTTCATTAAATCTACCTTCAGCGCACACCTAGGATGACCCCCATCACGATGATAGTTCCTTAACAATTCCTGCGACAGTAATATATTATCACTAATCCTCCTACCAGCAACGAAGGCCGACTGAAAAGGACTAACAACATCAGGCAGCACCATCTGAACTCGATTCGCAATAATTTTGGCAATGCATTTGTAGATAGTGTTACAACACGAAATAGGCCTAAAATCCCCAACCTTAGAAGGATTAGGAACCTTAGGAATAAGAGCAACCACAGTAGCATTCACTTGCTTGAGCAATCTCCCGGAGCTAAAAAACGAATGAATAGCACGAAGAAAATCATCACCAACAACAGACCAAGCTTTCTTGAAGAAAGTAGCATTATACCCATCCGGACCAGGAGCTTTATTATCTTTTAAAGAGAACAAAACTGCCTTACTTTCAACATCACTAACCTCTCTACCCAAGGTAGCACACTGATCACCAGAAATACGTTTCGGGAGAGCCCGCCTCACTAAATCAAGGTCAATCCTAGGGCATCCAGCAGGCTGTCTCAGAAGTGTCTCAAAGAAGTTCACCACCATTGATTTAACTTCACTAGGCTCCTCCACACGATTACCATGCTCATCGGTAAGAGATAATACCTTACTCCTACTACATCTTTGTCTCATCGATCGAAAAAAGAACTTAGAATTCCTATCTCCCAAATTAATCCACTGAACCCGGGACTTTTTTCTCAAAAAACTCTCTTCATCTCTACTCAAATCACCATAAAGCTTCACCAACCGAGACTCCTCCCCATGTAAAGAAATGTTCGTAGGCTGCCTCTGAATATCCCATTGCACAGACTCTAAATCATGCTTAGCTTGCTGCAACCTAGAAGACAAGTCAGAATAACACTCCCTATTAAGTTTCTTAAGCTCCACTTTCAATCTTTTTAGCTTCTTACATAGCTGAAACATAGGAGACCCATCCACCCTGTCCGCCCAAACTCGATCCACCAAGGATAAAAATTCTGGATGATCCGCCCAGAAATCAAAAAACTTAAAAGGCACCCGTCGCCGAGGGAGATCCACAATCTTAACAATCATAGGAGAGTGATCAGAAACACTGGATGGAAGAAAATGCGCCTCAGAACCTTGAAATGAAATATCCCACTTCAAATTGACCAAAGCTCGATCTAACTTTCGAAGAATAGGATCAACCGTACGATGATTAGACCATGTATAGAAGCACCCATTAAATCGCAGATCATCCAACCCAGACTCAGCTAAACAATTAGAAAAGTCGTCTTTCCAATGTGGCCAAGAATTGGATCCTCCAACACTCTCAACCGAAGACTTAATAGCATTAAAATCACCCATCACAATCCAAGCATTATTCTCCCATTCCACTCCGCGCGCCACTAAATCAGCCCACAACGCCTCCCTACGAACATTACAATTATCACCGTACATTATCGATATCATACACTCCCAAGTAGAATCAACAGAAGTAACTCTACAATGGATAACTTGTTCAGAAGATTCGACAACCAAAACAGTAACATCGAACGGATTCCAACAAACCCAAATCCTCCCCAAAGAGGAAAAATTATAATTGCACTCCACCATCCAAGACCGGTCAATGGTCTTAAGAATAACATCTTTATTTTTCTCCAGAACTTTCGTTTCCACTAAACCACACAAAGACAATTTCTCATCTTTAATCAAATTGCGAACCTCTCTTTGCTTCAAAGGGTCATTAAGACCCCTAATATTCCAGCATCCAAAAATCATAATAAATATACAAAGATAAGAAGAATCCCCCACAAATCTATCTCCACTTACCCCCCCTAGGGGAGGAGTGCTTCTAATTCTTCTTACCCTTACTACTAGAACCTTTCTTCTTCTTTTTCTTTTCCAGAGAATCCTTAACTTTTGAAGCCAAAGCATTACGAGGAGGACTAGAATCACTACCATCCTCACCATGACCAGCCTCATCCTTATCACAAAGAGCATATCCATCATCACAAAGAGCATCCCTGTCATCAACATAACCATTAGCCCCATCCTTACAAAGAACAGCCCCTGCATCACAAACAGTGTCCAGAATTGCTAAAGGAGTACCCTCTTCCGTTACTTCCAAATTCAGAGTATGGTCATTGCCCTCCATTGGCACTAAATTAAGATGATTATCAATATTTTCCACAAGCGGAACACTAGCACTGTTCCCCATAGTAGATAATTCTCCACCCTTGTTCTTTTTTTTAACCTCAACCCAAACCGGTCGTTTAGGCCCCAACGAGTCTTCTTGCCTCTTCTTCATATCATGAACATCAACCCCTCTATTTCCTGTAACCAGATTCATATTGTCACCCAAATCTTGAACACTTGGTTTACATATACCCGACGCATGCCCAAACACCTTACAAATATTACACCTAGAAGGAAGCCACTCATAAACAGCATAAATAGTTTTCCACTCCCCATTAGCACATTGAATATCAAACTCATTAATGACATCCTTCGATGCATCAACCTCAACACACACACGAGCAAAGCTAAGACGTTTCCTAGCTAATGTAATGTGATCGGCATGTAATGGAATGCCCAAAGCACTAACTGCAAAACTCAGGCCCTTAGAAGTCCAATATTCAAAAGGTAGATTATAAAGTTTAACCCATACAGGAATATTGCGTAACTCATCTTTAGACAAGGATAAACTAGGCTGCCACCTTTTAAGAACAAGCAATTTATTCACTATATGCCATGGACCTTTTTCAAGAACTTCACAAGCATGGTCAAGACTATCAAACTTGAAAATAAAGAACCCTTGTTCCGAAGATAAGACTTCTTTAAGGCCAAACCTACCCCAAATTTTATGAACTATTGAATTCACTACGGGGAATGGAATTCGCTTATCCACAAAGTACCCTATCAAGGAAGTTCTCCATTCTTCACTTCCCTCAATAGCTACCTCAACCGGAGGGCTAACTTTAATTCTTCCATTTTCTTCAGTAGGTTTAAAATATTGTAAGGATTCAAAGGTAGAAGATCGTACCTCACAAGCAATAGGAGAAGAATTCTGGACAGCCTTAGCATAAGATGGTTTCAGCCCTTGATAATGCATGGAAGAAGGTGTTGAAAATGGTCCAAGATGGTTTCAGCCCCTCCTTGTCCAAAGCTACCAAGACCCGAAATTGAGCCCAAAGCACTCGATTTCGGCCCAATTACACCCACATCAGACCCAAAATGCAAGTTACCAAGCTTTTCCTTTCTATTATCATCTCTTGCAAGCCCAACTCCACCATAATTCGAAGGTGATTCAATAACATTAATCCTTGGCCCATCTAATTTTGTAGAATCAGCCCCATTAGCTCCAATTTCGTGGCCAACATTACCAATACCCGAAATTGAACCCAAAGCACCACATTTTGACTCTATTACCCCCATTCCTTGCTGAATACTTTTATTTAGTGGAGGAAGGTCATCAACAACCACCTTCCTTTGACAATTTTGGCCATTAATGTCAATATTAGCATCCTTATGTTGAAAAATCCGCCCATGAGAATCATCCATCCTTTGAATTATTTGCCCCTTGCACATGTCTCCAACCACCACTTGAAAATTGTGTCCATTATTATCTCTATGCAACACCTCATTCAACAAGTCTTCACCCTTGTCACCAATGTCAACCACACCTATCTTCTTGTCCAATCCCGAAATAGTTGTAAGACAACCAATTCTTCCTTTGGAGACAGCTCCTACTCCATCACAATTATCATCCATTTCAAGAGACCTACTACTTACACCAAAAGAGACATTTTTCATTGCACCACCATTACCAAATTCAGCTTTAACAACTCCAGCTGAAGCTTTATCATGACAGCCCTTCATACCATTGAATTTCAAAGAAGAAACATGGTTTCCATCCTTCATACCACCATCAACAATAGAGGGCATATCATGGCAGCCCTTCATTACCCCTTCATGACAGCTCTTTATCCCATTGATCATCAAAGAAGAAGAAGAAACATGGTCTCCATCCTTCTTGACACCACCATCTATAGATGATATATCATGACAGCCCATGACTAGCCCTTCATGATAACCATTCACTCCATTGGAACTCAAAGAAGAAACATGGTCTCCACCCTTCTTCACACCACCATCAGCTATATGATAGCCCTTCATTCCATTTGAGATCAAAGAAGAAACATGGTCTCCATCCTTCTTCACACCACTAGCAGTAGGATTTTGGGTCCTACGACACGTATGAGTCAAATCGCGTCTTACAAAAGATTATGCAATGTGTAATAGACTCGAGTTGAGCATGTAATGCAATTATATTTAGAACCATTAGTCCTACGACACGTCTGGGTCAAATCGCGTCTTACAAAGGACTAAACAATATGTAATATAGTCGAATTGAGTACCTTTAGTCCTACGCAACACGTTTGTGTTAAATGGCGTTTTACAAAGGATTACCCAATATGTAATATACACTCGAGTTAAGTACCTTTAGTCCAACGACACGTTGGGGTCAAATCACGTCTTATAAGATTACGCAACATATAATATACTCGGATTGAGTACTTTTAGTCCTAGCAACACGTTTTGGTCAAAATGACATGTTTGGGTCAAATCGCATCTTACAAAGTATTACGCCACACGTAATACACTCGAACTGAGTACCTTTAGTCCTATACAACACGTTTAGGACAAATCGCATCTTCGAAAAGGATTATACAATATGTAATACACTCAAATTGAGTACCTTTAGTCCTACGCAACACGTTTGGGTCAAATCGCGTCTTACAAAGGATGACGCAATATACAATACACTCGAGATTTGTACCTTTAGTCCTACGAAACATTTAAGACAAATCGCATCTTACAAAGCATTAAGCACATGTAATAGACTCAAATTAGGTACCTTTGGTCGTACGAAACACGTTCGGGTCAAATTGCAGCTTAAAAAGGTTGACACAACATATAATACACATGTTATACACTCTATTTGAGTACCTTTTGTCCTCCGACACGTTTGGGTCAAATTGCGACTTAAAACGATTACGTAACATGTAATAGATTTGAATTGAGTACCTTTGGTCCTATTACAAAACGTTTGGGTCAAATCTCATCTTAAAAGGATTATGCAACATGTAATACACTCGAGTTGAGTACTTTTTGTCCTACGACTTGTTTGGGTCAAATCAAGGCTTACAAAGGATTATGCATTTAGTAATAGACTCGAGTTGAATACCTTTAGTCCTACATAACACGTTTTTTTTGGATAATGAAAAACTAATTATCCTACATAACACGTTTTGATCAAATTACATCTTATAAAGGATTAAACAACACGTTTGGGTCAAATTACATCTTAAAAAGATTACGCAACATATAATGGACTTGAATTGAGTACCTTTGGTCCTATTACAAAACGTTTGGGTCAAATCGCGGCTTACAATGGATTACGCAACATTTAATACACTCGCGTTGAGTACCTTTAGTCCTACGACATGTTTGGGTCAAATCGCGTCTTACAAAGGATTACGCAATGTGTAATAGACTCGAGTTAAGTACCTTTAGTCCTACACAACACGATTTGATCAAATCACAGGATTACAACATGTAATGCACTCGAATTGAGTACCTTTAGTTGTATGACATGATTGGGTCAAATCGCGTCGTACAAAGGATTAAACAATATGTAATATAGACGAATTGAGTACCTTTAGTCCTACGCAACACGTTTTTATCAAATGGCATCTTACAAAGGATTACCCAACATGTAATACACTTGAGCTGAGTACCTTTAGTCCTACGACATGTTTGGGTCGAATCGCGTCTTAAAAGGTTTACGCAACATGTAAAAGACATGAATTGAGTACCTTTGTCCTATTGCAAAATGTTTGGGTCAAATCGCGGCTTACAATGGATTGCACACATGTAATACACTCGAGTTGAGTACTGTTAGTCTTATGACACGTTTGGGTCAAATAACGTCTTAGAAAGGATTACGCAATGTGTAATAGACTCTATTGAGAACCTTTAGTCCTACACAACACGTTTTGATCAAATCACATCTTACAAAGGATTACGCAACATGTAATGCACTCGAGTTCAGTACCTTTAGTCCTACGACACGTTTGGGACAAATCGCGTCTGACAAACGATTTCGCAACATTTTATACACTCCAGCTAAGTAACTTTAGTCCTATGACATGTTTGGGTCAAATCACGCCTTACAAAGGATTACGCAACATGTAATAGACTCCAATTAGGTACCTTTGGTCGTACGAAACACGTTTGGGTCAAATTGCAGCATAAAAAAGTTGACACAACATCTAATACACAACATGTTATATGTTCAAGTTGAGTACCTTTTGTCCTACGACACGTTTGGGTCAAATCGCATCTTAAAAGGATTACGCAACATGTAATATACTAGAATTGAGTACCTTTGGTCCTATTGCAAAATGTTTGGGTCAAATTGCAGCTTACAATGGATTACGCAGTGTGTAATACACTCGAGTTTAGTGCTTTTAGTCCTACAACACGTTTGGGTCAAATCGCGCCTTACAAAGGATTACGCAATGTGTAATAGACTCGAGTTGAGTACCTTTAGTCCTACAGAACAGGTTTTGATCAAATCCCATCTGATACGAACCTCGTCAATTGTATCCAGATTGATGCAGAAGATCGTTCTAACTTCTGGTTCGGATGGAAACCGCGACCCAACACCTATATCGAGATATGAACCTTGGTATAAAGCAGGACGCCACAATCAAGGATGAAATACTCGATTGATAAGTAAAAGAGGAACGCCACAGAGAATTATGATAAGTTTCAATTAGTTCTCAAAGAACAAAAGAGAAAATTATATTAATTTTCATTCAAAATCAAGTCTGCCTCTCTTACATCCATTCAGATTCTTATAAACTAAAACCCTAAAAGTCAAGAAAGGCTACATGCCTATCTCTAAAAAGGAAAAAAGATATTCAGCCATTAAGGCCTTACAAACAGAAAACTAGAATGAGCATACAAATGGAAAAAACTAAAACAAGCAACTATTAAATCAAGCCCAAGCCGAAATTGTGCCGCACGCCCAAGCCTTCTCTTATTCGGCCCAATCAATTGCCTTGATGACGTTAATCAAGTCTTGGTCTTCATGTGGGTTCATCTTGGACTTTAATAATTCAGAATCAGCCCATGTGTCTTGAATTAGGCCATTGAGTGCTTCTTTGAATCTATTAGCCCTTGCCCTTGTTATTGGCCCAACCGGAATATGCAATGGATCCCTTGGTGCATTTCCCTTATTCTCATCACCATCTTATAAAGGATTACGCTACATGTAATGCACTCAAATTGAGTACCTTTAGTCCTACGACACGTTTGGGTCAAATTGCGTATTACAAAGGATTAAACAATAACATGTAAGCAACCATAAGTTGAAGGGTTTTAGAGAGAGAAAATGCTCTGCCTTCTCTCTAGAATTTTTTGAGTGTTCTTCTTGATTTTTTTCTATTCTCTCTTTGGGATCATTATTGATTTCTTTTGATGATTACAAGCTCAATTTTCGTTCTTCTTTAGCTTTAGGTTTGTTGGTCATTTTCTGGGCAGTTTTTTAGCTTGTTTTGTGCCATGGTATGCTTGTGATTTTGGGTTGGGTTTATGATCTTCATCTTCCTCTTGGTGATCACGAGCTCATCTCCCTCTCTTTTAGTGTTATTTTGCTGGTCCATTTTCCCTTATTTTCTGGGCAGTTCTGGATTGCTTGTTTGCCATGGTGGATGATTCTACTTTGGCCAATCTTGTGACTGATTTTGCTTGTGATTTTGAGCTGCGTTTTGTCTTTATTGTTGGGTGGTGATCATCATCTTCTTCTTGTTATATTGGTTGGAGCCATGGTTGGTGGTTCTTTAGCTGCTGGTGATGTAAAGAAGGGTGGTATGAAGAGTGGAGACATTGTTTCCGGGTGTTGCGTGTCTACAAAACTTGTTCCTTCGAATTTGCCTCATGGTATTGGTGCTGTAGAAGGAAGAAGTCCGAATTTGGGTGAGAATTGCTCAAAGGATGGTTGTTTTGCTACTGTTTCGGGATTGCAATCAAATAAAACAACACATGATAGGCATGGAGCTGTTGGTTGTGTAAATGGGATTGAATCCAAGCATGATGATGTTCTTCATAGGGTGTTGCATGATGAGGAAGATGAAAATCTGGATTTGGGTGAAGGTAGAAATATGGTTTTGGGTGAAAACCATGTGAAGGCTGGTTGTCTCTCAACAATTTCGGGATTGGACAAGAAGAAAGCTATGGTTGACAATGATGAAAAGAGTGAAGACTTGTTGCATGAGATCATGTGCAATGGGCAATTAATTCAAATGATGAATGATTGTCATGGACAAATTTTTCAAAATAAGGTGGCTAGTATTGACCTTAATAGCCAAAATTGTCAAAGGAAAGTGGTTGGTGATGACTTTCCTTCACTAAATAATACTAGTCAGCAAGGAATGGGGGTAATAGAGTCAAATTTTGGTGCTTTGGGCTCAATTTCAGGTATTGGAGCTAATGGGACTGATTCCACAAAATTAGATGGGCCAAGGATTAATGTTATTGAATCACCTTCGAATTATGGTGGAGTTGGGCTTGCAAGAGATGATCATAGAAAGGAAAAGCTTGGTAACTTGCATTTTGGGTCTGATGTGGGCGTAATTGGGCCGAAATCGAGTGCTTTGGGTTCAATTTCGGGTCTTGGTAGCTTTGGACAAGGAGGGGCTGATCTTGGACCATTTTCAACACCTTCTTCCATGCATGATCAAGGGCTGAAACCATCTTATGCTAAGGCTGTCCAGAATTCTTCTCCTATTGCTTGTGAGGTACGATCTTCTACCTTTGAATCCTTACAATATTTTAAACCAACTGAAGAAAATGGAAGAATTAAAGTTAGCCCTCCGGTTGAGGTAGCTATTGAGGGAAGTGAAGAATGGAGAACTTCCTTGATAGGGTACTTTGTGGATAAGAGAATTCCTTTCCCCGTAGTGAATTCAGTAGTTCATAAAATTTGGGGTAGGTTTGGCCTTAAAGAAGTTTTATCTTCGGAACGAGGGTTCTTTATTTTCAAGTTTGATAGTCTTGACCATGCTTGTGAAGTTCTTGAAAAAGGTCCATGGCATATAGTGAATAAATTGCTTGTTCTTAAACGGTGGCAGCCTAGTTTATCCTTGTCTAAAGATGAGTTACGCAATATTCCTGTATGGGTTAAACTTTACAATCTTCCGTTTGAATATTGGACTTCAAAGGGCCTGAGTTTTGTAGTTAGTGCTTTGGGCATTCCATTGCATGCCGATCACATTACTTTAGCTAGGAAACGTCTTAGCTTTGCTCGTGTGTGTGTTGAGATTGATGCTTCGAAGGATGTCATTAATGAGTTTGATATTCAATGTGCTAATGGGGAGTGGAAAACTATTTATGCTGTTTATGAGTGGCTTCCTTCTAGGTGTAATATTTGTAAGGTGTTTGGGCATGCGCCGGGTATATGTAAACAAAGCGTTCAAGATTTGGGTGACAATGTGAATATGGTTACCGGAAATGGAGAGGTTGATGTTCATGATATGAAGAAGAGGCACGAAGACTCGTTGGGGCCTAAACGACCGGTTTGGGTTAAGGTTAAAAAAAAGAACAAGGGTGGAGAATTATCTACTATGGGGAATAGTGCTAGTGTTCCGCTTGTGGAAAATGTTGATAATCATCTTAATTTAGTACCAATGGAGGGCAATGACCATACTCCGAATTTGGAAGTAATGGAAGAGGGTACTCCTTTACCAATTTTGGACACTGTTTGTGATGCAGGGGCTGCGCTTTGTAAGGATGGGGCTAATGGTTATGTTGATGACAGGGATGCTCTTTGTGATGATGGGGGTGCTATTTGTGGTAATGATGAGGCTGGTCATGGTGAGGATGGTAGTGATTCTAGCCCTCCTCGTAATGCTTTGGCTTCAAAAGTTAAGGATTCTCTGGAAAAGAAAAAGAAGAAGAAAGGTTCCAGTAGTAAGGGTAAGAAGAATAAGAAGCACTCATCCCCTAAGGGGGGTAAGTGGAGATAGATTTGTGGGGGTTTCTTCTTATCTTTGTATATTTATTATGATTTTTGGGTGCTGGAATATTAGGGGTCTTAATGACCCTTTGAAGCAAAGAGAGGTTCGCAATTTGATTAAAGATGAGAAATTGTCTTTGTGTGGTTTAGTGGAAACGAAAGTTCTGGAGAAAAATAAAGATGTTATTCTTAAGACCATTGACCGGTCTTGGAAGGTGGAGTGCAATTACAATTTTTCCTCTTTGGGGAGGATTTGGGTTTGTTGGAATCCGTTCGATGTTACTGTTTTGGTTGTCGGAGCTTCTGAACAAGTTATCCATTGTAGCGTTTCTTCTGTTGATTCTACTTGGGAGTGTATGATTTCGATTGTGTACGGTGATAATTGTAATGTTCGTAGGGAGGCGTTGTGGGCTGATTTAGTGGCGCGCGGAGTGGAATGGGAGAATAGTGCTTGGATTGTGATGGGTGACTTTAATGCTATTAAGTCTTCGGTTGAGAGTGTTGGAGGCTCCAATTCTTGGCCTCATTGGAAAGATGACTTTTCTAATTGTTTAGCTGAGTCTGGGTTGGATGATCTGCGATTTAATGGGTGCTTCTATACTTGGTCTAATCATCGTACGATTGATCCTATTCTTCGAAAGTTAGATAGAGCTTTGGTCAACTTGAATTGGGATATTTCCTTTCGAGGTTCAGAGGCGCATTTTCTTCCTTCTAGTGTTTCTGATCACTCTCCTATGATTGTTAAGATTGTGGATCTCCCTCGGCGACGGGTGCCTTTTAAGTTTTTTGATTTCTGGGCGGATCATCCAGAATTTTTATCCTTGGTGGATCGGGTTTGGGCGGACAGGGTGGATGGGTCTCCTATGTTTCAGCTATGTAAGAAGCTAAAAAGATTGAAAGTAGAGCTTAAGAAACTTAATAGGGAGTGTTATTCTGACTTGTCTTCTAGGGTGCAGCAAACTAAACATGATTTAGAGTCTGTGCAATGGGATATTCAGAGGCAGCCTACGAACGCTTCTTTACATGAGGAGGAGTCTCGGTTGGTGAAGCTTTATGGTGACTTGAGTAGAGATGAGGAGAGTTTTTTGAGACAAAAGTCCCAGGTTCAGTGGATTAATTTGGGAGATAGGAATTCTAAGTTCTTTTTTCGATCGATGAGACAAAGATGTAGTATGAGTAAGGTATTATCTCTTACCGATGAGCATGGTAATCGTGTGGAGGAGCCTAGTGAAGTTAAATCAATGGTGGTGAACTTCTTTGAGACACTTCTGAGACAGCCTGCTGGATGCCCTAGGATTGACCTTGATTTAGTGAGGCGGGCTCTCCCGAAACGTATTTCTGGTGATCAGTGTGCTACCTTGGGTAGAGAGGTTAGTGATGTTGAAATTAAGGCAGTTTTGTTCTCTTTAAAAGATAATAAAGCTCCTGGTCCGGATGGGTATAATGCTACTTTCTTCAAGAAAGCTTGGTCTGTTGTTGGTGATGATTTTCTTCGTGCTATTCGTTCGTTTTTTAGCTCCGGGAGATTGCTCAAGCAAGTGAATGCTACTGTGGTTGCTCTTATTCCTAAGGTTCCTAATCCTTCTACGGTTGGGGATTTTAGGCCTATTTCGTGTTGTAACACTATCTACAAATGCATTGCCAAAATTATTGCGAATCGTGTTCAGATGGTACTGCCTGATGTTGTTAGTCCTTTTCAGTCGGCCTTCGTTGCTGGTAGGAGGATTAGTGATAATATATTACTGTCGCAGGAATTGTTAAGGAACTATCATCGTGATGGGGGTCATCCTAGGTGTGCGCTGAAGGTAGATTTAATGAAAGCCTATGATTCTGTGCGGTGGGATTTCTTAGTGGCTATTTTACAGATTTTAGGCTTCCCAGAGCAGATGATAGCTTGGATTTCTGAGTGCATTTCTACTCCCCATTTCTCTATTTCTATCAATGGCGAGTTGAATGGTTTCTTTAATAGTAGCCGAGGTTTGAGGCAGGGGGATCCTATGTCCCCTTATTTATTTGTGCTGGCTATGGAGGTCTTCTCGGGGTTGATGCGTATTATGGAGCAGGAGAGTCAGTTTGCGTACCATTGGCGGTGTGGGAAGATTGGTATTTCGCATTTATGCTTTGCGGATGATCTTATGGTTTTCTGTAGGGCAGAGAGGGAGTCAGTTGCTGCAGTTAATGTTGTCCTTGGTCAGTTCCAAGCTCTTTCTGGGTTGATTCCTAATCCTAACAAGAGCAATCGTTTTGTGGCTGGTGTGTCTTCTGAGACTAAGCAAGAGTTACTTGGGATTCTTGGTTTTCAGGAAGGGGTATTACCTGTCAGATATCTTGGGGTTCCTCTGATTTCTACTAAGCTTACGGCAGTGGATTGTAGGGTTCTTGTCGACAGGATTGTAGCGAGAGTTAAGAGTTGGACTAGTAGGGTTCTTTCTTTCGCAGGGAGGCTTCAGCTCATTAAATCTGTATTGTTCTCTATTCAGGTGTATTGGTCCTCCATTTTTATCTTGCCTAAGTCAGTGGTGATTAAGGTTGAAACTACTTTGCGTAGTTTTCTTTGGAAGGGTTCAGATTTAGGTAAAGGTGGGGCCAAGGTTGCATGGTCTTCGGTGTGTTTACCAAAGGAAGAGGGTGGTCTCGGTATTAAGAGCATTGAGTGTTGGAATAAAGCTGCCATAAGTAAGCATTTGTGGGCTGTCTGTAGCAATTTGAGGTCTTCTGTCTGGGTCTCGTGGGTTAGATCTACTCTGCTTAAGGGAAAGAATGTGTGGGAGGTTAGGTGCCCTGGGGATTGCTCGTGGAGTTAGAGGAAAATTCTAGGCCTTCGGTGTCTTGTGCGGCGGTTGATGCCGTTTCGGGTGGGTAATGGGGAGGATATTTCTCTTTGGTTTGATTATTGGCATCCGTTGGGTCCTTTGGTGGAGGTGTTTGGGCGACGGATTATTTATGATTCTGGTCTTGGTCTTCATGCTAGGGTGGCGGATGTTGTTCAGGGAAGGGATTGGGCTTGGCCTCGTTCCCTGACCGGGAATTGGATGGACATTATCAGTGGTATCCTTGCTTCCTTCAGGCCTAATAACTCTCAAGCTGATACTTTGTGTTGGGTTGAGGACTCTCGGGGGGCTTTCTCTATTCGTAATGCTTGGGAGGCTTTTCGGTCCCGGCAGCCAGCGGTGGATTGGTTTAGGTCCGTTTGGCATTCTAAATCAATTCCTAGACATGCTTTCATCTTCTGGTTGGCCATTAGGGGTGCTCTTTCTACTCAGGATAAGCTTCTTATTTATGGCTTGATTCCGGCTATTCGTTGTGTGTTTTGTGGAGGGAGTTGTGAGGATGTCCCTCATCTCTTTTTTTATTGTTCTTATTCTTGCGAGGTTTGGTTTGCTCTTTTAAGGAAGTGCAGATTACCTCTGCGTCCTCGGAGCTGGGAGGATACTATTCTTTGGTGTTGCCATTTCCGCGGTCGGCAACTTCGTGGGTGGGTGGTGCGTATTATGCTTGCGGCTGCTGTCTATGCTATTTGGCGTGAGCGGAATGCTAGGATGCATGGCGAGTTACCTAAACCTGTTACCATGGTTGTTCGTTCCATTGTCAGAGATGTTTGTATGCGTCTTAATTCCTTATCTGGTGTGATGCCTTCTCCTACTAATAGGTGGCTCCACCAGTCTTGGGGTTTATCTGATTCTATTTTTTTGTAATTCGCTTGTTTTGCCTTTTATGGGGTCTGGTGGATTCTTTTGGTTGTACCTATGACAGGGTTTGTGCTTAGCTTTTATTGCTTTGCTGTTTTTTGAGTTTCGGTTGGTAGGGGGCCTGTCCCTTGTCTGACCTTGTGATCTTCTCGCTGGGGTATGCCCCTTTGCTTTTGTTTTGTCTCTTTGGTTAATATACTTACATTATCCAAAAAAAAACAATAACATGTAATATAGTCGAATTGAGTACCTTTAGTCCTACGCAACACGTTTGTGTCAAATGGGGTCTTATAAAGGATTACCCAATATGTAATACACTCGAGTTGAGTACCTTTAGTCCTACGACACGTTTGGGTCAAATTGCGTATTACAAAGGATTAAACAATAATATGTAATATAGTCGAATTGAGTACCTTTACTCCTACGCAACACGTTTGTGTCAAATGGGGTCTTATAAAGGATTACCCAATATGTAATACACTCGAGTTGAGTACCTTTAGTCCTACGACACGTTTGGGTCAATTTGCGTCTTACAAGATTACGTAACATATAATAGACTCGGATTGGGTACTTTTAGTTCTACGCAACACGTTTTAGTCAAATCGCGTCTTACACAGTATTACACAACATATATAATACACTCGAGTTGTATTCCTACGACACGTTTGGGTCAAATTGCGTCTTACAAAGGATAATGTAACATGTAATACACTCGACTTGTGTACCATTAGTACTACGACATGTTTGAGTCAAATCGCGTCTTACAAAGATTACGCAACATATAATAGACTCGGATTGAGCACTTTTAGCCCTACGGAACACTTTTTGGTCAAATTACATCTTACACAGGAATGCACAACATATAATACACTCGAGTTGAGTACCTTTAGTCCTACGACATGTTTGGGTCAAATCGCTTCTTACAAGTATTATGCAATATGTAATGAACTCGAAGTGAGTACCTTTGGTCCTATTGCAACACGTTCGGGTCAAATTGTGGCTTATAAAGGATTAGAGGAGTGTTATGTTATTTAGAGAAAATGCTCTACCTTCTCTCTAGAATTTTCTTAGTGTTCTTCTCGATTTTTCTATTCTCTCTTTGTGATTATCATTGTTTTCTTTGATGATTACAAGCTCAAATTTCGTTTTCCTTTAGTTTTAGGTTTGCTGGTCCGTTTTTGTTTTTTCTTTATCAATCTTATGAGTGTTATTACTTGTGTTCTTGAGCTGCGTTTTTTCTTTTGGTTGGGTTTATGATCTTCATCTTCCTCTTGGTGATCACGAGCTCATCTCTCTCTCTTTTAGTGTTATTTTGCTGGTCCATTTTCCCTTATTTTGTGGGCAGTTCTGGTTTGCTTGTTTGCCATAGTGGATAATTCTACTTTGGCCAATCTTGTGACTGATTTTGCTTGTGATTTTGAGCTGCGTTTTGTCTTTATTATTGGGTTGTGATCATCATCTTCTTCTTATTATATTGGTTAAAGCCATGGTTGGTGGTTCATTAGCTGTTGGTGATGTAAAGAAGGGTGGAATGAAGAGTGGAGACATTGTTTCTTCTTTAATGTCTAATGAAATAAAGGGTTGTCATAAAGGGCTAGTGATGGGCTGTCATGGTAGATCATCTCTTGTTGATGGTGTAAAAAAGGATGGAGAACATGTTTCCAAAGGTAGAGAAAGAGCTGGTGTGTCTCTTTCAAATTGTAGCAAGTTGGATGTGCAAGATCAAGTTGTGTTTGATATAAATCTGGTTGATAGTGCAAGACATGGTGGGTTGGTGAATTTGAGTGATGGAAAGCTTGCAAATGGAGCTGTTGGTTATGCAAATGGGATTGAAGGCAAGCATGGTGATGTTCTTCATGGGGTGTTGCATGTTGAGGAAGATGCAAATCTGGTTTTGGGTGAATGTAGAAATTTGGTTTTGGGTGAAAATTGTGTTAAGGTTGGTTGTCTTTCAACTATTTCGGGATTGGACAAGAAGAAAGGTGTGGTTGACATTGGTGAAAAGGGTGAAGACTTGTTGAATGAGGTGTTGCATAGAGATCATAATGGACAAAATTTTCAAATGGTGGTTGGAGACATGTGCAATGGGCAAATAATTCAAAAGATGGATGATTCTCATGGGCGGATTTTTCAACATAAGGATGCTAATATTGACATTAATGGCCAAAATTGTCAAAGGAAGGTAGTTGTTGAGGACCTTCCTTAACTAAATAAAAGTATTCAGCAAGGAATGGGGGTAATAGAGTCAAAATGTGGTGCTTTGGGTTTAATTTCGGGTATTGGTAATGTTGGGCACGAAATTGGAGCTAATGGGGCTGATTCTACAAAATTAGATAGGCCAAGGATTAATGTTATTGAATCTCCTTCGAATTATGGTGGATTTGGGCTTGCAAGAGATGATAATAGAAAGGAAAAGCTTGGTAACTTGCATTTTGGGTTTGATGAGGGTGTAATTGGGCCGAAATCGAGTGCTTTGGGCTCAATTTCGGGTCTTGGTAGCTTTGGACAAGGAGGGGCTGATCTTGGACCATTTTCAACACCTTCTTCGAGTGCTTTACCCTGTTGTGAATTAAGTAGTTCATAAAATTTGGGGTAGGTTTGGCCTTAAAGAAGTCTTATCTTCGGAACAAGGGTTCTTTATTTTCAAGTTTGATAGTCTTGACCATGCTTGTGAAGTTCTTGAAAAAGGTCCATGGCATATAGTGAATAAATTGCTTGTTCTTAAAAGGTGGCAGCCTAGTTTATCCTTGTCTAAGGATGAGATACGCAATATTCCTGTATGGGTTAAACTTTATAATCTACCTTTTGAATATTGGACTTCTAAGGGCCTGAGTTCTGTAGTTAGTGCTTTGGACATTCCATTACATGCCGATCACATTACATTAGCTAGAAAACGTCTTAGCTTTACTCGTGTGTGTGTTGAGGTTGATGCTTCGAAGGATGTCATTAATGAGTTTGATATTCAATGTGCTAATGGGGAGTGGAAAACTATTTATGCTGTTTATGAGTGGCTTCCTTCTAGGTGTAATATTTGTAAGGTGTTTGGGCATGCGTCGGGTATATGTAAACCAAGTGTTCAAGATTTGGGTGACAATGTGAATCTGGTTACAGGAAAAAGCGGGGTTGATGTTCATGATATGAAGAAGAGGCACGAAGACTCGTTGGGGCCTAAACGACCGGTTTGGGTTGAGGTTAAAAAAAAGAACAAGGGTGGAGAATTATCTACTATGGGGAACAGTGCTAGTGTTCCGCTTGTGGAAAATGTTGATAATCATCTTAATTTAGTGCCAATGGAGGGCAATGACCATACTCTGAATTTGGAAGTAACGGAAGAGGGTACTCCTTTAGCAATTATGGACACTGTTTGTGATGCAGGGGCTGTTCTTTGTAAGGATGGGGCTAATGGTTATGTTGATGACAGGGATGTTCTTTGTGATGATGGGGATGCTCTTTGTGATAAGGATGAGGCTGGTCATGGTGAGGATGGTAGTGATTCTAGTCTTCCTCGTAATGCTTTGGCTTCAAAAGTTAAGGATTCTCTTTAAAAGAAAAAGAAGAAGAAAGCTTCTAGTAGTAAGGGTAAGAAGAATAAGAAGCACTCCTCCCCTAAGGGGGGTAAGTGGAGATAGATTTGTGGGGTTTTCTTCTTATCTTTGTATATTTATTATGATTTTTGGGTGCTGGAATATTAGGGGTCTTAATGACCCTTTAAAGCAAAGAGAGGTTCGCAATTTGATTAAAGATGAGAAATTGTCTTTGTGTGGTTTAGTGGAAACGAAAGTTCTGGAGAAAAATAAAGATGTTATTCTTAAGACTATTGACCGGTCTTGGAAGGTGGAGTGCAATTATAATTTTTCCTCTTTGGGGAGGATTTGGGTTTGTTGGAATCCGTTCAATGTTACTGTTTTGATTGTTGGATCTTCTGAGCAAGTTATCCATTGTAGAGTTTCTTCTGTTGATTCTACTTGGGAGTGTATGATATCGATTGTGTATGGTGATAATTGTAATGTTCGTAGGGAGGCATTGTGGGCTGATTTAGTGGCGCGCGAAGTGGAATGGGAGAATAGTGCTTGGATTGTGATGGGTGACTTTAATGCTATTAAGTCTTCGGTTGAGTGTTGGAGGATCCAATTCTTGGCCAGATTGGAAAGACGACTTTTCTAATTGTTTAGCTGAGTCTGGGTTGGATGATCTGCGATTTAATGGGTGCTTCTATACATGGTCTAATCATCGTACGGTTGATCCTATTCTTCGAAAGTTAGATCGAGCTTTGGTCAATTTGAAGTGGGATATTTCATTTTGAGGTTCAGAGGCGCATTTTCTTCCTTCCAGTGTTTTTGATCACTCTCCTATGATTGTTAAGATTGTGGATCTCCCTCGGCGACGGATGCCTTTTAAGTTTTTTGATTTCTGGGCGGATCATCCAGAATTTTTATCCTTGGTGGATCGAGTTTGGGCGGACAGGGTGGATGGGTCTCCTATGTGTCAGCTATGTAAGAAGTTAAAAAGATTGAATGTGGAGCTTAAGAAACTTAATAGGGAGTGCTATTCTGACTTGTCTTCTAGGGTGCAGCAAGCTAAGAATGATTTAGAGTCTATGCAATGGGATATTCAGAGGCAGCCTACGAACATTTGTTTACATGGGGAGGAGTCTCGGTTGGTGAAGCTTTATGGTGATTTGAGTAGAGATTAGGAGAGTTTTTTGAGACAAAAGTCCTGGGTTCAGTGGATTAATTTGGGAGATAGGAATTCTAAGTTCTTTTTTCGATCGATGAGACAAAGATGTAGTAGGAGTAAGGTATTATCTCTTACCGATGAGCATGGTAATCGTGTGGAGGAGCCTAGTGATGTTGAAATTAAGGTAGTTTTGTTCTCTTTAAAAGATAATAAAGCTCCTGGTCCGGATGGGTATAATGCTGCTTTCTTCAAGAAAGCTTGGTCTGTTGTTGGTGATGATTTTCTTCGTGCTATTCATTCATTTTTTAGCTCCGGGAGATTGCTCAAGCAAGTGAATGCTACTGTGGTTGCTCTTATTCCTAAGGTTCCTAATCCTTCTAAGGTTGGGGATTTTAGGCCTATTTCGTGGTGTAACACTATCTACAAATGCATTGCCAAAATTATTGCGAATCGTGTTCAGATGGTGCTGCCTGATGTTGTTAGTCTTTTTCAGTCGGCCTTCGTTGCTGGTAGGAGGATTAGTGATAATATATTACTGTCGCAGGAATTGTTAAGGAACTATCATCGTGATGGGGGTCATCCTAGGTGTGCGCTGAAGGTAGATTTAATGAAAGCCTATGATTCTGTACGGTGGGATTTCTTAGTGGCTATTTTATAGATTTTAGGCTTCCCAGATCAGATGATAACTTGGATTTCTGAGTGCATTTCCACTCCCCGTTTCTCGATTTCTATCAATGGCGAGTTGAATGGTTTCTTTGCTAGTGGCCGAGGTTTGAGGCAGGGGGATCCTGTGTCCCCTTATTTATTTGTGCTGGCTATGGAGGTCTTCTCGGGGTTGATGCGTATTATGGAGCAGGATGGTCAGTTTGCGTACCATTGGCGGTGTGGGAAGATTGGTATTTCGCATTTATGCTTTGCGGATGATCTTATGATTTTCTGTAGGGCAGAGAGGGAGTCAGTTGCTGCAGTTAATGTTGTCCTTGGTCAGTTCCAAGCTCTTTTTGGGTTGATTCCTAATCCTAGCAAGAGCAATCTTTTTGTGGCTGGCGTGTCTTCTGACATTAAGCAAGAGTTGCTTGGGATTCTTGGTTTTCAGGAAGAGGTATTACCTATCAGATATCTTGGGGTTCCTCTGATTTCTACTAAGCTTATGGCAGTGGATTGTAGGGTTCTTGTCGACAGGATTGTAGCGAGAGTTAAGAGTTGGACTAGTAGGGTTCTTTCTTTTGCAGGGAGGCTTCAGCTCATTCAATCTGTATTGTTCTCTATCCAGGTGTATTGGTCCTCCATTTTTATCTTGCCTAAGTCAGTGGTGATTAAGGTTGAAACTACTTTGCGTAGTTTTCTTTGGAAGGGTTCAGATTTAGGTAAAGGTGGGGCAAAGGTTGCATGGTCTTCGGTGTGTTTACCGAAGGAAGAGGGTGGACTCGGTATTAAGAGTGTTGAGTGTTGGAATAAGTCTGCCATAAGTAAGCATTTGTGGGCTGTCTGTAGCAATTTGAAGTCTTCTGTCTGGGTCTCGTGGGTTAGATCTACTCTGCTTAAAGGAAAGAATGTGTAGGAGGTTAGATGCCCTGGGGATTGCTCGTGGAGTTGGAGGAAAATTCTGGGCCTTCGGTGTCTTGTGCGGCGGTTGATGCAGTTTCGGGTGGGTAATGGGGAGGATATTTCCCTTTAGTTTGATTATTGGCATCCGTTGGGTCCTTTATCTGGTGTGGTGCCTTCTCCTAGTAATAGGTGGCTCCACCAGTCTTGGGGTTTATCTGATTCTATTTTTTTGTAATTCGCTTGTTTTGCCTTTTATGGAGTTTGTCCCTTTTGCTGTCGATCTGGTGGGTTCTTTTGGTTGTACCCTATGACAGGGTTTGTGCTTAGCTTTTATTGCTTTGCTGTTTTTTGAGTTTCGGTTGGTAAGGGACCTGTCCCTTGTCTGACCTTGTGATCATCTCGCTGGGGTATGCCCCTTCGCTTTTGTTTTGTCTCTTTGGTTAATATACTTACTTTATCCAAAAAAAAGGAGGAGTGTTATTCTGACTTGTCTTCTAGGGTGCAGCAAGCTAAACATGATTTAGAGTCTGTGTAATGGGATATTCAGAGGCAGCCTACGAACGTTTCTTTACATGAGGAGGAGTCTCGGTTGGTGAAGCTTTATGGTGATTTGAGTAGAGATGAGTAGAGTTTTTTGAGACAAAAGTCCCGGGTTCAGTGGATTAATTTGGGAGATAGGAATTCTAAGTTCTTTTTTCGATCGATAAGACAAAGATGTAGTAGAAGTAATGTATTATCTCTTACCGATGAGCATGGTAATCGTGTGGAGGAGCCTAGTGAAGTTAAATCTATGATGGTGAACTTCTTTGAGACACTTCTGAGACAGCTTGCTGGTTGCCCAAGGATTGACCTTGATTTAGTGAGGCGGGCTCTGCCGAAGCAGATTTCTAGTGATCAGTGTGTTACCTTGGGTAGAGAGGTTAGTGATGATGAAATTAAGGCAGTTTTGTTCTCTTTAAATGATAATAAAGCTCTTGGTCCGGATGGGTATAATGCTACTTTCTTCAAGAAAGCTTGGTCTGTTGTTGGTGATGATTTTCTTCGTGTTATTCGTTCGTTTTTTAGCTCCGGGAGATTGCTCAAGCAAGTGAATGCTACTGTGGTTGCTCTTATTCCTAAGGTTCCTAATCCTTCTACGGTTGGGGATTTTAGGCCTATTTCGTGTTGTAACACTAACTACAAATGCATTGTCAAAATTATTGCGAATCGTGTTCAGATGGTACTGCCTGATGTTGTTAGTCTTTTTCAGTCGGCCTTCGTTGCTGGTAGGAGGATTAGTGATAATATATTACTGTCGCAGGAATTGTTAAGGAACTATCATCGTGATGGGGGTCATCCTAGGTGTGCGCTGAAGGTAGATTTAATGAAAGCCTATGATTCTGTGCGGTAGGATTTCTTAGTGGTTATTTTACAGATTTTAGGCTTCCCGGAGCAGATGATAGCTTGGATTTCTGAGTGCATTTCTACTCCCCGTTTCTCTATTTCCATCAATGGCGAGTTGAATGGTTTCTTTGCTAGTAGCCGAGGTTTGAGGCAGGGGGATCCTATGTCCCCTTATTTATTTGTGCTGGCTATGGAGGTCTTCTCGGGGTTGATGCGTATTATGGAGCAGGAGAGTCAGTTTGCATACCATTGGCGGTGTGGGAAGATTGGTATTTCGCATTTATGCTTTGCGGATGATCTTATGGTTTTCTGTAGGGCAGAGAGGGAGTCAGTTGCTGCGGTTAATGTTGTCCTTGGTCAGTTCCAAGCTCTTTCTGGGTTGGTTCCTAATCCTAGCAAGAGCAATCTTTTTGTGGTTGGTGTGTCTTCCGAGACTAAGCAAGAGTTGCTTGGGATTCTAGGTTTTCAGGAAGGAGTATTACCTGTTAGATATCTCGGGGTTCCTCTGATTTCTACTAAGTTTATGGCAGTGGATTGTAGGGTTCTTGTCGATAGGATTGTAGCGAGAGTTAAGAGTTGGACTAGTAGGGTTCTTTCTTTCGCAGGGAGGCTTCAGCTCATTCAATCTGTATTGTTCTCTATCCAAGTGTATTAGTCCTCCATTTTTATCTTTCCTAAGTCAGTGGTGATTAAGGTTGAAACTATTTTGCGTAGTTTTCTTTGGAAAGGTTCAGATTTAGGTAAAGGTGGGCAAAGGTTGCATGGTCTTTGGTGTGTTTACCGAAGGAAGAGGGTGGACTCGGTATTAAGAGCGTTGAGTGTTGGAATAAAGCTGCCATAAGTAAGCATTTGTAGGCTGTCTGTAGCAATTTGAGGTCTTCTGTCTGGGTGTCGTGGGTTAGATCTACTTTGCTTAAGGGAAAGAATGTGTGGAAGGTTAGGTGCCCTGGGGATTGCTCGTGGAGTTTGAGGAAAATTCTGGGCCTTTGGTGTCTTGTGCGGCGGTTGATGCAGTTTCGGGTGGGTAATGGGGAGGATATTTCCCTTTGGTTTGATTATTGGCATCCGCTGGGTCTTTTGGTTGAGGTGTTTGGGCGTCGGATTATTTATGATTCTGGTTTTGGTCTTCATGCTAGGGTGGCGGATGTTATTCAGGGGAGGGATTGGGCTTTGGCCTCGTTCCCTGACCAGGAATTGGATGGACATTATCAGTGGTACCCCTGATTCCTTCAGGCCTAATAACTCTCAAGCTGATACTTTGTGTTGGGTTGAGGACTCTCGGGGGGCTTTCTCTATTCGTAATGCTTGGGAGGCTCTTCGGTCCCGGCAGCCAGCGGTGGATTGGTTTAGGTCCGTTTGGCATTCTAAATCAATTCCTAGACATGCTTTCATCTTCTGGCTGGCTATTAGGGGTGCTCTTTCTACTCAGGATAAGCTTCTTGTTTATGGCTTGATTCCGGCTATTCGTTGTGTGTTTTGTGGAGGGAGTTGTGAGGATGTCCCTTATCTCTTTTTTGATTGTTCTTATTCTTGCGAGGTTTGGTTTGCTCTTTTAAGGAAGTGCAGATTATCTCTTCGTGCTCGGAGCTGGGAGGCTACTATTGTTTGGTCTTGCCATTTCCGCGGTCGGCATCTTCGTGGGTGGGTAGTGCGTATTATGCTTTCGGCTGCTGTCTATGCTATTTGGCGCGAACGAAATGCTGGGATGCATGGCGAGTTACCTAAACCTGTTTCCGTGGTTGTTCGTTCCATTGTTAGAGATGTTTGTATGCGTCTTAATTCCTTATCTGGTGTGGTGCCTTCTCCTACTAATAGGTGGCTCCACCAGTCTTGGGGTTTATCTGATTCTATTTTTTTGTAATTCGCTTGTTTTGCCTTTAGGGGGTTTGTCCCTTTTGTTGTCGGTCTGTTGGTTTCTTTTGGCTGCACCCTATGCCAGGGTTTGTGCTTAGCTTTTTCTGCTTTGCTGTTTTTTGAGTTTCGGTTGGTAGAGGGCCTGTCCCTTGTCTGACCTTGTGATCTTCTCGCTGGGGTATGCCCCTTTGCTTTTGTTTTGTCTCTTTGGTTAATATACTTACATTATCCAAAAAAAAATGCATAATGTAATACGCTCGAATTGAGTACATTTAGTCTTAAGCAACATGTTTGGGTCAAATCACGTCTAACAAAGGATTACGCCATGGTAATACACTCGAATTGAGTAGCGTTTTTCCCACGTAACATGTTTCTAACAAATCGCGTCATAAAATGATTACACAAAATATAACACACTCCAATTGAATACCTTTAGTGCTAAGCAACACGTTTCGGTCAAATCGCGTCTTAAAAAAGGATTATGCAACATGTAATACACTTGGATTGGGTACCTTTAGTTCTAAGCAACACATTTGGGTCAAATTGCGTCTTACAAAGGATGACGCAACATGCAATACACTCGAGATTTGTACCTTTAGTCCTACGACACATTTGGGACAAATTGCATCGTACAAAGAATTACGCAACATGTAATACACTCGACTTGAGTACCTTTAGTCCAACACAACACGTTTTGGTCAAATCGCTTCTTACAAACGATTTCGCAACATTTTATACACTCGAGCTGAGTACCTTTCTTTAGTCCTACAACATGTTCGGATCAAGTCGTGCCTTACAAAGGATTATGCAACATGTAATAGACTCAAATTAGGAACCTTTGGTAGTACGAAACATGTTTGGGTCAAATTGCGGCTTAAAAAGGTTGACACAACATATAATATACAACATGTTACATTATCCAAAAAGATAAAAATAAATAAACATGTTATAGCGTCTTAAAAGGAATACACAACATGTAATAGACTCGAATTGAGTACCTTTGGTCCTATTGCAAAACGTTTGGGTCAAATCGCAGCTTACAATGCACACACCGAGTTGAGTACTTTTAGCCTTACGTCAAGTTTGGGTCAAACCGCATCTTACAAAGGATTATGCAATGTGTAATACACTCGGTTTGAGTACTTATCTTTTTTTATTTTATAATGTAAGTATATTAACCAAAGAGATAAAAAACAAAAGCAAAGGGGCATACTCCAGCGAGAAGATCACAAGGTCAGACAAGGGACAGGCCCCCTACTAACCGAAACTCAAAACACAGCAAAACAATAAAAGATAAGCACAAACCCTGTCACAGGGTAGAGCCAAAAGTAATCCACCAGAACAACAGCAAAAGGGACAAGCCCCCTAAAAGGCAAAACAAGCGAATTACAAAAAAATAGAATCAGATAAACCCCAAGACTGGTGGAGCCACCTATTAGTAGGACAAGGCACCACGCCAAATAAGGAATTAAGACGCATACAAACATCTCTAACAATGGAACGAACAACCACGGTAACAGGTTTAGGTAACTCGCCATACATTCTAGCATTTCGCTCACGCCAAATAGCATAGACAGCAGTCGCAAGCATATTACGCACCACCCACCCACGAAGCTGCCGACCGCGGAAATGGCAAGACCAAAGAATAGTAGCCTCTCAGCTCCGAACACGCAAACGTAATCTGCACTTTCTTAAAAGAGCAAACCAAACCTCGCAAGAAAAGGAACAATTAAAAAAGAGATGACGGACATCCTCACAATTCCCTCCATAAAACACACAACGAATAGCCGGAATCAAGCCATAGACAAGAAGCTTATCCTTAGTAGAAAGAGCACCCCTCATAGCCAACCTTAAGATAAAAGCATGTCTAAGAATCGCTTTAGAATGCCAAACAGACCTAAACCAATCCAATGCTGGCTGACGGGACCGAAGAGATTCCCAAGCATCATGAATAGAGAAAGCCCGATGAGAGTCCTCAACCCAACACAAAGTATCAGCTTGAAAGTTATTAGGCCTCAAGTAATCAGGGATACTACTAATAATGTCCATTCAATTCCCAATAAAGGAACGAGGCCATGCCCAATTCCTTCCCTGAATAACATCTGCCACCCTAACATGAGGACCAAGACCAGAATCATAAATAATCCGCCACCCAAACACTTCCACCAAAGGACCCAAAGGATGCCAATAATCAAACCAAAGGGAAACATCCTCCCCATTACCCACCCGAAACTGTATCAATCTCCGCACATGACTCTGAAGGCCCAGAATTTTCCTCCAACTCCATGAGCAATCTCAAGGCCCTTCACCTCCCACACATTCCTTCCCCTAAGCAGAGTAGACCTAACCCACGAAACCGAAATAGAAGATCTCAAATTGCTACAAACAGCCCACAAATGCTTAATTATGGCAGTTTTATTCCAAACCTCAACACTCTTAATTCCCAGTCCACCCTTTTCCTTTGGTAAAC
Source organism: Xanthoceras sorbifolium (assembly GCA_003430845.1). Taxonomy (NCBI): domain Eukaryota; kingdom Viridiplantae; phylum Streptophyta; class Magnoliopsida; order Sapindales; family Sapindaceae; genus Xanthoceras; species Xanthoceras sorbifolium. Next base: position 20,347,434 of record CM010618.1, read on the forward strand.
ACACTGAGGACCAAGCAACCTAAGCCCCACTTTTACCTAAATCTGAACCCCTCTAGAGAAAACTACGTAAAGTAGCTTCAACCTTTATTACCATCGACTTAGGCAGGATAAAAATGGAGGACCAATACACCTAGATAGAGAACAACACAGATTGAATGAGTTGAAGCCTCCCTGCAAAAGAAAAAACCCTACTGGTCCAACTCTTAACCCTCACCACAATTCTATCAACAAGAACCCTACAATCCACTGCCATAAGCTTAGTAGAAATCAAAGGGACCCCAAGGTATCTGACAGGTAACACCCCTTTTTGGAAACCCAGGATCCCAAGCAACTCTTGCTTAATCTCAGAGGACACACCAGCCACTAAAAGATTACTCTTACTAGGATCAGGGACCAATCCAGAAAGAGCTTGGAACTGACTAAGAACACCATTAACCTCGCTAACTGACTCCCTCTCTGCCCTACAGAAAACCATAAGATCATCCACAAAGAATAAGTGAGAAATACCAATCTTTCCGCACCGCCAGTGGTAAGCAAATTGACATTTCTGTTTCATAATTCGCATCAGCCTCGAAAAAACCTCCACAGCCAGCACAAATAAATAAGGTGACATAGGATCCTCCTGCCTCAAACCTCGGCCACTATTAAAGAAGTCATTCAATTCGCCATTGATAGAAATTGAGAAACAGGGAGTATAAATACACTCAGAAATCCAAGTTATCATCTACTCTGGGAACCCTAAAATCTGTAAGACAGCCAGCAAGAAATCCCACCACATAGAATCATAGCCTTTCATTAAATCTACCTTCAGCGCACACCTAGGATGACCCCCATCACGATGATAGTTCCTCAATAATTCCTGCGACAGTAGAATATTGTCACTAATCTGCCTACCAACAACAAAGGCCGACTGAGAAGGACTAACAACATCAGGCAACACCTTTTGAACTTGATTTGTAATACTTTTTAGCATCGGTTTGAGTACTTATAGTCCTACGCAACATGTTTTGATCAAATCACGCCTTAAGAAAGTATTATGCAACACGTAATACACTCGAATTAAGTACCTTTAGTCCTACTTTGCTTAAGGGAAAGAATGTGTGGGAGGTTAGATGCCTTGGGCATTGCTCGTGGAGTTGGAGGAAAATTCTGGGCCTTCGGTGTCTTATGCGGCGGTTGATGCAGTTTCGGGTGGGTAATGGGGAGGATATTTCCCTTTGGTTTGATTATTGGCATCCGTTGAGTCCTTTGGTAGAGGTGTTTGGGCGACGAATTATTTATGATTATGGTCTTAGTCTTCATGCTAGGGTGGCGGATGTTATTTAGGGGAGGGATTGGGCTTGGCCTCGTTCCCTGACTGGGAATTGGATGCATATTATCAATGGTATCCCTTATTTCTTCAAGCCTAATAACTCTCAAACTGATACTTTGTGTTGGGTTGAGGACTCTTGTGGGGCTTTCTCTATTCGTAATACTTGGGAGGCTTTTCGGTCCTGGCAGCCAGCGATGGATTGGTTTAGGTCCGTTTGGCATTCTAAAGCAATTCCTAGACATGCTTTCATCTTCTGGCTGTCCATTAGGGGTGCTATTTCTACTCAGGATAAGCTTCTTGTTTATGGCTTGATTCCGGCTATTCGTTGTGTGTTTTATGGAGGGAGTTGTGAGGATGTCCCTCATCTCTTTTTTTATTGTTCTTATTCTTGCGAGGTTTGGTTTGCTCTTTTAAGGAAGTGCAGATTACCTCTGCGTGCTCGAAGCTGAGAGGCTACTATTCTTTGGTCTTGCCATTTCCACGGTCGGCACCTTCGTGGGTGGGTGGTGCGTATTATGCTTGCGACTGCTGTCTATGCTATTTGGTGTGAACGGAATGCTAGGATGCATGGCGAATTACCTAAACCTGTTACAGTGGTTGTTCGCTCCATTGTTAGAGATGTTTGTATGCGTCTTAATTCCTTATCTGGTGTGGTGCCTTCTCCTACTAATAGGTGGCTCCACCAGTCTTGGGGTTTATCTGATTCTAATTTTTTGTAATTCGCTTGTTTTACCTTTTAGGGGGCTTGTCCCTTTTGCTGTCATTCTAGTGGATTACTTTTGGCTGTACCCTATGACAAGGTTTGCGCTTAGCTTTTTATTGCTTTGCTGTGTTTTACGTTTCGATTGATGGGAGGCCTATCCCTTGTCTATCCTTGTGATCTTCTCGCTGGGGTATGCCCCTTTGCTTTTGTTTTGTCTCTTTGGTTAATACACTTACATTATCCAAAAAAAAGGTAACATGTAATACACTCGACTTGTGTACCATTAGTCCTACGACACGTTTGGGTCAAATCGCGTTTTATAAAGGAGTAAACAATATGTAATATAGTCACATTGAGTACCTTTAGTCCTACGCAATATGTTTGTGTCAAATGGCGTCTTGCAAAGGATTACCCAACATGTAATACACTCGAGTTGAGTACCTTTAGCCCTACAACACGTTTGGGTCAATTCGCATCTTATAAGATTACGCAACATATAATAGACTCGGATTGAGTACTTTTAGTCCTACGCAACACGTTTGGGTCAAATCGTGTCTTAGAAAAGGATTATGCAACATGTACAATACACTTGAGTTGTATTCCTACGACATGTTTCGGTCAAATCGCGTCTTACAAAGTATTATACAGCATGTAATATACTCGAATTGAGTACCTTTGGTCTTACGCAACACGTTTTGGTCAAGGTAACAAATCGAGTGTATTACATGTTTCGTCTTACAAAGGATAAGGTAACATGTAATACACTCGACTTGTGTACCACTAATACTACGACACGTTTGAGTCAAATCGTGTCTTAAAAGGATTACGCAACATGTAATAGACTCGAATTGAGTAACTTTGGTCCTATTGCAAAACGTGTGAGTGAGGCTGGTTCATGCACTTCCCTAGTGCTTAAACTACTTGTGAGTGTGTTTGGCGTTCTTAAATATTGTTTACGGCTATCCGACACCGGCCGTGATCCGTAAAGTTTAGGCTACTCTTCGAAGGTTTTTTTGGCGTGGCTCTGATTTGGGAGAAGGTTGCCTAGAAGTTTGTGTGTTTACCTAAAGAAGAGGGTGGTCTTAGTATTAAATGTATGGAAACTTGGAATAAAGCCGCCATGATTAAGCATCTTTGAATCTTTGTATTGATAGGGGAAGTTCTTTATGGGCCTCGTAGGTTCGGTCTACGTTGTTAAGAGGTAGGACTTGTTGGGAGGTTCGGGTTTCTGGTGATTGTTCTTGGAGTTGGCGAAAGATCCTTGGTCTTCGCAGTATGGTTCGGAGAAAGATGTGCTATCGAGTTGGTAATGGTGTGGGAGTTTCTCTTTGGCATTATTTTTGGCATCCTTCAGGTCCCCTTGTGGAGGTTTTTGGGGAGAGAATTATCTATGATTCTAGGTTAGGGGCTCGAGCTACAATTGCAGATATTATTCAATGGCAGTCTTGGTCTGGCCATATTCTCAGTTAGTGGATTGGATTGAGATTATTCGTAACACTCTTGATACGATGAAGCCTAATGCTTCTTTAGATGATAAGCTGTTTGGGTGGATGATTCTTGGGGGATATTTTCGATTCGTAGTGCTTGGGACTCTATTTGGTTTAGGCTTCCAATGGTTGACTGGTATAGGATAGTTTGGCATCCAAAAGCCATTCATGGACATTCTTTTATCCTTTGGTTGGCTATTCGAGGTGCTCTCATTACTCAAGATAAGCTTGTAACCTATGGGGTGAGGATATTCTTCATCTATTCTTTGATTGCCCATTTCCTGTTCATATTTAGTCGGCTCTTCTTAGTCGGTGCAACTTGTCTTCTCGAGCTCGGAGTTCGAAGGATACGATTAGATGGTCTTGTCACTTCCATGGTTGGGTATTTTGCATTATGTTGGTTGCTGCGATTTATGCGATTTGGCATGAGAGGAACTCGTGAATGCATGGTGTTTCTCCAAGGCCTGATGTTACGCCTTTTGTGTACCTGCAAGTATACGAGATCGGCACAAGTAATATAGGATGTGAGTCCAAATTATCGTTCCCTCGAGGATGTTAAAGACGCTAAGTACTAAAATTGACTAAGTCTAACTCTATCCGAGTAACCTATATGTAGATGGTGAATTACTGAATATAAATCTAATTAATCTAATAAAGTAACGAATAATGAATAGTAATCAGAGAAAGCAAACTAGGGATTCAGACTTCACTAATTAACTACTAACAATCGAAATTATCATGCATGGATAAATAGAAATCATGGTTGATGATCATGCTAACAATAATATCTGAAATCCTCTCTCAAGGCAAATCAGGCCTATTCCCACATTCACTAGCGCCCTATCTCTTGATGGGTATTAAACTAAATGTGAATGCAATGCATACAATAATAGCATATTCACGATCACACAAAATAAGCCAATATATCTCTATTTGACTCTAACATTGTGGTGGCATTTTATCGAACACGTTATGGGCATCTCCTCTCAGTACTTAACCCACAACAACAGGATAATTGATGATCAAATCAATAAACAACCTAATAAACACTCAAATAACACTCAACCAATAAAATCTAAATCATCCAAGCAATATATAAAATCAACTGAATTCGTTACAAAGATTCATCATCTTCCCTAGTTAATCAAATTAGTTCATAACTATGGAAATTAAATCCGCAAGAGTCAACATGGAATCCATCAAAATAAATACAATCAAAGAGGGAAAAGTGAAAAGAACTCTTGACGGAAAAGACTCTCGTCTATTCCGTCTCTGATGAAGTTTTCCTTGATGATTCTAACTCCTCCAATGATTTAAGATGAAATTCGCTTCGATCCGGTGGCTAGTCTCCTAGGCCTCCTTCTCTCTTCTTTTTTCCTCTTCTCTCTCTGTATTTTCTTCTTTCTGGAACCTTCTTTCTGGAACCTAGCCAACCTCTCTAATTAGAATCCCCGGTTTCCTTTCATAAAAGTCTGAATTAGGGAACAAAATATATGCTCGCGACTTGGCTAAGTCGCGGCCAAGTCTCGAGTGTACGTCGCGTGTTCCTCGGCCTTACTGAAAAATAAGCCCTCGCGACTTAGCCAACTCGCAAGTAAGTCACGAGGTAAGTTGCGTGTGCCTCCGTCTTTGGCTAGTCTGATGGCCTTCGCGACTTGCCCAACTCCTGTGTAAGTCGCGAGGCAAGTCGCGTGAGTCTCTGTCCCCTTCTCTAATTTTTGCTCTCGCGAATTAGCAAAGTCGAGAGCAAGTCGCAACCCTAACTCGCGAGTCTCTCTGGACTTTGCTGGAAAGTGGTCTTCTAGGTGGCAAGTAGCGAATAGACGTTCAATGCACGTTTTCAGCTGAAATCAACCGAAATCACCAACAGAACCTAATAAACCTGCACACTCTAGAAAACCATCAAAAACGTCCCATAATCACCCAAAGACAAACAAAAGCACAGAGATGTGAGGCTCCATTTCCAGCAAGAAATGGTGCTAACAAACACCCCCAAACTTGGCTTTTGCTCGTCCTCGAGCAAAGATGAGAGAACGGAAAAAACAAAATGACCAACACACAAAAACCAATAAAGAAAAACATTATGCATAAACACAGAGGGCTCACAAATCTATACTAAGCTAACTAACCTAAACCACTTTCGTAGGTAACACGATGACACTTAGCATGTGCCACAAGCCTTTAAACCCCTAGGTGTCCAGCGATGATACCCGCAAATGCACAATTTGAACATCAATGAACCAAAATTGTGCTAAGCATGAACTACTGTCAAGACCAATTATTCGCACAAACAACAAGATTGAACTGAAAGCATCCACTCACGAATTTTCACACTGCATGTTATGCACAAGCAACACTCTATCAACCTTAAATGAAAAGCAAGACATTCGACCAATTACCAAGATGTAATTCACCTAGACTCTAAACATGTGAAGTAATTTCACTTAAAATGCTCATACCCTAGACAACACTTTCATCAACATATGCAAACTGGAGTTTAAGCACAATAAAGTTCAAAATTAGATTCACATAAGACAAATGTAATAGAATGACGCTCAGATTAAGCATAAGATCTCATGAACGGATTTAGACACTAAGAACGATAGAATTCACAAGACATGCATAACTATTAAATTGGAGTCATCAAGTGATCAGTAGGTCTTTTAATTGGTTGTAATGGGGCCAACGGTAAAGGTTAAGAAGAGAACAGAGTTTTTGGGTTTCAAATGGAACTTAGGGTCCTTGTTTTAGAGATTTCTTGAATTCATCAATCTCTACAAATCTTTTTACGCCCAACACTTGCTTCTATGAACCCTTCATTTAATTTTGCTATTGTTTCTTTTCTTTCTTCTATTCACAGATGTCGGATTTGAATTTTTTTTTTTTTTTAACTTAGATCATTCGGAATGTCCCTCTTTGTTTTTCCCCCATCTACAGCTTTCCTCTAACTCCTTTTCTATCTATGGAATATCTCTAATCGATCCCAAGCTCAACAAGCAAGGCTCCCAAACGTGTTGCAATAGGACCAAAGGTACTCACTTCGATTTTTATTACATGTTGCGTAATACTTGTAAGATGCGATTTGACCCAAACGTGTCATAGGACTAAAGGTACTCAACTCGAGTGTATTATATGTTGTGCAATCCAGTGTAAGATGCGATTTGACCAAAATGTGTTGCGTAGGACTAAAAGTGCTCAATCCGAGTCTATTATATGTTGTGTAATCTTTGTACGACACGATTTGACTCAAACGTGTTGTAGTACTAATGGTACACAAGTCGAGTGTATTACATGTTACCTTATCCTTTGTAAGACGCGATTTGACCAACACGAGTTGCGTAGGACTAAAGGTACTCAATTTGAGCATATTACGTGTTGCATAATACTTTGTAAGATGCAATTTGACCGAAAGGTGTCGTAGGAATACAACTCGAGTGTATTATATGTTGTGTAAATCCTGTGTAAGATGCGATTTGACCAAAACATGTTGCGTAGGACTAAAAGTACTCAATCCGAGTCTATTGTAGTACATATGGGTAATCCTTTGTAAGACGTGATTTGATCAAAACGAGTTGTATAGGACTAAAGGTACTAAACTCGAGTCTATTACACATTGCGTAATCCTTTGTAAGGCGCGATTTGACCCAAATGTGTCGTAGGACTAAAAGTACTCAACTCGAGTGTATTACATGTTGCGTAATCCATTGTAAGCCGCGATTTGACCCAAACGTTTTGCAATAGGACCAAAGGTACTCAATTCGAGTCTATTACATGTTGCGTAATCCTTTTAAAACTAGATTTGACCCAAACGTGTCGTAGGACAAAAAGTACTCAACTCGAGTGTATTACATGTTGGGTAATCCTTTGTATGACACCATTTGACACAAACATGTTGCGATTTGACCCAAACGTGTCGTAGGACTAAAGGTACTCAACTCGAGTATATTTTTTTTTTGGATAATGTAAGTGTATATTAACCAAAGAGACAAAACAAAAACAAATGGGCATACCCCAGCGAGAAGAATACAAGATTAGACAAGGGACAGGCCCCCTACCAACCAAAACTCAAAACACAACAAAGCAATAAAAAGGCTAAGCATAAGGGACAAGCCCACTAAATGGCAAAACAAGCGAAATACAAAAAAATAGAATCAGATAAACCCCAAGACTGGTGAAACCACCTATTAGTAGAAGAAGACACCACACCAGATAAGGAATTAAGACGCATACAAACATCTCTAACAATGGAACGAACAACCACGGTAACAGGTTTAGGTAACTCGCCATGCATGCTAGCATTCCGCTCACGCCAAATAGCATAATACGCACCACCCACCCACGAAGCTGCCAACCGCGGAAATGGCAAGACCAAAAAATAGTAGCCTCCCAGCTCCGAGCACGCATAGTTAATCTGCACTTTCGTAAAAGAGAAAACCAAACCTCGCAAGAATAAGAACAATCAATAAAGAGATGAGGGACATCTTCACAACTCCCTCCATAAAACACACAACGAATAGCCGAAATCAAGCCGTAAATAAGAAGCTTATCCTGAGTAGAAAGCGCACCCCTAATGGCCAGCCAGAAGATGAAAGCATGTCTAGGAATTGCTTTAGAATGCCATACCCTTATATAGGGAGAGCATGCTCAAAAGATAAGATTAGAGGAAATTACTAGGCAATTTCCATGATTGCTAAACACCAAAAGACTTTAAAAAAAGTAGATTACAACATGACAAACTACTTCAAAAAAGCAAAACAAAACAAATAACTTTAATAAAGTAAAGTGATGACGAGAACGAAAGATTCCCACCAAGGTCACGTGTCCTTGTCACCTTGACATAAAGGTGGTGGAGTCGATCAGAACCTTGACATAAAGATTCCCACTAATGTGTCTGACGAGCTTACTTGGTTTAATATTCTAGAATCCTTTGAATCTGCTAGGTATAGAGTCCAAATTCAGATAGAAGCTAGGGTGTCAAGAATTTGAAATTGTTTTCTGGTTATTTTAGATCTTTCTTCCTAGACACTGTGTCAGGAGACATACAGTAGACTTCGACCTTGGTGAAGAAACATACGGTAGTTTCTCACGAAAGGGACTTCAACGAGTAGGCTTTATTACCCGTAGCCAGGAGAGCGTGGGGCATTTGTAGCTGTGAATCTTTGTCCGATCCCTGTGAAATTGATCCACGGATCAATCGAGATGTCTAGTTTGATTAGGTCTTTATCATCTGGGATGGCAACTACTTCTTCTTCCACCTCATCTTCATCTTCATTTGCTCTTCTTTCCCTTAGCAAAAACAAAGAGATAATAGAAATTGCTGATGTAGAGCAAAGTCTCCACAATTGGAGCATTCCTAAAGTCTCTGCAGATAAGATGTACAAAGTTAGTTCTTTTAATTTTAAAAGTAAATATTTTATTAAAACTATAGAGGAAACAATCTCTGTATCCAGACACAGCACACAAATAAACCTTTTACCCAAAAAATTCTTTGATCAGCACAAAAAAGAGTTCAAATATGTGCATTTGGGTTAGTACAAGTGGCTTTAAAACCACTGGTTCGAGAAGGACTGAATACGGCAGCTCTAATTTGTGTACGTGATAAGAGACATAAAGGGTTCAAAGACTCGCTTTTTGGATGTATTGAGACCAGTCTACATGCAGGTCCAGTCTACTTTGACTGCTGCCCCGACATCTCAGTAGATGCAAGGAATGAGAATGTTTCAGACTCTCTTGTCCTTGGTCTGAAGACTAGTGGCTTCAGAATGGCTGAAGGTACTAACTGTCTGGCGATCGTGTACAGAGTCTACTGCAAGGTGATGAATTCCATTACTCCAGATCTCAAAGTTAGAGAGATCGTACACGATAAGAAGGGCCACACAACCCTATTTAGGGTGAATCCAGCATCCTCCAAATTAGTGGTCTCAAAAACTATAGCATGGGATGAGATCCAACTTCTTAATGACTGGGTACTGGAATCTTCCGTACCTCCAAAGCCCGTGCAGAACGACGAGATTGAAAGTATCATCGAATTCGATGATGGATTTGTCGAATTGAAGTTTGACTCCTCTCGAAGGGTTAAACTGAACAGCGACACCAGTTCTTCTGTATCCAGGAGAAAATCAACTTCGAGTATTCCACCTCAGCATCCAAGTTCCTTAATTTTTGAAGGAATCACCAAAGCATCTGGCATCGGTAGGCCTTCGTATAAAGTTGAGGTTCCAGCCTCTTCTAGAGCTTCAGAACCTATAACTCCTCCAAGCTCTACACTTTTAGGGTTTCAAGTTGCAGATGTACCACACATCAATGTTATTTCAGTATCCTCTAAAACAGACAAAGCTGAGTTGAAAAGAATGTTTGAAGCACCAAAGAATCAACGAGCTAAGGAATGGTTCCTAGCTACTCTCTCTGAGAAACAGAAATCTTTCTTGCATAGGAAGTATAACTCCTTCCTGAATAAATATAATCTGTAGATGGATTTCTTTGAATTCCTCAGAAGATATTTTGAGGTGCATAACATGGAGATTACTGAATTGCAGCAAGACTGCTCGCTCCATATGATGGAAAGTTCATTTAAAACTTTCAAAACCGGAGTAAACACCACAGTTACTACAGTAAATCCTTATGAGCAACCGATTATTATTAAAGAGGGAGTCAGAGCAGTTCCTTACAAGGAGTGCACACAGCAGAATAGTCAACCTGCTACCATGGGAGCACTATCTACAAGTTAATTATACTAATTTGTTCTTACAATCTATGGGGAAACAATCTACCAGGATAGAAAATATCCTTCATAAAGTTCCCAGTGGCTTAATCTCTAAAGCCACCAGTTCCGCGCAATAGGCTTCTTTCAAGCCGCTCCACGAAATCCACAAGAGGATAGTTAAATTAAAATTAGATGAACCATCCTCTAGCAAAAATATCAATGTTTTAAAAGACATTAATGTTTTGTCTAGCGCTGATGTTGAAGAATTGGGAGAATTTGATTCCCAATTAAAGGGTGAAATGGCTGAATCTTCCCAGCCAATAGATACAGGCCAGTTAAACAAGCTTACGTTTGGAAAGTCTAGACCAACGTATAAAATCAGGCCTTATTATCATCGACCTACTCCCGTAGATTTGCTACACGAAGACAATAATGTTTTCGATAGCCATTCTTTCGATGGCAGATCTATTGTGGAATGGAATATTGATGGGCAGTCTGAATATCAGATTATTAAGACCCTCAAACATATGATGATGTTTACTCAAGTAGCTCTCTTAAAAGGAAATGATGAATCACAAATACTACTCCTCATAACTTCAGGATTTACTGGAGAATTGGCAGGATGGTGGGATGATCATCTCACTGAAGAACAAAAGGGCAGTCATAAGATCAGCTTCTAGGTTTGATCATTCAAGCATGGTAATCAAATGGGCAATCCAAGTGTTAGACCCAATATGATCAACACACTGATGTGTACGATATAACTACACTTTGTCGGTAATATGGAAGTTTATTATGATTGTATGAGTGAGCAGCTTATCAACCTGAAGTGTCCGTCCTTATCTCACTTCAAATGGTATAAAGATGTTTTTTTTTTTCCAAAGTCTTTCAACGAAAAGATTCTAGTATGGACTTTTGGAAAGAAAGGTTTCTTGCTGGTCTAACTTCCTTATTTGCAAAAAGGGTTAGAACCAGCATAAACAAGTATGGTGGATCTATTCCATTTCATGCTCTTACTTATGGCAATTTATCAACTGAAGTAGTCGCTGAAGGTCTAGCAATATGCACAGAGCAGAAACTACAACGAAAGATGGATAAAGGATCCACGAAGAAAACAATGGGAGATTTTTGTGAGCAATATGGTTATAATGAATCTTTCTCTAAACCTCTCAAAAACAGGTCTAAGCTTAAAAGCAAGAAGTTTAGATCATACAAGAAAAAGAATTTCTTCAAACGACGATCTCACAAAGATGACGACAGAGACCATCGTCGCAAGAAGAAGCCTTACCTGAATTCAGGTAAAGGAAAGAAGAGAACACCTATCTGCTATAGATGTGTTAAAGCAGGGCATTACAGCAGCAGCTGTACAATAAAAGAAAAAATTAATGCTCTAGATTGTAGCGACAAGATGAAGCGCTACATGAAGCAAGTTCTTTTGTCTGATATAAATGAGGACGATGATGTCAATTATATTGACGATGTTCCAGACACTGATTCAGATTCTGAATCCACAGAATCATCCTCCTCCTCCTCTGAAGAAGAACAGTGTGACTGCGATCATTACAAGTCCATCCTGAGACTTAATGGACTTAGCATCAATGTTCTACAGAAAGAAGTCCATCCTGAGACTTAATGGACTTAGCATCAATGTTCTACAGAAAGAAGACAATCTTATTTTAGATTGTATTGATGCAATTGATGATCCGGTAAAGAAACGATCTGCTTTGGAAAAATATATTGCCATGGCTCAAGAGCAGAAGCCATCAGACATATTGGCAAGAAGTAACTTGAGATTCCCAAGCAGCATTATTCGTTTAAATAAGTCATGCAAAGAGTTCAGAAAGAGAAAGAAGTTAGTAGACAGCCTACTATAGCTGAACTCAAAGCAGAGATGAATTCCTTTAAAGAGGAATTAAAAGAGCTGAAGAAACAGCAACAAGATCATGAGAAGCGAATGCAAACTTATGAGTTATATCATTTGGAAGCATTCGATAAGCATGATTTAATAAAAGATGATAAAGAATCTTTTGCTAATATGTTTGAAGCCGTGAAGGTTAATGAACCTTCAATCTCACAGCTGAATCAAGAGGAAGCTCCTCCAGCAGTTAACAGTATAGATAAAGTTATAGTGCAAAAATGGTATTCGAAAGTTACCATTGTTGTGCCTAAAGCTTTTATCTTTGAAGGAGAAGCTTTGATAGATTCAGGTGCAGACTTAAACTGCATCAGTGAAGGCATTATTCCTTCACAATATTTCTCAAAGACCACTTAAGTGCTGAATACAGCAAATGGTGGACGTATGATGATAGAGTATAAACTCTCAGAAGCAGCAGTCTGCAATGATGGAGTATGTTTTGAAACTCCATTCATATTAGTAAAAGGATTAACAGAATCAGTTATTCTGGGGACTCCTTTTCTTAGTATGATTTATCCTTTTACGGTTACAGCAGAAGGAATCGAGTCCAATATAGATGGAAGACATATCAAGTTTCCTTTTGCTCAATAACCAAAGTATAAGGAGATACATAACCTCAGAGAGAAAATCTCAAAGAAGGAGAAATTCCTGTTCTCTCTTAAAGAAGAGGTGAAGTATCGCTCCGTTTCAGAACAGTTGAATAAACCAGCTAATCAAGAAAAGGTGCAACACTTTCAGAAGCAGTTAGAAGAATCTGTATGCTCAGATATTCCTAATGCTTTATGGTCAAGGAAGAAGCATACGGTAGAACTTCCGTATGTAGTTGGTTTTGATGAAAGGAAAGTCTCTACCAAAGCAAGGCCCATACAAATGAATAGTAGACATTTGGAAATCTGTAAAAAAGAAATTGAAGAACTTTTGCGAAAAGGATTAATTCGTAAGAGTCATTCTTTATGGTCTTGCCCAGCATTTTATGTGGAAAATGCAGCAGAGCTTGAATGAGGAGTTCCAAGGCTTGCTTCTCAATAGGCTTTATGAAGCCTGCATCTTCTCTAAATTCGACATGAAGAGTGGGTATTGGTAGATCCAAATTGCATAGAAGGATAAGTACAAAATTGCCTTTACAGTACCCTTTGGGCATTATGAATGGAATGTAATGCCATTTGGTCTGAAGAATGCTCCATCAGAATTTCAGAATATCATGAACGATATATTTAATCCTTATATGGATTTTATTAGCGTTTATATTGATGATGTCTTGGTATTCTCCAAATCTATAGATCAACAATGGAAGCATTTGAAAACATTCTCTAATGTTGTTCTTAGGGCCGGATTGGTGGTATCTGCCAAGAAAATCAAGTTGTTCCAAGACAACGTGAGGTTTTTGGGGTCATAATATTTATCATGGCTCAATTACTCCAATAGATAGGGCTATAGTCTTTCCAGAAAAGTTTATTGATGAAATCAAAGATAAACAGCAACTCCAAATATTCTTGGGAAGTCTGAATTATCCAGTAGACTTTTACAAAGACCTGACCAAGGATGCTAAGCCTTTATTTGCAAGGCTTAAGAAGAATCCAGGACCCTAGACAAAGGCCTGTACAAAGGCAGTCTAGAGGATCAAAATGAAGGCTAAGGAATTACCATGCCTAGCCATCCCTCATCCAGATGCTTTCAAAATAGTTGAAACCGATGCATCTGAATACGGCTGTGGGGGTATCCTCTAGCAAGATCTAGAAGGGAAAACCTCCATTGTTAGATTTACTTCTGGGATATGGAAACTAGCCCAGCAAAATTACTCTACAGTCAAAAAGGAGATTTTTGCTATTTTATTATCAGTTTCAAAATTTCAAAGTGATTTATTAATCAAAAATTTTTGATGAGGGTAGATTGTAAATCTGCCAAAGAGATTTTGAAAAAGGATGTTAAAAACCTAGCCTCAAAATAGATTTTTGCTAGGTGGCAAGCTATTCTTTCTGTTTTTGACTTTGATATTGATTTCATCAAAGGCAAGAATAACTCCTTGCCAGATTTTCTAACGCGTGAATTCTTGTAGGGCTTCCAAGAGAACCCAGGAAGCTGCTTCCCCAAGCAGCACTAAAAGGTTCACTGCAGATTCAACATCCTCTAATCTCAAGAGGATGGACGATGGGTACAAGCGAACAACCAGAACACTTGCATCCTTTATTGAAGCTGAGCACTAGGGATTAGACCTAGAATGTATTGCTCATAAGAGATCATCAGTCTCCTTCCATCGATTCTCGGAAGACAAGAACATGGTTCGAGACAATCTTGATGGAAACGGGTTATGCCCGTATCACCCATTATTATAAGAGTAACAAGTCAATTAGTTACTCTAAGTTGATTATTCTTGATGTATTCTCCCATCAAGACTGGGGTGATAATCTTTTCAGAGAACAGAAGTTCAAAGATCCAAGAGTAAAACCTAACTCTTATCATTTCTTTGACTATGTTCAAGCCTGGAATGAGATTCTGAATTACCAGAATCGTACTTATGGTCATAGCTGGTTCATCAAACTATCCATTACCACCAAGGATTTCAGTAGGGTTCCTATCCTTTGTTGGTTTCAGCAGTGGTTATTAAATTATGGTATAGTTGGAGATGCTCTTCCAGAATGTGTCCTGGAAGCTTCAAACAAGTTCTATCAGCATACCCAGAAGAAGGTTCCCTTGGAACTCTCCTTTCTTTATTTCCTGGCTCTTTATCAAGTTCCATGGATTTTGAGATGGGAGTATCAGTTTAACGAAGATCCTTTCAGTTTAACTGTAGAAAAGGGTATTACTCAAGCATTTCTTAGGGTCTTCTACACTCGTTGGTGGCAGAAATATCCAGTTTATGAATTTTATGCTAGAACCTTCAACTTGATTACTCTGTTTCCACCTAAGAGACTACTAGAGCGCCTTAATGACAAAGGCAAAGGTAAAAAGGTTATTTCTACCTCTTCTTCGTGTAAAGAAGAAAAGGAAGTTTTGTCTCTTGCTAGAGTATTACTTAAAGAAGGAATTTCACCAGCAACTATCAAAAGCAAGTTGGCAAGCTGCAAATCTCAAACTCAGGAAGAAGACTACGAAGATTCTGAAGGAATGTCCTTTAGATAATATCACCCATGTGAGGCTGGATACAGCCAGGATCCTATGGATGACGTGTATGATGATGAGCACAATCCAAATCCCTATAAAATTCAGATTCCTTTTGGATAAGGTTCTGATCGACTCCACCACCTTTATGTCAAGGTGACAAGGACACGTGTGACCTTAGTAGGAATCGTTTTTTTGGATAATGTAAGTATATTAACCAAAGAGATAAAACAAAAGCAAAGGGGCATACCCCAGCGAGAAGATCACAAGGTTAGACAAGGGACATGCCCCTTACCAACCAAAACTCAAAACACAGCAAACCAATAAAAGCTAAACACAAACCCTGTCACAGGAAACAGCCAAAAGTAATCCACCATAAAAATAGCAAAAGGGACAAGCCCCCTAAAAGGAAAAATAAGCGAATTACAAAAAAATAGAATCAGATAAACCCCAAGACTGGTGGAGCCACCTATTATTAGGAGAAGACACCACACCAGATAAGGAATTAAGACACATACAAACATATATAACAATGGAACGAATAACCACGGTAACAGGTTTACGTAATGATGAGGATAAGGGAGCTGCACCAAGGGATCCATTGCATGTTCCGATTGGGCCAATAACAAGGGCAAGGGCTAAGAGATTCAAAGAAGCACCCAATGGTCTAATTCAAGATACATGGGCTGATTCTGAATTATTAAAGCCCAAGATGAACCCACGTGAAGACCAAGGCTTGATTAACATCATTAAGGCAATTGAGTGGGCCGAATAAAAGAAAGCTTGGCATAATTTCGGTTTGGGCTTGATTTAATAGTTGTTTGTTTTAGTTTTGGTCCATTTGTAAGGAAATTATGGCCATTCTAGTTTTCTATTTGTAAGGCCTTAATGGCTATCTTGTTTTCTTTCCTTTGTTTTAGGGTTTCATTATATAAGGATATTGATGGATGTAAGAAGGGTAATTATTGATTTTGAATGAAAATTGAGAGAGTTTTTCTCTTTGTTCTTTGAGAACTAACTGGAACTTATCAGAATTCTCTGTGGTGTTCCTCCTTGACTTATCAATCAAGTATTTCATCCTTGATTGTGGCGTCCTCCTTTATACCAAGGTTCACATCTCGATATAGGTGTTGGGTCGCGGTTTCAGACTTATCAATCGACGAGGTTCATATCATTTGGTATCAGAGCCTAGGGCTCTAACATCAGGTTATTCTATCTTGTTATTCTTCTTCTTCGATTTCGTTGATCACAGAATTATATATTATTTCCAGAACTTCTTGTTAGTGTCCAGATCTAAGTTATCTATCTTTGTTATTCTTGTTCTTGATTTTGCAGATCCAAATCTAAGTATCTGTCTGTGTTATTCTTGTTCTTGATTTCGTTGATCCAGATCGAAGTTATATATTCTGTTATTCTTGTTCTTGATTTCGTTGATCTAGAGCGAAGTTATCTGTCTGTGTTATTCTTGTTCTTGGTTTCATTTCGTTGAACCAGATCTAAGTCTGTGTTAGTCTTGTTCTTGATTTCGTTGATCCAGATCGAAGTTATATATTCTGTTATATTATTGTTTGTGCGTGTCCAGATCTAAGAGGAAAAAAAAAAACAAAAGTACAAAATTTTTTTTTTTTTTGACCGATTGTGTAGTTGAATATATATCAACTATTGTTATTTCCCTTCTTGATTCGTGCAGTGATTATAAAATATATATATATATATATATATATATATATCAGTTTCGTTGTGATTCGTTTCCTGGGAATAGAGAAGATAGGTATGGGAACAGAGGAGATAGGTATGTAGAGAGGGTTGATAATAATTTGGGTAGTATAAAGGTGAAGATTCCAACCTTCCAAGGTAAAACTGATCCTGAAGCTTATTTGGAGTGGGAGAAAAGAATAGAGCTGGTGTTTGACTGCCATGAATATTCCAAATTGAAGAAGGTGAAATTGGCAGCCATAGAATTCACCGATTATGCTATTGTTTGGTGGGATCAACTGATTGTGAGTAGGAGACGGAATGGAGACAGACCTATTGAGACATGGGAGGAGATGAAGACTGTTATGAGGAGGAGATTCATTCCAAGTCACTATTATAGGGGTTTGTTTCAAAAATTGCAAACTCTTACTCAGGGGTCCAAGTGTGTTGAAGACTACTACAAAGAGATGGAAATAGCCATGATTCGAGCTGATGTACAGGAGGACAGAGAAGCGACTATGGCTAGGTTTCTCAATGGACTACACCGAGACATTGCAAATGTAGTGGAGTTGCAGCATTATGTTGAATTGACTGACATGGTACACACGGCCATTAAAGTGGAACAACAATTGAAGAGGAAGGGTTCCACACGGGTTGGGCAAAATTCGGGTTCTTCATCATCATGGAAACCGAATTGGAGCAAGAGGGAGGACCAGCCTAGTTTCAAGGCCAAGGCCGAACCTTCCAAAGATCATAAGGCTGGAGGCACAATAAACCAAGGTAAACCAGATTCTCAACCTACTAGAAATCGTGACATTAAGTGCTTTAAGTGTTTGGGAGCAGGTCATATTGCATCACAATGCCCAAACAAGAGAGTAATGGTTTTGAAGGATGATGGTGGTATCGAATCAGAGGGTGAATCTGATGGTGAGTCCATGCCACCATTGGAGGATGCCGGTGACTTGAATATCCGGTGGGTGGAGAGCTTTTGGTTGCAAGATGAGCTCTTAGTGCTCAAGCAAAGGAAGATGATGAGGTACAACGTGAAAATATTTTTCACACCCGCTGCCATGTTAATGACAAGGTATGTAGTGTGATTATTGATGGGGGGACTTGTACTAATGTGGCGAGCACTACTTTGGTAAAAAAAATTGAATTTCAAAACTTTGAAGCACCCAAAACCTTATAAGCTACAATGGTTGAATGATAGTGGGGAAGTTAGGGTGAATAAATAGGTGTTGGTGTCATTTTCAATTAGCAAATACAAAGATGAAGTTGTTTGTGACGTGGTACCAATGAATGCGGGTTATATCCTTTTGGGAAGACCGTGGCAGTTTGATAGGCATGTGACTCATGATGGATACACTAATAGATACTCCTTTGTGCTCCATAAAAGGCCAATCACCCTTGTACCTTTAACCCCCAAGACAAGTATATGAAGATCAAGTGAGGTTAAAAGATGAGAGGGATGTTAAAAATGAGAGTGAGAGTTCAAAAGAAAAAGAGGTTGAAGAGAAAAAAAGAGAGACAAAACAAGTGAGCTTTTATGCAAGAGACAGTGAGATCAAAAGGGCTTTGTTTTCAAACCAGCCAATGATTGTACTTTTGTACAAAGAGACTTGTTTTAGTACTAATGAAATTAACTCTTCTTTGCCTAGTGTTGTTGTTTCACTTTTGTAGGACTTTGATGAAGTGTTTCCCGAAGAGATGCCTATTGGTTTACCACCAATAAGGGGGATTGAACACCAAATTGACTGTCCCCGGAGCACCAATTCCAAATAGACCCGCATACCGAAGTAATCCCGAGGAGACAAAGGAACTTCAAAGGCAGGTTGATGAGCTCATGGAGAAGGGGTATGTTCGTGAGAGTATGAGTCCTTGTGCGGTTCCCGTATTGCTTGTGCCTAAGAAGGATGGAACATGGAGGATGTGTGTTGATTGTCGTGCCATCAACAATATCACTGTAAAGTATCGACATCCTATTCCTAGATTGGATGACATGCTTGATGAATTGCATGGTTCTATTGTTTTCACTAAAATTGATCTTAAAAGTGGATATCATCAAATTAGGATGAAAGAAGGTGATGAGTGGAAAACTGCGTTCAAAACAAAATATGAGTTATATGAGTGGTTAGTTATGCCCTTTGGGTTAACTAATGCACCAAGTACTTTTATGAGATTAATGAACCATGTTTTGCGTGCTTTCATTGGAAGATTTGTGGTTGTTTACTTTGATGACATTCTGATTTATAGCAAAAACTTGCATGAGCATGTTGAACATTTAAAACTTGTTTTAGGTGTTTTAAGAACCGAAAAGTTGTTTGCTAATTTTAAAAAGTGTACCTTTTGCACGGATAAGTTGGTATTTTTGGGTTTTGTTGTTAGTGCTAAAGGAATTGGGGTTGATGAAGAAAAGGTTAAGGCAATTAAGGAGTGGCCGAAACCTACAAGTGTGGGACAAGTGAGAAGTTTTCATGGGTTGGCTAGTTTCTATAGGAGGTTTGTGAAAGACTTTAGTAGTCTAGCTGCACCTTTAACTGAAGTTATCAAAAAGAATGTGGGTTTTAAGTGGGGTAATGAACAAGAAAAGGCATTTAACTTGATTAAGGAAAAATTAACTAATGCACCTTTGCTTGCTTTGCCTAACTTTGCTAAAGCTTTTGAGATTGAGTGTGATGCTTCAGGAATAGGTATGAGAGCTGTTCTAATGCAAGAAAGACGTCCCATTGCATTTTTTAGTGAGAAAATAAGTGGAGCAGCCTTGAATTATCCTACCTATGACAAGGAGATGTATGCTTTGGTTAGGGCATTGGAAACTTGGCAACATTACCTTTGGCCGAAAGAATTTGTGATTCACACGGATCATGAGTCCTTGAAGCATCTAAAGGGGCAGCACAAGCTAAACAAGCGGCATGCCAAATGGGTGGAGTTCATAGAAACATTTCCATACGTGATCAAGTACAAAAAGGGTAAGGAAAACGTAGTCGCTGATGCTCTGTCCAGAAGGTACGTTTTACTTTCTACTTTGGATGATAGATTGTTTGGTTTTGACTACATTAAAGAATTGTATGTGGAAGATGCTGATTTTGGCAATGTATTCAATGCATGTGAAAAGGTTTCATTTGGCAAGTTTTATAGGCATGATGGATTTTTGTTTAGAGAAACTAAATTATGCGTGCCTAAGAGTTCTTTGCGTGAATTGCTTGTGAGGGAAGCTCATGGAGGCGGTTTGATGGGGCATTTTGGTATAGCCAAGACCCTAGATGTTTTGCATGAACACTTCTTTTGGTCTCATATGAAACGTGATGTAGAAAGAATTTGTGGGAAATGCATTACATGTAGACAAGCTAAGTCTAGGGTTAAGCCTCATAATTTGTATACTCCTTTACCTATACCTAGTGGACCTTGGATTGATATTTCTATGGATTTTGTGCTGGGTTTGCGTAGGTCAAAGAGCGGTAGGGATTCTATATATGTGGTTATTGATAGGTTTTCTAAAATGGCACATTTCATTCCTTGTTATAAAACTGATGATGCATCACATATTGCTGATTTTTTTTTCAAAGAAATTGTTAGATTGCACGGCATGCCTAAAACCATTGTTTCGGATAGAGATGCTAAGTTCTTAAGCTACTTTTAGAAAACGTTATGGGGCAAGTTAGGAACTAAACTTTTGTTTTCTACTACTTGTCATCCACAAACTGATGGTCAAACTGAAGTAATTAATAGGACTTTATCTGCCTTGTTGCGTGCTATAATACAAAAGAACTTGAAAACATGGGAAGATTGTTTGCCGCATGTAGAGTTTGCTTATAATAGGAGTGTGCATTCTGCAACTCATTTTTCGCCTTTTGAAATTGTGTATGGTTTTAACCCATTGACTCCTTTGGATTTACTTCCTTTACCTGTGACTGAGCATGTTAACTTGGATGGAAAAAAAAAGGCAGAGTTTGTTAAGCAAATCCATGAAAAGACTAGGCAAAACATTGAGAGGAGAACTGAGCAATATGCCAACCAAGCTAATAAAGGGCGCAAGAAAGTTGTGTTTGAACCCGGTGATTGGGTGTGGTTGCATATGAGGAAGGAACGGTTTCCAGTCCAGAGGCGTTCTAAACTACTTCCAAGGGGAGATGGCCCATTTCAAGTGATTGAAAGGATCAATGACAATGCCTACAAGTTAGATCTTTCAGGTGAGTATAATGTTAGTGCAAGCTTCAATGTTTCTGATTTGTCTCCTTTTGATGTAGGTGACGATTTGAGGACAAATCCTTTTCAAGAGGGAGGGAATGATGAGGATAAGGGAGCTGTACCAAGGGATCCATTGCATGTTCCGATTGGGCCAATAACAAGGGCAAGGGCTAAGAGATTCAAAGAAGCACCCAATGGTCTAATTCAAGATACATGGGCTGATTCTGAATTATTAAAGCCCAAGATGAACCCACATGAAGACCAAGGCTTGATTAACATCATCAAGGCAATTGAGTGGGCCGAATAAGAGAAAGCTTGGCATAATTTCGGTTTGGGCTTGATTTAATAGTTGTTTGTTTTAGTTTTGGTCCATTTGTAAGGCAATTATGGCCATTCTAGTTTTCTATTTGTAAGACCTTAATGGCTATCTTGTTTTCTTTCCTTTGTTTTAGGGTTTCATTATATAAGGATATTGATGGATGTAAGAAGGGTAATTATTGATTTTGAATGAAAATTGAGAGAGTTTTTCTCTTTGTTTTTTGAGAACTAACTAACTTATCAGAATTCTCTGTGGCGTTCCTCCTTGACTTATCAATCAAGTATTTCATCCTTGATTGTGGCGTCCTCCTTTATACCAAGGTTCACATCTCGATATAGGTGTTGGGTCGCGGTTTCAGACTTATCAATCGACGAGGTTCATATCACGTAACTTGCCATGCATCCTAGCATTCCGCTCACGCTAAATAGCATAGACAGCAGCCGCAAGCATAATACGCACTACGCACCCACGAAGCTGCCGACCGCGTAAATGGCAAGACCAAAGAATAGTAGCCTTCCAGCTCCGAGCATGCAAAGGTAATCCGCACTTCCTTAAAAGAGCAAACCAAACCTCGCAAGAATAGGAACAATTAAAAAAGAGATGAGGGACATCCTCACAATTCCTCCACAAAACACACAACGAATAGCCGGAATCAAGTTATAGACAAGAAGCTTATCCTGAATAGAAAGAGCACCCCTAATAGCCAACCAGAAGATAAAAGCATGTCTAAGAATCGCTTTAGAATGCCAAACAGACCTAAACCAATCCACTGCTAGCTGACGGGACCGAAGAGACTCCCAAGCATTGATGAGAATAAGCAAGCTACACCAAAGGATCCATTGCATGTTCCGGTTGGGCCAATAACAAGGGCAAGGGCTAAGAGATTCAAAGAAGCACTCAATGGCCTAATTCAAGACACATGGGCTAATTCTGAATTATTAAAGCTCAAGATGAACCCATATGAAGACCAAGGCTTGATTAACATCATCAAGGCAATTGAGTGGGCCGAATAAGAGAAGGCTTGGGAGTGTGGCACAATTTCGGTTTGGGCTTGATTTAATAGTTGCTTGTTTTAGTTTTGTCCATTTGTAAGACAATTATGGCCATCTAGTTTTCTATTTGTAAGGCCTTAATGGCCGAATATCTTGTTTCCTTTCCTTTCTTTTAGGGTTTCAGTATATAAGGATATTGATGGATGTAAGAAGGCAGACTTGATTTTGAATGAAAATTGAGAGAGTTTTCTCTTTTGTTCTTTGAGAACTAACTGGAACTTATCAGAATTCTCTGTGGCGTTCCTCCTTAACTTATCAATCAAGTATTTCATCCTTGATTGTGACGTCCTTCTTTATACCAAGGTTCACATCTCGATATAGGTGTTGGGTTGCGGTTTCCATCCGAACCAGAGGTTAGAACGATCTTCGGCATCAATCTTGATACAATCGACGAGGTTTGTATCATTTGGTATCAGAGCTTAGGGCTCTAACATCAGGTTATTCTATCTTTGTTATTCTTCTTCTTTGATTTCGTTGATCACAGAATTATATTTATTTCCAGAACTTTTTGTTAGTGTCCAGATCTAAGTTATCTATCTTTGTTATTCTTCTGCTTTGATTTCATTAATCACAAAATTATATCTTATTTTCAGAACTTTTTGTGAGTGTCCAGATCTAAGTTATTTATCGTTGTTATTCTTCTGCTTTGATTTCGTTAATCACAAAATTATATCTTATTTCCAGAACTTCTTGTGAGTGTCCAGGTCTAAGTTATCTATCGTTGTTATTCTTTTGCTTTGATTTCGTTGATCACAAAATTACATCTTGTTTCTAGAACTGCTCGTGCGTGTCCAGATCTAAGGAAAAAAAAAAATCCCAGTACTAGAAACTCGTTTTTGTTATTCTTGTCCTATTACTTTGTTATTCCAGTTTCGTTGTGATTCGTTTCGTGTGAAGCTATGAACTTTTGTTTCGTGTGAACGTGGCTAAGAAATCCTGATTATTGTTTGGTTAGTTTGATAAGAACTTTTGAGAAAAATTATGAGTGGAAAAAGGCAAGAGAGGTGAGGACATAGTGAGGGTAAAAGCCGAATTTATTGTGTGAAACACGAGTGCAACTGAGTGAACAGTTTCTTGAGGGAAACATGTGAGGGAGTAAAGTGAGGACCTTCTTTTATATTTCTGCTAACGTTTTCTTACAGCGCATATGTCTAAGGAAAGTGCTTCGGAGGAGGTGTTGGGAAAGGTTGATACAAAGTTTATAATGGAAACATTGATGAGGGAGATGGGGAGATTGTTAAGGGCTGAGATGGAACCGATTCATGAACGATTAGATCGGGTAGAAAATAGACGTGCGGAACAACCACCACCCGTTCCCCAAGCACGTAGGAGAGAGAGGGTTACGGTTAGAGAAGAAGTTAATGATTACTACGGGGATGATAATGACTTAGAGGAGGATGATCGCATGTCCCATGTAGGTGCGGGGAGATTTAGGCGTGGAATGGGAGGTAGAGGAGTTAGGTATGGGGATAGAGAAGATAGGTATGGGGATAGATGAGATAGGTTTGTAGAGAGGATTGATAATAATTTGGGTAGTATAAAGGTGAAGATTCCAACCTTCCAAGGTAAAACTGACCCTAAAGCTTATCTGAAGTGGGAGAAAAAAATAGAGCTGGTGTTTGATTGCCATGAATATTCCGAATTGAATAAGGTGAAATTGGCAGCCATAGAATTCATCGATTATGCTATTGTTTGGTGGGATCAACTGATTGTGAGTAGGAGATGGAATAGAGAAAGACCTATTAAGATATGGGAGGAGATGAAGACTGTTATGAGGAGGAGATTCATTCCAAGTCACTATTATAGGGGTTTGTTTCAAAAATTGCAAACTCTTACTCAGGGGTCTAAGTGTGTTGAAGACTACTACAAAGAGATGGAGATATCCATGATTCGAGCTGATGTACAGGAGGACAGAGAGGCGACTATGGCTAGGTTTCTTAATGGACTACACTGAGACATTGCAAATGTAGTGGAGTTGCAGCATTATGTTGAATTGACTGACATGGTACACATGGCCATTAAAGTGGAACAACAATTGAAAAGGAAGGGTTCCACACGGGTTGGGCAAAATTCGGGTTCTTCATCATCATGGAAACCGAATTGGAGCAAGAGGGAGGACCAGCCTAGTTTCAAGGCCAAGGCCAAACCTTCCAAAGATCATAAGGCCGGAGGCCCAATAAACCAAAATAAACCAGATTCTCAACCTACTAGAAATCGCGACATTAAGTGCTTTAAGTGTTTGGGAGCAGGTCTTTTTTTTTTGGATAATGTAAGTATATTAACCAAAGAGACAAAACAAAAGCAAAGGGGCATACCCCAGTGAGAAGATCACAAGGTCAGACAAGGGACAGACCCCCTACCAACCTAAACTCAAAAAACAGCAAAGTAATAAAAGCTAAGCACAAACCCTGTCATAGGGTGCAGCCAAAAGAAACCACCAGACCGACAGCAAAAGGGACAAACCCCCTAAAAGGCAAAACAAACGAATTACAAAAAAATAGAATCAGATAAACCCCAAGACTGATGGAGCCACCTATTAGTAGGAGAAGGCACCACACCAGATAAGGAATTAAGACGCATACAAACATTTCTAACAATGGAACGAACAACCACGGTAACAGGTTTAGGTAACTCGCCATGCATCCTAACATTCCGCTTGCGCCAAATAGCATAGACAGCAGCCGCAAGCATAATACGCACCACCCACCCACGAAGTTGCCGACCGCGGAAATGGCAAGACCAAAGAATAGGAGCCTCCCAGCTTCGAGCACGCAGAGGTAATCTGCACTTCCTTAAAAGAGCAAACGAAACCTCGCAAGAATAAGAACAATCAAAAAAGAGATGAGGGACATCCTCACAACTCCCTCTACAAAACACACAACGAATAGCCGGAATCAAGCCATAAACAAAAAGCTTATCCTGAGTAGAAAGAGCACCCCTAATGGCCAGCCAGAAGATGAAAGCATGTCTAGGAGTTGATTTAGAATGCCAAACGGACCTAAACCAATCCACCGCTGGCTGCTGGGACCGAAGAGCCTCCCAAGCACTACGAATAGAGAAAGCCCCCCGAGAGTCCTCAACCCAACACAAAGTATCAGCTTGAGAGTTATTAGGCCTGAAGGAATCAGGGGTACCACTGATAATGTCCATCGAACAAGGCCAAGCCCGATCCCTCCCCTGAATAACATCCGCCACCCTAGCATGAAGACCAAAACCAGAATCATAAATAATCCGCTGCCCAAACACCTCCACTAAAGGATCCAACGGATGCCAATAATCAAACCAAAGGGAAATATCCTCCCCATTACCCACCCAAAACTACATCAACCGCCGCACAAGACACCGAACGGTCGCGGTACTAGGTCGCGGTGCTCACTGGTCCAAATTTCAAGATTGCGCACTGTTACGAAAATGACCATATCTTCCTCTAGAAAACTCCAAATCACGAACCGTAAAATGTATTGGAAAGTAGACATCTATATCTTTCCATACATATAAAGCTCGAAACCCAGTTCATTCTCTGGAATTTATGACGGCCTCCGAAACATGACTCATGACTTAACTCTCGACATGAAAGTCGTGAGTCTGCGCACTATTGTGAAAATGAGCATAACTTTCTCTAGACAACTCGAAATCATGAACCGTAAAATTTACCGGAAAGCAGACATTGTGACCTTTCCAGAAATATAAGGCGCTCAACCCAGTTCATCTTGTAGAATTTATGGCAGCCTCCAAACGATGACAGCTGTGCACTCCCAAATCTTCAATTTAATCCACCAAAACTCTTCAATTACGCACAAAACCTTATTATCTATACACTAGAGGAAAACACGTCAAAAGCACCAAAAATACTCAAGAATACAATTAAAATATATGGTTTAAGGGTCGGAATTATATGAAAATAAATGACCGATCAGTAAACACACCGAAGACCATGTAACCTTTGCCCCACCTTTACCTAAATCTGAACCCTTCCAAAGAAAACTACGTAAAGTAGTTTCAACCTTAATCACCACTGATTTAGGCAAGATAAAAATGGAGGACCAATACACCTGGATAGAGAGCAATACAGATTGAATGAGCTGAAGCCTCTCTGCAAAAGAAAGAACCCTACTAGTCTAACTCTTAACTCTCGCTACAATCCTATCGACAAGAACCCTACAATCCACTGCCATAAGCTTAGTAGAAATCAGAGGAACCCCGAGATATCTGATAGGTAATACCCCTTTCTGAAAACCTAGAATCCCAAGCAACTCTTGCTTAATCTTATAAGACACACCAGCCACAAAACGATTGCTTTTGCTAGGATTAGGAATCAACCCAAAAAGAGCTTGGAACTGACCAAGGACAACATTAACTGCAGCAACTGACTCCCTCTCTGCCCTACAGAAAACCATAAGATCATCCGCAAAGCATAAATGCGAAATACCAATCTTCCTACACCGCCAATGGTACGCAAACTGACCCTCCTGCTCCATAATATGCATCAACCCCGAGAAGACCTCCATAGCCAGTACAAATAAATAAGGGGACATAGGATCCCCCTGCCTCAAACCTCGGCCACTAGCAAAGAAACCATTCAACTCGCCATTGATAGAAATAAAGAAACGGGGAGTAGAAAGGCACTCAGAAATCCAAGCTATCATCTGCTCCGGGAAGCCTAAAATCTGTAAAATAGCCATTAAGAAATCCCACCGCACATAATCATAGGCTTTCATTAAATCTACCTTCAGCACACACCTAGGATGACCCCCATCGCGATGATAGTTCCTTAACAATTCCTGCGACAGTAATATATTATCACTAATCCTCCTACCAGTAATGAAGGCCGACTGAAAAGGACTAACAATATCAGACAACACCATCTGAACACGATTCACAATAATTTTGGCAATGCATTTGTAGATAGTGTTACAACACGAAATAGGCCTAAAATCCCCAACCTTAGAAGGATTAGGAACCTTAGGAATAAGAGCAACCACAGTAGCATTCACTTGTTTGAGCAATCTCCCGGAGCTAAAAAACGAACGAATAGCACGAAGAAAATCATTACCAACAACAGACCAAGCTTTCTTCAAGAAAGTAGCATTATACCCATCCGGACCATGAGCTTTATTATCTTTTAAAGAGAACAAAACTGCCTTAATTTCATCATCACTAACCTCTCTACCCAAGGTAGCACACTGATCACTAGAAATACGCTTCGGGAGAGCCCGCCTCACTAAATCAAGGTCAATCCTAGGGCATCCAGCAGGCTGTCTCAGAAGTGTCTCAAAAAAGTTCACCACCTTAGATTTAACTTCACTAGGCTCCTCTACACGATTACCATGCTCATCGGTAAGAGATAATACCTTACTCCTACTACATCTTTGTCTCATCGATCGAAAAAAGAACTTAGAATTCTTATCTCCTAAATTAATCCACTGAACTCGGGACTTTTGTCTCAAAAAACTCTCCTCATCTCTACTCAAATCACCATAAAACTTCACCAACCGAGACTCCTCCTCATGTAAAGAAACGTTCGTAAGCTGCCTCTGAATATCCCATTGCACAGACTCTAAATTATGCTTAGCTTGCTGCACCCTAGAAGATAAGTCAGAATAACACTACCTATTAAATTTCTTAAGCTCCACTTTCAATCGTTTTAGCTTCTTACAGAGCTGAAACATAAGAGACCCATCCACCCTGTCCGCCCAAACTCGATCCACCAAGGATAAAAATTTGGATGATCCGCCCAGAAATCAAAAAACTTAAAAGGCACCCGTCGCCGAGGGAGATCCACAATCTTAACAATCATAGGAGAGTGATCAGAAACACTGGAAGGAAGAAAATGCGCCTCTGAACCTCGAAATGAAATATCCCACTTCAAATTGACCAAAACTCGATCTAACTTTCGAAGAATAGGATCAACCGTACGATGATTAGACCATGTATAAAAGCACCCATTAAATCGCAGATCATCCAACCCAGACTCAGCTAAACAATTAGAAAAGTCATCTTTCCAATGTAGCCAAGAATTGGAGCCTCCAACGCTCTCAAGCGAAGACTTAATAGCATTAAAGTCACCCATCACAATCCAAGCACTATTCTCCCATTCCACTCCGCGAGCCACTATATCAGCCCATAACGCCTCCCTATGAACATTACAATTATCACCGTAAACAATCGAAATCATACACTCCCAAGTAGAATCAACAGAAGAAGCTCTACAATGGATAACTTGTTCAGAAGATCCGACAACCAAAACAGTAACATCGAACGAATTCCAACAAACCCAAATCCTCCCCAAAGAGGAAAAATTATAATTGCACTCCACCTTCCAAGACCGATCAATGGTCTTAAGAATAACATCTTTATTTTTCTCCAGAACTTTCGTTTCCACTAAAGCAAACAAAGATAATTTCTCATCTTTAATCAAATTGTGAACCTCTCTTTGCTTCAAAGGGTCATTAAGACCCCTAATATTCCAGCACCCAAAAATCACAATAAATATACAAAGATAAGAAGAAACCCACACAAATCTATCTCCACTTACCCCCTTAGGGGAGGAGTGCTTCTTATTCTTCTTACCCTTACTACTAGAACCTTTCTTCTTCTTTTTTTTTTTTCCA
This sequence comes from Xanthoceras sorbifolium, assembly GCA_003430845.1. Lineage (NCBI taxonomy): Eukaryota > Viridiplantae > Streptophyta > Magnoliopsida > Sapindales > Sapindaceae > Xanthoceras > Xanthoceras sorbifolium. Next base: position 20,376,518 of record CM010618.1, read on the forward strand.
GAGAATCCTTAACTTTTGAAACCAAACCATTACGAGGAGGACTAGAATCACTACCATCCTCACCATGACCAGCCTCATCATTATCATAAAGAGCATCCCCATCATCACAACGAGCATCCCTGTCATCAACATAAATATTAGCCCCATCCTTACAAAGAACAGCCCCTGCATCACAAACAGTGTCCAAAATTGCTAAAGGAGTACCCTCTTCCATTACTTCCAAATTCAGAGTATGGTCATTTCCCTCCATTGGCACTAAATTAAGATGATTATCAACATTTTTCACAAGCGGAACACTAGCACTTTTCCCCATAGTAGATAATTCTCCACCCTTGTTCTTTTTTCTAACCTCAACCCAAACCGGTCGTTTAGGCCCCAACGAGTCTTCGTGCCTCTTCTTCATATTATAAACATCAACCCCTCCATTTCCTGTAACCATATTTACATAATCACCCAAATCTTGAACACTTTGTTTACATATACCCGGCGCATGCCCAAACACCTTACAAATATTACACCTAGAAGAAAGCCACTCATAAACAGCATAAATAGTTTTCCACTCCCCATTAGCACATTGAATATCAAACTCATTAATGACATCCTTCGAAGCATCAACCTCAACACACACACGAGCAAAGCTAAGACGTTTCCTAGCTAATGTAATGTGATCGGCATGCAATGGAATGTCCAAAGTACTAACTAAAAAACTCAGGCCCTTAGAAGTCCAATATTCAAAAGGTAAATTATGAAGTTTTGTAACATCCCGGATTTCGGGTAATTAATTTTATATATGTGAAAATAAATTTTACTATTTGAGGGGGTGAAAATGTAATTAAATGTAAATGAAAATAAATTTCCAGCGGACCAGATTGAATGATTGAAAATGGAAAATGAAAAATTTAGAACTGAACCAGAGAGCATCGCGACCTGGTCACCGCGACCATAGGTCGCGATAGCTCGCTCGCGGTGAAAAATGCGATTTTTGGCAGTGAGCATCGCGACCAGCCACCGCGACCACAGGTCGCGATGGACTGCTCGCGATGAAATTGTCAAAGTTTGGCAGAGAGCAACGCGACCCCTAACGCGACCAAGGCGCGCTCGCGATGAAGGCGGTGCGCACACTCCAGTGAGCATCGCAACCTAGTGGCGCGACCACAGGTCGCGACGACGGTCGCGGTAGCGAAAAAAAATATAAAAAAAAAGAGAAGCTTCTCGCAGAAGCCAGAAAACAGCGAGAGAATAGAGTGAGAGCGAGAAAGAGAGAGAGTGACCGAGAAAAGAAGGAAGAAAGAAGAAAGAAAAGAAAGGAGAAGGAAGAAAGAAGAAAGAAAAGAAAGGAGAAGGGAGAAAGAAGAAAGAAAGGAAAGGAGAAAAGGAAGAAGAAAGTGGAAAGGAAAAGTGAAGAGAAAAAGAAAAGGGAAAGGAAAAAGTAAACCGTAGAACCACAATTTATCGAAAAGAAAAGGATTCCAGGTTGGTGTACGTTTGTTTTCGGAATCGTTACGAAAAGTTTTTCGTTATTGTTTTGTTTTCGTTTTTGATTTCGTAGAGATTTCTCGCATTCGATTTCCGTATGAAAATTGTTTATTGTATATGAAAAATCGATGTTTGATGTCTTTATTGTTGATTTTGGACTGATTTTGTGATAGATCGTATTTCGATTTCATTAAAAATAATTGATTTAGATTTTCGTAAAATCATTGAGTATGATTCTTGAAGAATACTATGTGATTTATATGTTTATTGAGTAATTATTGTTATTGAGTACCTATTGCGTCATTTATTGTGAATATAGTTTATCTGAAACGGCCCTAGGATACTTAGACATAGAAATGGATATAGGAGGTTGGTATACCAGCTGGGTTTTTACTGAGCAGTACTGCGCCGATACTGATTGATATTGATGATTGATTATTATGTACCTCCTCTTGGATTCGTCCAGAGGCTGGGAGATACGTACCTCCTCAGGATTCGTCCTGGGGTTGGGAGCCATGTACCTTCCCAAGGATTCGTTCCTGGGATAGGGAGTTATGTACCTCTCTAGGTTCCGTACCCACGGTCCTAGAGTTGGGAGACACGTACCTCCTCAGGATTCGTCCTGGGGGTTGGGAGCTTGACCCATATTCCAGTCCTATTATGTTTAGTATTCTAGCAGGCCAGAATTGATTGGAATTGAAAAGTGAACCGAATGATTTTATTGATAGCATTCATTGTTGACCTCATTTTTTAAATTAAAGTGATTGAAATTGTTTAATGCTTTGATTTTGAAATTTAATTGTTTTGAAATGGATTAGAAATGGAATATATATATATATATATATTGTGGTTTATTTCTTCTTAAAAGATATTTATTTTGTGGTTTATTTAATTGAGTTTATAGTACACCCACTAAGCTTTATACTTAGCGCGTTAGTTTTGTTTCTAACGCGTAGGTACCAGGGATCCCGAAGAAGCTAAGGATTGAAGAGACGTTCCCTGCAGATAGAGGCGGAGAGTCACATTTTGGGTAGATATTTATGTTCATGTGTAGTATGAGTAATATGCATGCATATTCAGCGAGTCTGTAAATATGTTTTGTTCTGTAATTAAATAATTTATGATTTCTGTCTTTTAGTAGTATAATGTTTGTAAATATTAAAGTTTGATTTGTTTTATTTCATAAATTGTGATTGATAAGCCGCACTAAACGGCAGAGTGCGCAATTGTTTGACTATGAGATATTGAAGTGCTATTGAGAATTGTTTTTGAATTGAATTGTGTAATAACAGGTTTTGGAAAATCCGAAAAACAAACGGTACTCTGCCGAATTTTTGTAAAAGTTTAAGTGTTGGGCTCACTTGAAAAAGATTTTTGAAACTATAATTTATATGGTTTTCAGTTTATAAAAATGAATTTAGAAAGTTTTGAAAGTCCGAGTAGCGCTCCCAGGGTCGGTCCGGCCGGGTCAGGTCGGGGGGTGTTACAAGTTTAACCCATACAGGAATATTGCGTAACTCATCTTTAGATAAGGATAAACTAGGCTGCCACCTTTTAAGAACAAGCAATTTATTCACTATATGCCATAGACCTTTTTCAAGAACTTCACAAGCATTGTCAACACTATCAAACTTGAAAATAAAGAACCCTTGTTCTGAAGATAAAACTTCTTTAAGGCCAAACCTACCCCAAATTTTATGAACTACTGAATTCACTACGGGGAAAGGAATTCGCTTATCCACAAAGTACCCTATCAAGGAAGTTCTCCATTCTTCACTTCCCTCAATAGCTACCTCAACCGAAGGGCTAACTTTAATTCTTCCATTTTCTTCAGTAGGTTTAAAATATTGTAAAGATTCAAAGGTAGAAGATTGTACCTCACAAACAATAGGAGAAGAATTCTGGACAGTCCTTAGCATAAGATGGTTTCAGCCCTTGATCATGCATGGAAGAAGGTGTTGAAAATGGTCCAAAATTAGCCCCTCCTTGTACAAAGCTACCAAGACCCGAAATTGAACCCAAAGCACTCGATTTTGGCCTAATTACGCCCACATCAGACCAAAATGCAAGTTACCAAGCTTTTCCTTTCTTTTATCATCTCTTGCAAGCCCAAATCCACCATAATTCGAAGGAGATTCAATAACATTAATCCTTGGCGCGAGCGGAATGCTAGGATGCATGGATGCATGGCGAGTTACCTAAACCTGTTTCCGTGGTTGTTCGTTCCATTGTTAAAGATGTTTGTATGCGTCTTAATTCCTTATCTGGTGTGGTGCCTTCTCCTACTAATAGGTGGCTCCACCAGTCTTGGGGTTTATCTGATTCTATTTTTTTGTAATTCGCTTGTTTTGCCTTTTAAGGGGTTTGTCCCTTTTGTTGTCGGTCTGTTGGTTTCTTTTGGCTGCACCCTATGCCAGGGTTTGTGCTTAGCTTTTTCTGCTTTGCTGTTTTTTGAGTTTCGGTTGGTAGGGGGCCTGTCCCTTGTCTGACCTTGTGATCTTCTCGCTGGGGTATGCCCCTTTGCTTTTGTTTTATCTCTTTGGTTAATATACTTACATTATCCAAAAAAATTTTTTTTGTAGAATCAGCCCCATTAGCTCCAATTCCTGAAATTGAGCCCAAAGCACCATCTTTTGACTCTATTACCCCCATTCCTTGCTGACTAGTATTATTTAGTGAAGGAAAGTCATCAACAACCACCTTCCTTTGACAATTTTGGCCATTAATGTCAATACTAGCCACCTTATTTTGAAAAACTTGTCCATGAGAATCATTCATCATTTGAATTATTTGCCCATTACACATGATCTCATTCAACAAGTCTTCACTCTTATCATCAATGTCAACCATAGCTTTCTTCTTGTCCAATGCCAAAATTGTTGAGAGACAACCAGCCTTCACATGGTTTTCACCCAAAACCAGATTTCTACCTTCACCCAAAACCAGATTTTCATCTTCCTCATCATGCAACACCCCATGAAGAACATCATCATGCTTGGCTTCAATCCCATTTGCACAACCAACAGCTCCATGCCTATCATGTGTTGTTTTATTTGCTTGCAATCCTGAAGCAGTAGCAAGACAACCATCCTTTGAGCAATTCTCACCCAAATTCGGACTTCTTCCTTCTACAGCACCAATACCATGAGGCAAATTCGAAGGAACAAGTTTTGAAGACACGCAACACCCGGAAACATCCTTAATATCACCATCTATCAGCCCCAAAATAGAATGAGTTGTTGAAGACAAGTTGGATCCCGAATTTGCCTCCATACGTTGAATCTCCATATTCTGATCCAAACCGTGATCCTTCTTGTTTTCAAGTAGTCCCGAGGCATATATTCTATTTGATATCAAAGAATAAATATGGTCTCCATCCTTCTTCACACCACCAGCAGTAGAATTTCGGGTTTGATCTATCAAAACCTTACATCCCTTCATTGCATTGGACATTAAAGAAGAGACATGGTATTCACCCTTCTTCACACCACTAGCAGCTAATGAATCACCAACCATAACACCAACCAACACACCAAGAAGAAGATAGCAGTCACAAACCAACAATAAGAAGCAAACACAACACAAACTCACAGTCACAACAAACAAAACACCATTGGAATGAACCAGAAAAAAGACCAGTAAACCTAAAGCTAAAGAAGAATGAAAATTGAGCTTGTAATCATCAAAAGAAATCAATAATGATCACAAAGAGAGAATAGAAAAAAATCAAGAAGAACACTCAAAAAAATTCTAGAGAGAAGACAGAGCATTTTCTCTCTCTAAGAAGCTAAATATTATGTTCGGAGCAGGTCATATTGCATCACAATGCCCAAATAAGAGAGTAATGGTTTTGAAGGATGATGGTGGTATCGAATCAGAGGGTGAATCTGATGATGAGTCCATGCCACCTTTAGAGGATGCCGGTGACTTTGAATATCCGGTGGGTGGAGAGCTTTTGGTTGCAAGAAGAGCTCTTAGTGCTCAAGCCAAGGAAGATGATGAGGTACAACGTGAAAACATTTTTCACACCCGCTGCCATGTTAATGACAAGGTATGTAGTATGATTATTGACCAGGGGAGTTGTACTAATGTGGCGAGCACTACTTTGGTAAAAAAATTGAATTTGAAAACTTTAAAGCACCCAAAACCTTATAAGCTACAATGGTTGAATGATAGTAGGGAAGTTAGGGTGAATAAACAGGTGTTGGTGTCATTTTCAATTGGCAAATACAAAGATGAAGTTGTTTGTGACGTGGTACCAATGAATGCGGGTCATATCCTTTTGGGAAGACCATGGCAGTTTGATAGGCATGTGACTCATGATGGATACACCAATAGATACTCCTTTGTACTCCATAAAAGGCCAATCACTCTTGTACCTTTAACCCCAAGACAAGTATATGAAGATCAAGTGAGGTTAAAAGATGAAAGGGATGTTAAAAAGGAGAGTGAGAGTTCAAAAGAAAAAGAGGTTGATAAGAAAAAAGGAGAGAGAAAACAAATGAGCTTTTATGCAAGAGACAGTGAGATCAAGAGGGCTTTGTTTTCAAATTAGCCAATGATTATACTTTTCTACAAAGAGGCTTGTTTTAGTACTAATGAAATTAACTCTTCTTTGCCTAGTGTTGTTGTTTCAGTTTTGCAGGACTTTGATGAAGTGTTTCCCGAAGATATGCCTATTGGTTTACCACCAATAAGGGGGATGGAGTACCAAATTGATTTTGTACCCGGAGTACCGATTCCAAATAGACCCGCATACCGAAGTAATCCCGATGAGACAAAGGAACTTCAAAGGCAGGTTGATGAGCTCATGAAGAAGGGGTATGTTCGTCAGAGTATGAGTCCTTGTACGGTTCCCGTATTACTTGTGCCTAAGAAGGATGGAACATGGAGGATGTGTGTTGATACGAACCCAGTCGATTAAATCAAGATTGATACCGAAGATGGTCTAACCTCTGGTTCAAATGGAAACCGCGACCCAACACCTATATCGAGATGTGAACCTTGGTATAAATAAGGACGCCACAATCAAGGATGAAATACACGATTGATAAGTCAAAGAGGAACGCCGCAGAGAATTCTGATAAGTTCCAATTAGTTCTCAAAGAACAAAGAGAAAACTCTCTCAATTTTCATTCAAAATCAAGTCTCCTTCTTACATCCATCAATATCCTTATATACTGAAACCCTAAAAGAAAGGAAAGGAAACAAGATATTCGGCTATTAAGACCTTACAAACAGAAAACAGAATGGCTATAATTGCCTTACAAATGGACAGAACTAAAACAAGCAACTATTAAATCAAGCCCAAACCGAAATTGTGCCACACTCCCAAGCCTTCTCTTATTCGGCCCACTCAATTGCCTTGATGATGTTAATCAAGCCTTGGTCTTCATGTGGGTTTATCTTGGGGTTTAATAATTCAGAATCAACCAATGTGTCTTAAATTAGGCCATTGAGTGCTTCTTTGAATCTCTTAGCCCTTGCCCTTATGATTGGCCCAACCGGAACATGCAATGGATCCCTTGGTGCAGCTCCCTTATTCTCATCATGTGTTGATTGTCGTGCCATCAACAATATCACTGTAAAGTTTCGACATCCTATTCCTAGATTAGATAATATGCTTGATGAATTGTATGGTTCTATTGTTTTCACTAAAATTGATCTAAAAAGTAGATATCATCAAATTAGGATGAAAGAAGGTGATGAGTGGAAAACTGCTTTCAAAACAAAATATGGGTTATATGAGTGGTTAGTTATGCCTTTTGGGTTAACTAATGCACCAAGTACTTTCATGAGATTAATGAACCATGTTTTGCGTGCTTTTATTGGAAAATTTGTGGTTGTTTACTTTGATGACATTCTGATTTATAGCAAAAACTTGGATGAGCATGTTGAACATTTAAAACTTATTTTAGGTGTTTTAATAACCGAAAAGTTATTTGCTAATTTTAAAAAGTGTAGCTTTTGCACGGATAAGTTGGTATTTCTGGGTTTTGTTGTTAGTGCTAAAGGAATTGGGATTGATGAAGAAAAGGTTAAGGCAATTAAGGAGTGGCCGAAACCTACAAGTGTGGGACAAGTGAGAAGTTTTCATGGGTTGGCTAGTTTCTATAGGAGGTTTGTGAAAGACTTTAGTAGTCTAACTGCACCTTTAACTAAAGTTATCAAAAAGAATGTGGGTTTTAAGTGGGGTAATGAACAAGAAAAGGCATTTAACTTGACTAAGGAAAAATTAACTAATGCACCTTTGCTTACTTTGCCTGACTTTGCTAAAGCTTTTGAGATTGAGTGTGATGCTTCAGGAATAGGTATTGGAGCTGTTCTGATGCAAGAAGGACGTCCCATTGCATTTTTTAGTGAGAAAATAAGTGGAGCAGCCTTGAATTATTCTACCTATGATAAGGAGATGTATGCTTTGGTTAGGGCATTGGAAGCTTGGCAGCACTACCTTTGGCCGAAAGAATTTGTGATTCACACGGATCATGAGTCCTTGAAGCATTTAAAGGGGCATCACAAGCTAAATAAGCGGCATGCCAAGTGGGTGGAGTTCATAGAAACATTTCCATATGTGATCAAGTACAAAAAGGGTAAGGAAAACGTAGTCGCTGATGCTCTGTCTAGAAGGTACGTTTTACTTTGGATGCTAGATTATTTGGTTTTGACTACATTAAAGAATTGACAATGTATTCAATACATGTGAAAAGGTTGCATTTGGCAAGTTTTATAGGCATGATGGATTTTTGTTTAGAGCAACTAAATTATGCGTGCCTAAGAGTTCTTTGCGTGAATTGCTTGTGAGGGAAGCTCCTAGGGGCGGTTTGATGGGGCATTTTGGTATAGCCAAGACACTAGATGTTTTGCATAAACACTTCTTTTGGCCTCATATGAAACGTGATGTAGAAAGAATTTGTGAGAAATGCATTACGTGTAGACAAGCTAAGTCTAAGGTTAAGCCTCATGGTTTGTATACTCTTTTACCTATACCTAGTGGACCTTGAATTGATATTTCTATGGATTTTGTGCTGGGTTTACCTAGGTCAAAGAGGGGTAGGGATTCTATATATGTAGTTGTTGATAGGTTTTCTAAAATGGCACATTTCATTTCTTGTCATAAACCTGATGATGCATCACATATCACTGATTTGTTTTTCAAAGAAATCGTTAGATTGCATAGCATGCCTAAAACCATTGTTTCGGATAGAGATGTTAAGTACTTAAGCTACTTTTGGAAAACTTTATGGGGCAAGTTAGGAACTAAACTTTTATTTTCTACTACTTGTCATCCACAAACTGATGGTTAAACTAAAGTAGTTAATAGGACTTTATCTGCCTTGTTGCGTGCTATAATACAAAAGAACTTGAAAACATGAGAAGATTGTTTGCCGCATGTAGAGTTTGCTTATAATAGGAGTGCGCATTCTGCAACTCATTTTTTGCCTTTTGAAATTGTGTATGGTTTTAACCCATTGACTCCTTTGGATTTACTTCCTTTACCTGTGAATGAGCATGTTAACTTGGATGGAAAGAAAAAGACAGAGTTTGTTAAGTAAATCCATGAAAAGAATAGGCAAAACATCGAGAGGATAACTGAGCAATATGCCAACCAAGCTAATAAAGGGCGCAAGAAAGTTGTGTTTGAACCCGGTGATTGGGTGTGGTTGCATATGAGGAAGGAACGGTTTCCAGTCCAGCGGCGTTCTAAACTACTTCAAAGAGGAGATGGCCCATTTCAAGTGATTGACAGGATCAATGACAATGCCTACAAGTTAAATCTTCCAGGTGAGTATAATGTTAGTGCAAGCTTCAATGTTTCTGATTTGTCTCCTTTTGATGTAGGTGACGATTTGAGAACAAATCATTTTCAAGAGGGATGGAATGATAAAAATAAGGGAGCAGCACCAAAGCATCCATTGCGTGTTCCGGTTGGGCCAATAACAAGGGCAAGGGCTAAGAGATTCAAAGAAGCACTCAATGGCCTAATTCAAGACACATGGGCTGATTCTGAATTATTAAAGCCCAAGATAAACCCACATAAAGACCAAGGCTTGATTAACATCATCAAGGCAAATGAGTGGGCCGAATAAGAGAAGGCTTGGGAGTGTGGTACAATTTCAGTTTGGGCTTGATTTAATAGTTGCTTGTTTTAGTTTTGTCCATTTGTAAGGCAATTATGGCCATCTAGTTTTCTGTTTGTAAGGCCTTAATGGCTGAATATCTTGTTTCCTTTCCTTTCTTTTAGGGTTTCAGTATATAAGGATATTGATGGATGTAATAAGGCAGACTTGATTTTGAATGAAAATTGAGAGAGTTTTCTCTTTTGTTCTTTGAGAACTAACTAGAACTTATCAGAATTCTCTGTGGCGTTCCTCCTTGACTTATCAATCGAGTATTTCATCCTTGATTGTGGCGTTCTTATTTATACCAAGGTTCACATCTCGATATAGGTGTTGGGTTGCGGTTTCCATCGAACCAGCGGTTAGAACGATCTTCGGCATCAATCTTGATACAATCGACGAGGTTCGTATCAAGCATTACGAATAGAGAAAGTCCCACGAGAGTCCTCAACCCAACACAAAGTATCAGCTTGAGAGTTATTAGACCTCAAGTAATCAGGGATACTACTAACAATGTCTATCCAATTCCCAGTCAAGGACGAGACCAAGCCCAATCCCTTCCCTGAATAAAATCTGTCACCCTAGCATGAGGACCAAGACCAGAATCATAAATAATCCACCGCCCAAACACCTCCACCAAAGGACCCAAAGGATGCCAATAATCAAACCAAAGGGAAACATCCTCCCCATTACCCACCCGAAACTGTATCAATCTCCGCACATGACTGCGAAGGCCCAGAACATTCCTCCAACCCCACGAGCAATCTCCAAGGCACTTCACCTCCCACACATTCCTTCCCCTAAGCAGAGTAAACCTAACCCACGAAACCCAAATAGAAGATCTCAAATTTCTACAAACAGCCAATAAATGCTTAATTATGGCAGCTTTATTCCAAACCTCAACACTCTTAATGCCCAATCTGTTGGGATTTATACCCTAAAGTTTGTAATTGTAAATGGTTAAAGACAATAATAAGAATTATTCAGATTATCATTCGAGTTTATAAAAGTTTTATATTCAGTAATATATTCATATTGTGCAAGAACATCCTAGATTGCAAGATGTAATCTCATAATGAGTATATGATGGTCATATACATAGAGGATTCATTTTGAGACGTGCAATCTAAAGAGTCCGTAGAGAGCGAACAAATCTGGGTACTTTGTTTGTGATTGATCTACTGCTGCGGTCCATTTTGTAAAATACGGTGGTCTTATTATCCTAGAGCGCTCATGTAGTTGACATGAGAATGGAGGCACCTTATATGATGAGATCATATAGGACTGGGCCACGATTTATATGAATCTCTCACCAAGATCCGTTAGTAGATGAGATTCATATATAATCGATAAACGATGGCTATTTATAGGTAATCTTAATCATGAGTGTCTTATCGACTCCTTCAGGTTGGATCGTGGCTTTTGATTTACCATGAGTAAGGTTGATGTGAATCTCGACCAATACCTCCGTATCTTGGAGTTGCGGTTTAGCTTGTGGCTGGGAAGGTTTGAACACAATAGTGGAATCCACTCCTTCTTGATTGAAATAGATAAGTAGTTCCCTTAAGGGTTGATTCGGGGCTTGAACGATTATGAGCGCTCTCCTTCTTCCGTGAGGAAGACAGGATTTAATTGTTCATTAGAGAATCAATGGTACTTAAGGAAAAGATATTTCTAGAGGGGTATAACGGACTTTATGACCCAGCTCTAGTTATGAACTATTTGCGGAGGATCACACTATATGCAATTAGCTATATCAATGGACACTGAGACTTCAGATTTTGTAAACACATCTATAGTTCTGAGAGTGCAGCCTCGGGTTTTTAGTGGAATAACTCCGAGGTTAATAATCGTGAAATATTAATTAAAGAGTTTTAATTAATATTACTAAGTATTATTGGAGCTCAAAACTATGGGTCCATTAGGTTCCCTTGCTAGCCCTTATGGTTGTTGGTAACGAGGATCACGGTAGATTAATTGGATAGTCCAATTAATAGTGTTACGAAAGTAATGTGATGTAAATAAAAGAGAATAATTAAATAATGTGATTATTTAATTAATTAAATATCTAAAAAAATAATAGAAATTATTAATTATTAATTCTTTTTATTAAATATGAGGTCATGTGATTAAATAATGACTAGAACAAAAGAATTAAAATAATTAGATTATTTTAATTGTTCAAAAGGTCACAGGTTCAAATCTTTAGAGAGACTAAAAATAAATAGGATTTGGAATCCTATTTTGACTTGGTCAAACTAAAACCCTAAAGGACTACTATATAAGTGTTATATAGCTAGAAAAAAAAAACCTAACCTAACACACAAGTGAAAAAGAAAGAGAATTCGGCCACCAAAGAGAGAAGAAAAGAGAAAAAAAGGTTTTTTCTGACTCTTCCCTCTTTTGCAGGATTCGGCCGGCGTTCTTTTCACGTGACCTCCATCTCTTGCCGTGACGTGCCCACACACACGTTTTCAGACCGCGGGTCATAGCTCGGAAGATCTGGTGGTTGATCGAAGAATCAGAAAAAAGAAAATCAAGAAAAAAGTATGTAGTTTCTAAAGTCTTTTTCTGCGTATATACAGGAACTCGTTCCTGATTGAAAAAGGTTTTCAATATAAGAAAAATTTTTGAAATCCAATTCCGTATGTTATACGATAATCAAAATCTTTTCTAAAAATCCCTTCAATTGGTATCAGGGACTGGTTCTAAGTTTTTGTATATACGCAAAAGAAAAAGAAAAACTACATATTTCTTGTTTATTTATATTTTTCTTTTTGATTCTTGATCTGTGATATATTATTGTGTAGACACAAATCTAGAATGTATAATTTGTTTTTATTGTTATATAATATGATTGTATAATTTTAAAAGCGTAATTAGTCGTTAATTATATGGTGAATGGGTTATAGGATGAATTTTTATTTTTTTGGCCAATTGTTTATGACAAAAGTTTTTTTTTTTTTGTATATATATATATTTTTTATTGTTATTCTTGTAATCGATCTGCCCTACGAAGAGTCAAAGAAGCGGATGATGCGAAGAAGAAACGGGAAAAAAAAACAATTGCACAGCCCCAAGAGTAGCGGCCGCGCACGCTCGCGCTCAAGCTTAATTGGATTAATTAGTTAATTAAAAAGAACCAAATAATGAGATTAGTTTTTAGGAGTAAAAACTTGGTAAATCTCATTAATAACTAATCTATATTAAAGTGTTTAATTAATGATTAGTTAGATTCTTTGTATTAATTAAGATTAATTAGATTAATTACTTGATTAAAAAGAATCGAATAATGAGATTAGTTTTTAGGAGTAAAAAACTTAGTAAATCTCATTAATGACTAATCAACGAATTAAAGAGTTTAATTAAATTGATTAGTTTGGTTCTTACATTAATTAAGATTAATAAGATTAATTACTTAATTAAAAAGAATTAAATAATGAGATTAGTTTTTAGGAGTAAAAACTTGGTAAGTCTCATTAATAACTAATCTATATATTAAAGTGTTTAATTAGATTAGTTAGCTCCATTTAATGTTAGATTTAATTTGATTAAACATTAATGACATAATTGGACCAAATAATGTAATTTAGTTTTAATAGTTAAAATTTGGTAATTTCACATTTAATTTCTAGTTTATTTAAATAGTTTATGTAAATTAGAAATTGAAATAATAAATTATATTTTAAGAGTTAAAATTGAATAATTTATTATAACTAGTAAACTTAGATTTTATATAAGCCGTAAAATCTAATTAAAGACTAGAAACATAGAGTTTTAGAAACTCTTAATTTAAAGAAAATCCTAAATTACAAATAGTGAGTGGGAGAGGGATATATGACATTATATCCTGCAGTTTCCATTGTTAGTTCAACACCGTGAGACTTGAGTGGCACCTCGTGATGGCTTTGCTTTCGTCCTCCGTACGGAGGGTGTCCACAAGAGTCAATACCAAGGTTAACTTCCTAACGGATAGGTTTTCGAAACGTATTTTGAGACTAACCTAGCTTACCTAAGCACTCTTAAGTTAAGTTCATGAATTCTGAAACGATGGGTCACACTCATAAAGGACTTAATTAAGTTGTTAATTTATTGTCCTGACAAAATCAAAGCAATGGTTGGATAATATAAGAATAAAGAGTTATTCTGGTGTATTATCCGATTGAAAATGTCTCGATCTAACATGCAAGGATTTAACCTAACCTACCTAGGCACTTACTTGTGGTATGTTGGATTATCGCGGCATAGTAACTATTTTTAGGGATTTTTTAGTTTGTTAAAATTATGCTCATGTATCATGTTTAATTTTATGCCGAACATATAGCATGAAATGAATGTATGCATGAATGATATTAATTTAGATTTATGTCTTTAAATATCAGCAATGTCTTCTGCTTTATTTTCCACGCAAACAAAACATTAACCGGGATAACTATATTAAGTGGAACATAACGTGAACGCAATCATGGTCTGCAAAGACCTTAAATTTGTGCTTACGGAGGAATGTCCTCCAGAGCCTGTAACCAACGCATGATGAGTTACCAAAGGTAAGACTAGCGAAGCAAATGTTGCTGAGCCATCCACTTCTAGTTTCAAGAAGAGGAAGAGGTCTACTGGTAAAGTAAAGACTAAAACTAAAAATAAAGAGCACTACGACTAACTAAGCAAAAGGAAAAATGTTTCCATTGTAAAGAGGTTGGTCATTAGAAGAGGAATTGTCTTCAATACCTCGAGGAGCTCTCCAATAAGAAAAAAGTAAAAAGTAAATCAGATTTACTTATCATTAAATTTTATTTAGTAGAAAATGATTCTTCACCTTGAATAGGAGATTCAGGGGCCACTAACTATTTTTGTTCTTCTTTACATTGGAATGATTATTGGTAAAAGCTGGAGGAGGGGCCTTTCACTATGCACGTTGGAACAGAGGATGTCGTTTCAGCACGAGCAGTGGGAGTAGTTAGACTACAAATAAATATTCATTCTCTTTTATTGAATAATGTATGTTTCATTCCTGGATTTACAAGGAATTTGATTTTTGTATCCAGATTACATGAAAAAGTTTCATAAGGTTTCTTTTAATAATAAATCAATTATTATTTCAAGAAATTGAATGAATTATTGTTCTGGAATAAATGAAAATAACTTGTATGTTTTAAGACTGTTAATTCATACAACACTGCTTAATACTAAATTATTTAAAATTGAAAAACCTAAAACAAAACGATAAAAGATTTCTCCAGTTGATGACACGTATCTATGGCATCTAAGACTTGGACATATAAACCTTGATAGGATAAACAGACTAGTAAAAAGCGGATCTTTAAGTCAGTTAGAGATCGGTACCTTACCTGTCTATAAATCTTGTCTGGAGGGTAAGATGACCAAGAGACCTTTTATAAGAAAAGGGATTAGAGCCACGCAACCACTTGAGCTTATACATTCAGACGTCTGCGGACCAATGAATGTTAGAGCTACAGGTGATTATGAGTATTATGTCACATTTATTGACGACTACTCTAGATATGCGTATGTTTACCTAATGCAACGTAAGTCGGAAACTTTTGAAAGGTTCAAAGAATTCCGAGCTGAAGCTGAAAATCAATTAGGCAAAACAATCAAATCACTACGATCAGATCGTAGGGTGAGTATCTCGACCAAGAGTTTGAAGACTACATGGTTGAGCATGGGATAGTATCCCAACTCGCTGCTCCAGGTACACCACAGCAGAATGGTGTTGCGGAAAGGAGAAATAGGACATTGATGGAAATGGTGAGATCTATGATTAGTTTCTCATCATTACCATATTCTTTTTTGGGGATATGCACTACAAACAGCGACTTACATACTGAATGTAGTTCCATCCAAATCTGTTCTTAAGACTCCCCTAGAGTTGTGGAATGGTCGTAAAGCTAGTTTACGATATTTTTGTATATGAGAATGTCCAGTACATGTACTGAAGAATAGGAGTGGAAAGCTGGAACCTCGTTCACAAGTATGTTTATTTGTATGGTACCCAAAGGAAACACGAGGTCGATTCTTTTATAATCCACAAGAAAACAAAGTGTTTGTATCGACAAATGCAACGTTTCTTGAGGAGGATTATATGAGTAATCATAAACCTCGTAGTAAGATTGTGTTAAAGGAGCTAAAACCTAGTATGACCAGTGCTCAGTCAACAAGAGTTGTAGACGATGTTATAATTCCACAAACATCTGATAGTCAGATAATTCCTAGTCAGGATACACTACCACCGAGGCGTAGTGGAAGGGTTGTTCGACAACCTGATCGCTTCTTAGGCATTGGAGAGGCGCAGGGTGTCATTTCTAATGATAGTGTGGATGATCCATTGACATTTATATATGCAATGGAAGATTCTAACAAAAAGGAATGACTTAAAGCCATAAATCTCAAGATGGAGTCCATGTATTATAACTCAGTCTGAGAACTTATAGATTTACCAGATGGGATAAAACCTATAGGATGTAAGTGGATCTACAAGCGTAAGAGAGGAGTAGACGGGAAGGTAGAGACCTTCAAGGCAAGGCTAGTGGCTAAGGGTTACACCCAGAAGGAAGGCATTGATTATGATGAAACCTTCTCGCCAGTAGCTATGTTTAAGTCTATTAGGATACTCTTAACCATAACTGCCTATTTCGATTACGAAATCTGGCAAATGGACATTAGGACTGCATTCTTGAATGGAAATCTAGACGAAAGCATCTATATGATGCAACCATAGGGATTCATATTCCAAGATCAAGAGCAAAAGGTTTGCAAACTACAAAGGTCTATTTATGGACTTAAGTAGGCGTCTAGATCTTGGAACATTAGGTTTGATATTGCGATCAAGTCCTATGGTTTTGAGCATAACGTTGATGAGCCTTGTGTATACAAGCGCATCATTGATAAGAAAGTAGTTTTCCTCGTCCTTTACGTAGATGACATCTTACTCATTGGGAATGACGTAGGAACATTGTTAGAGGTAAAGGGTTGGCTTGCTAACCAATTCCAAATGAAAGATTTGGGAGAGGCAAGTTATGTTCTTGGGTCCAATTGATAAGGGATCGTAAGAACAAACTGTTAGTGTTGTCTCAAGCATCGTATATCGACAAGATACTTGTGCGATTCTCCATGCAAAACTCCAAGAAAGGTAGTTTACCTTCAAGACATGAAATTCACTTGTCTAAGGAACAGTGTCTTATGTATGCTATGCTATGCACAAGACCCGACATCTGCTTCACAGTGGAAGTAGCCAGTAAATATCAGTACAACCCAGGATTGGATCATTGGGTTGCTGTTAAGCATATTCTCAAGTATCTTTGGAGAACGAGAAACTATATGCTTGTATATTCCCATCCGAATTTGATTCCATTGGGATATACAGATTCTGACTTTCAGTCATACAAGGATTTAAGAAAATCCACGTCTGGGTCAGTATTCATCCTTCGTGGTGGAGCCATAATTTGGAGGAGTATCAAGCAATCTTGCATTGCTGATTCCACCATGGAAGCCGAGTATGAAGCAGCTTGTGAAGCAGCTAAGGAGGCTGTTTGGATCTGAAAATTCTTGAGTGATCTGAAAGTTATTCCAGATATGGATAGGCCCATGACACTTTATTGTGATAATAGTGGAGCCGTGGCCAATTCCAAAGAACCAAGAAGCCACAAAAGAGGGAAGCATATAGAGAGAAAATATCATCTCATCAGAGAGATAGTGCAGCGAGGAGACGTGGTAGTGACGAAGATTGCATCGCAAGATAACCTGGCTGATCCATTTACAAAGACATTGACGGCTAAAGTGTTTGAAGGTCACCTAGAGGGTCTAGGATTATGAGACATGTCCCATTTGCTTTAGTGCAAGTGGGAGATTGTTGGGATTTATACCCTAAAGCTTGTGATTGTAAATGGTTAAAGACAATGATAAGAATTATTCAGATTATCATTCAAGTTTATAAAAGTTTTATATTTAGTAATACATTCATATTGTGCAAGAACATCATAGATTGCAAGATGTAATCTCATAATAAGTATATGATGGTCATATACATAGAGGATTCATTTTGAGACGTGCAATCTAAAGAGTCCGTAGAGAGCGAACAAAGCTGGGTACTTTGTTTGTGATTGATCTACTGCTGCGGTCCATTTTGTAAAATACGGTGGTCTTATTATCCTAAACCGCTCATGTAGTTGACATGAGAAAGGTTATAGTAGTAAGGGTAAGAAGAATAAGAAGCACTCCTCCCCTAAGGGGGGTAAGTGGAGATAGATTTGTGGGGGTTTCTTCTTATCTTTGTATATTTATTATGATTTTTGGGTGCTGGAATATTAGGGGTCTTAATGACCCTTTGAAGAAAAGAGAGGTTCACAATTTGATTAAAGATGAGAAATTGTCTTTGTGTGGTTTAGTGGAAACGAAAGTTCTGGAGAAAAATAAAGATGTTATTCTTAAGACCATTAACCGGTCTTGGAAGGTAGAGTGCAATTATAATTTTTCCTCTTTGGGGAGGATTTGGGTTTGTTGGAATTCGTTCGATGTTACTGTTTTGGTTGTCGAATCTTCTGAACAAGTTATACATTGTAGAGTTTCTTCTGTTGATTCTACTTGGGAGTGTATGATATCGATTGTGTACGGTGATAATTGTAATGTTCGTGGGGAGGCATTGTAGGCTGATTTAGTGGCGCGCGGAGTGGAATGGGAGAATAGTGCTTGGATTGTGATGGGTGACTTTAATGCTATTTAGTCTTCGGTTGAGAGTGTTGGAGGATCCAATTCTTGGCCACATTGGAAAGACGACTTTTCTAATTGTTTAGCTGAGTCTGGGTTGGATGATCTGCGATTTAATGGGTGCTTCTATACATGGTCTAATCATCGTACGGTTGATCCTATTCTTTGAAAGTTAGATCGAGCTTTGGTCAATTTGAAGTGGGATATTTCATTTCGAGGTTCAGAGGCGCATTTTCTTCCTTCCAGTGTTTCTGATCACTCTCCTATGATTGTTAAGATTGTGGATCTCCCTCGGCGATGGGTGCCTTTTAAGTTTTTTGATTTCTGGGCGGATCATCCAGAATTTTTATCCTTGGTGGATCGAGTTTGGGCGGACAGGGTGGATGGGTCTCCTATGTTTCAGCTATGTAATAAGCTAAAAAGATTGAAAGTGGAGCTTAAGAAACTTAATAGGGAGTGCTATTCTGACTTGTCTTCTAGGGTGCAGCAAGCTAAGAATGATTTAGAGTCTGTGCAATGGGATATTCAGAGGCAGCCTACGAACATTTCTTTACATGGGGAGGAGTCTCGGTTGGTGAAGCTTTATGGTGATTTGAGTAGAGATGAGGAGAGTTTTTTGAGACAAAAGTCCCGGGTTCAGTGGATTAATTTGGGAGATAGGAATTCTAAGTTCTTTTTTCGATTGATGAGACAAAGATGTAGTAGGAGTAAGGTATTATCTCTTACCGATAAGCATGGTAATCGTGTGGAGGAGCCTAGTGAAGTTAAATCAATGGTGGTGAACTTCTTTGAGACACTTCTGAGACAGCATGCTGGATGCCCTAGGATTGACCTTGATTTAGTGAGGCGGGCTCTCCCGAAGCGTATTTCTGGTGATCAGTGTGCTACCTTGGGTAGAGAGGTTAGTGATGTTGAAATTAAGGCAGTTTTGTTCTCTTTAAAAGATAATAAAGCTCCGGGTCCGGATAGGTATAATGCTACTTTCTTCAAGAACGTTTGGTCTGTTGTTGGTGATGATTTTCTTCGTGCTATTCGTTCATTTTTTAGCTCCGGGAGATTGCTCAAGCAAGTGAATGCTACTGTGGTTGCTCTTATTCCTAGGGTTCCTAATCCTTCTAAGGTTGGGGATTTTAGGCCTATTTCGTGTTGTAACACTATCTACAAATGCATTGCCAAAATTATTGCGAATCGTGTTCAGATGGTGCTGCCTGATGCTGTTAGTCCTTTTCAGTCGGCCTTCGTTGCTGGTAGAAGGATTAGTGATAATATATTACTGTCGCAGGAATTGTTAAGGCACTATCATCGTGATGGGGGTCATCCTAGGTGTGCGCTGAAGGTAGATTTAATGAAAGCCTATGATTCTGTGCGGTGGGATTTCTTAGTGGCTATTTTGCAGATTTTAGGCTTCCCAGATCAGATGATAACTTGGATTTCTGAGTGCATTTCCACTCCCCGTTTCTCGATTTCTATTAATGGCAAGTTGAATGGTTTCTTTGCTAGTGGCCGAGGTTTGAGGCAGGGGGATCCTATGTCCCCTTATTTATTTGTTCTGGCTATGGAGGTCTTCTCGAGGTTGATGTGTATTATGGAGCAGGATGATCAGTTTGCGTACCATTGGCGGTGTGGGAAGATTGGTATTTCGCATTTATGCTTTGCGGATGATGTTATGGTTTTATGTAGGGCAGAGAGAGAGTCAGTTGCTACAGTTAATGTTGTCCTTGGTCAATTCAAAGCTCTTTCTGGGTTGATTCCTAATCCTAGCAAGAGCAATCTTTTTGTGGCTGGTGTGTCTTCTGACATTAAGCAAGAGTTGCTTTGGATTCTTGGTTTTCAGGAAGGGGTATTACCTGTCAGATATCTTGGGGTTCCTTTGATTTCTACTAAGCTTATGGCAGTGGATTGTAGGTTTCGTGTCGACAGGATTGTAGCGAGAGTTAAGAGTTGGACTAGTAGGGTTCTTTCTTTTGCAGGGAGGCTTCAGCTCATTCAATCTGTATTGTTCTCTATCCAGGTGTATTGGTCCTCCATTTTTATCTTGCCTAAGTCAGTGGTGATTAAGGTTGAAACTACTTTGCGTAGTTTTCTTTGGAAGGGTTCTGATTTAGGTAAAGGTGGGGCAAAGGTTGCATGGTCTTCGGTGTGTTTACCGAAGGAAGAGGGTGGACTCGGTATTAAGAGTGTTGAGTGTTGGAATAAGTCTGCCATAAGTAAGCATTTGTGGGCTGTCTGTAGCAATTTGAGGTCTTCTGTTTGGGTCTCGTGGGTTAGATCTACTCTGCTTAAAGGGAAGAATGTGTGGGAGGTTAGGTGCCCTGGGGATTGCTCGTGGAGTTGGAGGAAAATTCTTGGCCTTCGGTGTCTTGTGCGGCGGTTGATGCAGTTTCGGGTGGGTAATGGGAAGGATATTTCCCTTTGGTTTGATTATTGGCATCCGTTGGGTCCTTTGGTGGAGGTGTTTGTGCGACGGATTATTTATGATTCTGGTTTTGGTCTTCATGCTAGGGTGGCGGATGTTGTTCAGGGGAGGGATTGGGCTTGGCCTCGTTCCCTGACTGGGAATTGGATGGACATTATCAGTGGTATCCCTGATTCCTTCAGGCCTAATAACTCTCAAGTTGATACTTTGTGTTGGGTTGAAGACTCTTGGGGGGCTTTCTCTATTCGTAATGCTTGGGAGGCTCTTCGGTCCCGGCAGCCAGCGGTGGATTGGTTTAGGTCCGTTTGGCATTCTAAATCAATTCCTAGACATGCTTTTATCTTCTGGCTGGCCATTAGGGGTGCTCTTTCTACTCAGGATAAGCTTCTTGTTTATGGCTTGATTCCGGCTATTCGTTGTGTGTTTTGTGGAGGGAGTTGTGAGGATGTCCCTCATCTTTTTTTTTATTGTTCTTATTCTTACGAGGTTTGGTTTGCTCTTTTAAGGAAGTGCAGATTACCTCTGCGTGCTCGGAGCCGGGAGGCTACTATTCTTTGGTCTTGCCATTTCCGCGGTCGGCAACTTCGTGGGTGGGTGATGCGTATTATGCTTGCGGCTGCTATCTATGCTATTTGGCGTGAGCGGAATGCTAGGATGCATGGCGAGTTACCTAAACCTGTTACCATGGTTGTTCGTTCCATTGTTAGAGATGTTTGTATGCGTCTTAATTCCTTATCTGGTGTGGTGCCTTCTCCTACTAATAGGTGGCTCCACCAGTCTTGGGGTTTATCTGATTCTATTTTTTTGTAATTCGCTTGTTTTGCCTTTTATGGGGTTTGTCCCTTTTGCTGTCGGTCTGGTGGGTTCTTTTGGCTGTACCCTATGACAGGGTTTGTGCTTAGCTTTTATTGCTTTGCTGTTTTTTGAGTTTCGGTTGGTAAGGGGCTTGTCCCTTGTTTGACCTTGTGATCTTCTCGCTGGGGTATGCCCCTTCGCTTTTGTTTTGTCTCTTTGGTTAATATACTTACATTATCCAAAAAAAAAAGTTGACTAGAAACTTGAAAATAAAGAAAAACTCTTCGTTTCTGCAAATGACTTACTTCAAAATACGAAAATGAATTTAAGGCTTTTATCTTTCTAACACATAGAGGAGCGAACAAAGTTTCCACGCCAATCAAAAGTTATGGCCTTCGCGAACTCACTACGCAGCCCTCACGAACTTACTGCGCGAACTGATTTTTGCTACCATGAACAGATTCTGTTGCTTGACAAACCATAGTGAGAATTCGAACTTCTTTTGTGTTTTGGGACGAGGTTGAGCTATGGAACACTCCCATGTCAGATGATGATAGAAAGATGCCCACTAAGGTCTCGTGTCCTTGTCATTTTGACATAAAGGTGGTGGAGTCAGTCTGGACCTTATCTGAAGGGAATCAAACTTTATAGGTATCTGGATTGTGCTCATCATCGTACACTTCCAAAGGACATTCCCTCAGAGTCTTCGTCTTCATCTACTTGAGTAGGTTGAGACTTGCAACTTGCCAATTTGCTCTTGATAGTTGCTGGTAAAGTCCCATCCTTAAGCAATGCTCTAGCAAGAGACAAAACTTATTTTTCATCTTTAGATGAAGAGGAGGTAGAAATAACCTCCTTACCTTTAGCCTTCTTATTAAGGCGTTCAAGTAACCTCTTTGGTGGAAAAAGAGTGATCACGTTGAAGGTTTTAGCATAGAATTCTTCAACTGGATAATTCTGCCACCATCTAGTGTAGCAGACCCGCAGAAAAGCTGGAGCAATACCTTTTTCTGCCTCAAGACTGAATGGATCTTTATTGAACTGATACTCCCATCTTAAAATCCATGGAACTTGATAAAGTGCCAAGAAATAAAGAAAGGAGAGTTCTATAGGAACTTTCTTCTGGTTGTGCTGGTAAAATTTATTAGAAGCTTCCAGGACACATTCTGGAAGAGCATCACCAATTATTCCATAGTTTAATAACCAATGCTGAAACCAGCAAGGGATAGGAACCCTACTGAAATCTTTAGTAGTAATGGAAAGCTTAATGAACCAGCTATGACCATAGTTTCGATTCTGGTAATTCAGAATCTCATTCCAGGCTTAAACATAGTCAAAGAAATTATAAGAGTTAGGATTGACTCTTGAATCTTTAAACTTTTGTTTGATGAAAAGATTATCACCCTAGTCTTGATGAGAAAATACATCAAGGATAATCATTTTGGAGTAACTGATTGACTTGTTACTCCTGTAGTAGTGGGTGATACGAGCACAGCTTGTTTCTATCAAGATAGTCTCAAACCATCTTCTCGATTTCTGAGAATCAATGGAAGGAGATAGATGATCTCTGAGATAGATTTGAGCAATTAATTCTAGGTCTAATCCCCAGTGCTCAGTTTCAATAAAGGAGGCAAGCGTCCTAGTTGTATGCTTGTACCCATCGTTAGGATTAGAGGATGCTGAATCTGCAGAAACTCTTTTAGTGCTGCTTAGAGCAGCAGCTTCCTGAGTTCTCTTTGGAGCTCTGCAAGAATTCACGGGTTAGAAAGTCTGGCAAGGAGTTATTCTCGACTTTAATAAACTCAATGTCAAAATTAAAAATAGAATGAATTGCTTGCCACCTAGCAAAAATTTGTTTTGAGGCTAGGTTTTTCACATCCTTTTTCAAAATTTCTTTTGCAGATTTGCAATCTACCCTAATCAAAAACTTTTGATTTAGTAAATCGCTTTGAAATTTAGAAACAGCTAAAAGGATTGCAAGGATTTCTTTTTTGACTGTTGAGTAGTTCTGCTGGGCTGGTTTCCACACCCCAGAAGTAAATCTAACAAGGGAAATTTTCCCAGCTAGATCCTGTTTAAGAATACCCCCATAACCGTATTCAGATGCATCAGTCTCCACTATTTTGAAGGCATCTGGATGAGGGATGGCTAGGCACGATAATTCCTTAGCCTTTGATTTGATCCTCTGCACTGCCTTAGTACATGCCGCTGTCCAGGATCCTGGATTCTTTTTAAGCCTTTCGAAGAAAGGCTTAGCATCTTTTGCTAGGTCTTTGTAGAAGTCTACCAAATAATTCAGCCTTTCCAGAATTCTCTACAGTTGTTGTTTGTCTGTGATTTCATCAGGAAACTTCTCTGCAAAGATAATAGCCCTGTCAATTGGAGTAACTGAGCCATGGTAAATGTTATGACCCAGAAATCTCACGTTGTCCTGAAACAACTTTATCTTTTTGGCAGATACTACCAATCCTGCCCACTGAACAACATTATGGAAGGTTTTGAGGTGCTTCCAATGTTGATCCATTGACTTGGAAAATACCAAGACATCATCGATGTAAACGATAATAGAATCTATATAAGGATTAAATATATCGTTCATGATATGTTGGAATTCTGAAGGAGCATTCTTCAGACCAAAAGGCATCACGTTCCATTCATAATGCCCAAAAGGAACTGTAAAGGCAGTTTTATACTTTTCTGCTTCAGCAATCTGAATCTGCCAATACCCACTTTTCATATCAAATTTTGAGAAGATACAGACTTCATAAAGCCTGTTAAGGAGGTCTCTCTTATTCGGAATAGGATACTGAATCCCAATAATGTAGTGCTTCGTTTAAAGGCTTGTAGTTAATAACAAGTCTTGAAACTCCACGTTCAAGCTCTGCTGCATTTTCAACATAAAATGCTGGGCAAGACCAGAGAGAATGACTCTTGCGAATTAATCCTTTTCGCTTGAGTTCTTCAACTTCTTTTTCACAAATATCCAAATGGCGGCTATTCATTTGGATGGGTCTTGCTTTAGTAGAGACTCTTCTTTCACCAAACCCATTAACATACGGAAGGCATACCGTATGCTTCTGTCTACACTAGAAAGCATTAGGAACATCTGAACATACAGATTTCTCAAGTTACTTCTGGAACTGTCTAACCTTCTCTTGGATAGCTGGTTTATTCAGCTGCTCGGAGGTAGACTTGTATTTTACCTCTTCTTTAAGAGATAACAGGAATTTCTCCTTTCTAGAGATTTTCTCTCTGAGATTATGAATCTCCTTGTACTTCAGTTGTTGAGCAAAAGCGAACTTGATAGATCGTCCATCTATATTGGACTCAATCCCTTCTGCTGTAACCGTAAAAGGATAAATCATACTGAGGAAAGGAGTCCCCAGGATTACTGATTCTGATAATCTTTTAACTAATATGAATGGAGTTTCAAAGCATACTCCATCATTGCAGACTGCTGCTCCTGAGAGTTTATACTCAATCAACATTCTACCACCATTTGCTGTATTCAGTATTTGAGTGGTCTTAGAAAAGTATTGTGAAGGAATAATTACCCTCACTAATACAATTCAAGTCTGCACCTGAATCGATTAATGCTTCTCCTTCAAAGATAAAGGCTATCATGAAGGGCTAGTCATGGGCTGTCATGATATATTATCTATAGATGGTGGTGGGAAGAAGGTGATACGAACCTCGTCGATTGTATCAAGATTGATACCGAAGATCGTTCTAATCTCTGGTTCGGATGGAAACCGCGACCCAACACCTATATCGAGATGTGAACCTTAGTATAAAGAAGGACGCCACAATCAAGGATGAAATACTCGATTGATAAGTTAAGGAGAAATGCCACAGAGAATTCTGATAAGTTCCAGTTAGTTCTCAAAGAACAAAAGAGAAAACTCTCTCAATTTTCATTCAAAAATCAAGTTTGCCTTCTTACATCCATCAATATCCTTATATACTGAAACCCTAAAAGAAAGGAAAGGAAACAAGATATTCGGCCATTAAGGCCATACAAACAGAAAACTAAAATGGCCATAATTGCCTTACAAATGGACAAAACTAAAACAAACAACTATTAAATCAAGACCAAGCCGAAATTATGCAACACTCCCAAGCCTTCTCTTATTCGGCCCACTCAATTGCCTTAATGATGTTAATCAAGCCTTGGTCTTCATGTGGGTTCATCTTGGGCTTTAATAATTCAGAATCAGCCCATGTGTCTTGAATTAGGCCATTGAGTGCTTCTTTGAATTCTTAGCCCTTGCCCTTGTTATTGGCCCAACCGGAACATGCAATGTATCCCTTGGTGCAGCTCCCTTATTCTCATCAGAAGGATGGAGACCATGTTTCTTCTTTGATGATCAATGGGATAAAGAGTTGTCATGAAGTGGTAATGAAGGGCTGCCATGATATACCCTCCATTGTTGATGGTTGTATGAAGGATGGAAACCATGTTTCTTCTTTGAAATTCAATGGTATGAAAGGCTGTCATGATATAGCTTCAGCTGGAGTTGTTAAAGCTGAATTTGGTGATGGTGGTGCAATGAAAAATGTCTCTTTTGGTATAAGTAGTAGGTCTCTTGAAATGGATGATAATTGTGATGGGTTTGTTGGAATTCGTTCGATGTTACTGTTTTGGTTGTCGGATCTTCTGAACAATTTATCCATTGTAGAGTTTCTTCTGTTGATTCTACTTGGGTGTGTATGATTTCGATTGTGTACGGTAATAATTGTAATGTTCGTAGGGAGGCGTTGTGGGCTGATTTAGTAGTGCGTGGAGTGGAATAGGATAATAGTGCTTGGATTGTAATGGGTGACTTTAATGCTATTAAGTCTTCGGTTGAGAGTGTTGGAGGCTCCAATTCTTGGCCACATTGGAAAGATGACTTTTCTAATTGTTTAGTTGAGTTTGGGTTAGATGATCTGCGATTTAATGGGTGCTTCTATACATGGTCTAATCATCATACGGTTGATCCTGTTCTTCAAAAGTTAGATCGAGCTTTGGTCAATTTGAATTGGGATATTTCCTTTCGAGGTTCAGAGGCGCATTTTCTTCCTTCTAATGTTTCTGATCACTCTCCTATGATTGTTAAGATTGTGGATCTCCCTCGGGGACGGATCATCCAGAATTTTTATCATCCAGAATTTCTGGTTTCTGGGCGAATCATCCAGAATTTTTATCTTTGGTGGATCGGGTTTGGGCGGACAAGGTGGATGGGTCTCCTATGTTTCAGCTATGTAAGAAGCTAAAAAGATTGAAAGTGGAGCTTAAGAAACTTAATTGGGAGTGTTATTCTGACTTGTCTTCTAGGGTGCAGCAAGCTAAGCATGATTTAGAGTCTGTACAAAGGGATATTCAGAGGCAGCCTACGAACGTTTCTTTACATGAGGAGTCTCAGTTGGTGAAGCTTTATGGTGATTTGAGTAGAGTTGAGGAGAGTTTTTTTGAGACAAAAGTCCTGGGTTCAGTGGATTAATTTGGGAGATAGGAATTCTAAGTTCTTTTTTCGATCGATGAGACAAAGATATAGTAGGAGTAAGGTATTATCTCTTACTGATGAGCATGGTAATCGTGTGGAGGAGCCTAGTGAATTAAATCTATGGTGGTGAACTTCTTTGGGACACTTCTGAGACAGCCTGCTGGTTGCCCAAGGATTGACCTTGATTTAGTGAGGCGGGCTCTCCCGAAGCGGATTTCTAGTGATCAGTGTGCTACCTTGGGTAGAGAGGTTAATGATGATGAAATTAAGGCAGTTTTGTTCTCTTTAAAAGATAATAAAGCTTCTGGTCCGGATGGGTATAATGCTACTTTCTTCAAGAAAGATTGGCCTGTTGTTGGTGATGATTTTCTTCGTGCTATTCGTTCGTTTTTTAGCTCCGGGAGATTGCTCAAGCAAGTGAATGCTACTGTGATTCCTAAGGTTCGAGATTTTAGGCCTATTTCGTATTGTAACACTATCTACAAATGCATTGCCAAAATTATTGTGAATTTTGTTCATATGGTATTGCCTGATGTTGTTAGTCCTTCGCAGCCGGCCTTCGTTGCTGGTAGGAGGATTAGTGATTATATATTACTGTCGCAGGAATTGTTAAGGAACTATCATCGTGATGGGGGTCATCCTAGGTGTGCGTTGAAGGTAGATTTAATGAAAGCGTATGATTCTGTGCAGTGGGATTTCTTAGTGGCTATTTTACAGATTTTAGGCTTCCCGGAGCAGATGATAGCTTGGATTTTTGAGTGTATTTCTACTCCCCGTTCATCTATTTCTATCAATGGCGAGTTGAATGGTTTCTTTGCTAGCGGTCGAGGTTTGAGGCAGGGGGATCCTATGTCCCCTTATATATTTGTGCTGGCTGTGGAGGTCTTCTCAAGGTGGATGCATATTATGGAGCCGGAGGGTCAGTTTGAGTACCATTGGCGTCGTGGGAAGATTGGTATTTCGCAATTATGCTTTGCGGATGATCTTATGGTTTTCTGTAGGGCAGAGAGGGAGTCAGTTGCTGCGGTTAATGTTGTCCTTGGTCAATTCCAAGCTCTTTCTGGGTTGATTCCTAATCCTAGCAAGAGCAAGCTTTTTGTGGCTGGTGTGTCTTATGAGATTAAGCAAGAGTTGCTTCGGATTCTAGGTTTTCAGGAAGGGATATTACCTGTCAGATATCTCGGGGTTCCTCTGATTTCTACTAAGCTTATGGCAGTGGATTGTAGGATTCTTGTCGATAGGATTGTAGCGAGAGTTAAGAGTTGGACTAGTAGGGTTCTTTCTTTTGTAGGGAGGCTTCAGCTCATTCAATCTGTATTGTTCTCTATTCAGGTGTATTGGTCCTCCATTTTTATCTTGCCTAAGTCAGTGGTGATTAAGGTTGAAACTATTTTGCGTAGTTTTCTTTGGAAGGGTTCAGATTTAGGTAAAGGTGGGGCAAAGGTTGCATGGTCTTCGGTGTGTTTACTGAAGGAAGAGGGTGGACTCGGTATTAAGAGTGTTGAGTGTTGGAATAAATCTGCCATAAGTAAGCATTTGTGGGCTGTCTGTAGCAATTTGAGGTCTTCTGTCTAAGTGTCGTGGGTTAGATCTACTCTGCTTAAGGGAAAGAATGCATGGGAGGTTAGGTGCCCTAGGGATTGCTCGTGGAGTTGGAGGAAAATTCTGGGCCTTCGGTGTCATGTGCGGCTGTTGATGGAGTTTCGGGTGGGTAATGGGGAGGATATTTCCCTTTGGTTTGATTATTGGCATCCGTTGGGTCCTTTGGTGGAGGTGTTTGGGAGACGGATTATTTATGATTATGGTTTTGGTCTTCATGCTAGGGTGGCGGATGTTATTCAGGGGAGGGATTGGGCTTGGCCTCGTTCCCTGACCGGGAATTGGATGGACATAGTGGTACCCCTGATTCCTTCAGGCCTAATAACTCTCAAGCTGATACTTTGTGTTGGGTGGAGGACTCTCGGGGGGCTTTCTCTATTCATAATGCTTGGGAGGCTCTTAGGTCCCGGCAGCCAACGGTGGATTGGTTTAGGTCCGTTTGGCATTCTAAATCAATTCCTAGACATGCTTTCATCTTCTGGCTGGCCATTAGGGGTGCTCTTTCTACTCAGGATAAGCTTCTTGTTTATGGCTTGATTCCGGCTATTCGTTGTGTGTTTTGTGGAGGGAGTTGTGAGGATGTCCCTTATCTCTTTTTTTATTGTTCTTATTCCTGCGAGGTTTGGTTTGCTCTTTTAAGGAAGTGCAAATTACCTCTGTATGCTCGGAGCTGGGAGGCTACTATTCTTTGGTCTTGCCATTTCCGCGGTCGGCAACTTCGTGGGTGGGTGGTGCGTATTATGCTTGCGGCTGCTGTCTATGCTATTTGGCATGAGCGGAATGCTAGAATGCATGGCGAGTTACCTAAACATGTTACCGTGATTGTTCGTTCTATTGTTAGAGATGTTTGTATGCGTCTTATTTCCTTATCTGGTGTGGTGCCTTCTCCTACTAATAGGTGGCTCCACCAGTCTTGGGGTTTATCTGATTCTATTTTTTTGTAATTCACTTTTTTTTTGGACAATGTAAGTATATTAACCAAAGAGACAAAACAAAAGCAAAGGGGCATACCCCAGCGAGAAGATCACAAAGTCAGACAAGGGACAGGCCCCCTACCAACCGAAACTCAAAAAACAGCAAAGCAGAAAAAGCTAAGCACAAACCCTGGCATAAGGTGCAGCTAAAAGAAACCAACAGACCGACAACAACAGGAACAAACCCCCTAAAAGGCAAAACAAGCGAATTACAAAAAAATAGAATCAGATAAACCCCAAGACTGGTGGAGCCACCTATTAGTAGGAGAAGGCACCACACCAGATAAGGAATTAAGACGCATACAAACATCTTTAACAATGGAACGAACAACCACGGAAACAGGTTTAGGTAACTCGCCATGCATCCTAGCATTCCGCTCGCGCCAAATAGCATAGACAGCAGCCGCAAGCATAATACGCACCATCCACCCACGAAGATGCCGACCGCGGAAATGGCAAGACCAAAGAATAGTAGCCTCCGAGCTCCGAGCACGAAGAGATAATCTGCACTTCCTTAAAAGAGCAAACCAAACCTCGCAAGAATAAGAACAATAAAAAAAGAGATGAGGGACATCCTCACAACTCCCTCCACAAAACACACAACGAATAGCCGGAATCAAGCCATAAACAAGAAGCTTATCCTGAGTAGAAAGAGCACCACTAATGGCCAGCCAAAAGATGAAAGCATGTCTAGGAATTGATTTAGAATGCCAAATGGACCTAAACCAATCCACCGCTGGCTGCCGGGACCGAAGAGCCTCCCAAGCATTACAAAAAGAGAAACCCCCCGAGAGTCCTCAACCCAACACAAAGTATCAGCTTGAGAGTTATTAGGCTTGAAGGAATCAGGGGTACCACTGATAATGTCCATCTAATTCCCGGTCAAGGAACGAGGCCAAGCCCAATCCCTCCCCAGAATAACATCCGCCACCCTAGCATGAAGACCAAAACCAGAATCATAAATAATCCGTCGCCCAAACACCTCCACCAAAGGACCCAGCGGATGCTAATAATCAAACCAAAGGGAAATATCCTCCCCATTACCCACCCGAAACTGCATCAACCGCCGCACAAGACACCGAAGGCCCAGAATTTTCCTCCAACTCCACGAGCAATCCCCAGGGCACCTAACCTCCCACACATTCTTTCCCTTAAGCAGAGTAGATCTAACCCACGACACTCAGACAGAAGACCTCAAATTGCTACAGACAGCCCACAAATGCTTACTTATGGCAGCTTTATTCCAACACTCAACGCTCTTAATACCGAGTCCACCCTCTTCCTTCGGTAAACACACCGAAGACCATGCAACCTTTGCCCCACCTTTACCTAAATCTGAACCCTTCCAAAGAAAACTACGCAAAATAGTTTCAACCTTAATCACCACTGACTTAGGCAAGATAAAAATGGAGGACCAATACACCTAGATAGAGAACAATACATATTGAATGAGCTGAAGCCTTCCTGCAAAAGAAAGAACCCTACTAGTCCAACTCTTAACTCTCGCTACAATTCTATCGACAAGAACCCTACAATCCACTGCCATAAGCTTAGTAGAAATCAGAGGAACCCCGAGATATCTAACAGGTAATACCCCTTCCTGAAAACCTAGAATCCCAAGCAACTCTTGCTTAGTCTCAGAAGACACACCAGCCACAAAAAAATTGCTCTTGCTAGGATTAGGAACCAACCCAGAAAGAGCTTGGAACTGACCAAGGACAACATTAACCGCAGCAACTGACTCCCTTTCTGCCCTACAGAAAATCATAAGATCATTCGTAAAGCATAAATGCGAAATACCAATCTTCCCACACCGCCAATGGTAAGCAAACTGACTCTCCTGCTCCATAATACGCATCAACCCCGAGAAGACCTCCATAGCCAGCACAAATAAATAAGGGGACATAGGATCCCCCTGCCTCAAACCTCGGTTACTAGTAAAGAAACCATTCAACTCGCCATTGATAGAAATAGAGAAACGGGGAGTAGAAATGCACTCAGAAATCCAAGCTATCATCTGCTCCGGGAAGCCTAAAATCTGTAAAATATTCACTAAGAAATCCCACCGCACAGAATCATAGGCTTTCATTAAATCTACCTTCAGCGCACACCTAGGATGACCCCCATCACGATGATAGTTCCTTAACAATTCCTGCGACAGTAATATATTATCACTAATCCTCCTACCAGCAACGAAGGCCGACTGAAAAGGACTAACAACATCAGGCAATACCATATGAACACGATTCACAATAATTTGGGCAATGCATTTGTAGATAGTGTTACAATACGAAATAGGCCTAAAATCCCCAACCTTAGAAGGATTAAGAACCTTAGGAATCACAGTAGCATTCGCTTGCTTGAGCAATCTCCCGGAGCTAAAAAACGAACGAATAGCACGAAGAAAATCATCACCAACAACAGGCCAATCTTTCTTGAAGAAAGTAGCATTATACCCATCCGGACCAGGAGCTTTATTATCTTTTAAAGAGAACAAAACTGCCTTAATTTCATCATCACTAACCTCTCTACCCAAGGTAGCACATTGATCACTAGAAATCTGCTTCAGCAGAGCCCGCCTCACTAAATCAAGGTCAATCCTTGGGCAACCAGCAGGCTGTCTCAGAAGTGTCTCAAAGAAGTTCACCACCATAGATTTAACTTCACTAGGCTCCTCCACACGGTTACCATGCTCATCGGTAAGAGATAATACCTTACTTCTACTATATCTTTGTCTCATCGATCGAAAAAAGAACTTAGAATTCCTATCTCCCAAATTAATCCACTGAACCCGGGACTTTTGTCTCAAAAAACTCTCCTCATCTCTACTCAAATCACCATAAAGCTTCACCAATCGAGACTCCTCCTCATGTAAAGAAACGTTCGTAGGCTGCCTCTGAATATCCCATTGCACAGACTCTAAACCATGTTTAGCTTGCTGCACCCTAGAAGACAAGTTAGAATAACACTCCCTATTAAGTTTCTTAAGCTCTACTTTCAATCTTTTTAGCTTCTTACATAGCTGAAACATAGGAGACCCATCCACCCTGTCCACCCAAACCCGATCCACCAAGGATAAAAATTCTAGATGATCCGCCCAGAAATCAAAAAACTTAAAAGGCACCCGTCGCCGAGGGAGATCCACAATCTTAACAATCATAGGAGAGTGATCAGAAACACTAGAAGGAAGAAAATGCGCCTCTGAACCTCGAAAGGAAATATCCCAATTCAAGTTGACCAAAGATCGATCTAAGTTTCGAAGAATAGGATCAACCGTACGATGATTAGACCAAGTATAGAAGCACCCATTAAATCGTAGATCATCTAACCCAGACTCAGCTAAACAATTAGAAAAGTCATCTTTCCAATGTGGCCAAGAATTGGAGCCTCCAACACTCTCAACCGAAGACTTAATAGCATTAAAGTCACCCATCACAATCCAAGCACTATTCTCCCATTCCACTCCGCGCGCCACTAAATCAGCCCACAACGCCTCCCTACGAACATTACAATTATCACCGTACACAATCGAAAGCGTATACACTCCCAAGTAGAATCAACAGGAGAAACTCTACAATGGAAAACTTGTTTAGAATATCCGACAACCAAAACAGTAACATCGAATGGATTCCAACAAACCCAAATCCTCCCCAAAGAGGAAAAATTATAATTGCACTCTACCTTCCAAGACCTGTCAAGGGTCTTAAGAATAACATCTTTATTTTTCTCCAGAACTTTTGTTTCCACTAAACCACACAAAGACAATTTCTCATCTTTAATCAAATTGCGAACCTCTCTTTGCTTCAAAGGGTCATTAAGACCCCTAATATTCCAACACCCAAAAATCATAATAAATATACAAAGATAAGAAGAAACCCCCTCAAATCTATCTCCACTTACCCTCCTTAGGGCAGGAGTGCTTCTTATTCTTCTTACCCTTACTACTAGAACCTTTCTTCTTCTTTTTCTTTTCCAGAGAATCCTTAACTTTTGAAGCCAAAGCATTACGAGGAGGACTAGAATCACTACCATTCTCACCATGATCAGCCTCATCATTATCACAAAGAGCACCCCCATCATCACAAAGAGCATCCCTGTCATCAATATAATCATTAGCCCCATCCTTACAAAGAACAGCCCCTGCATCACAAACAGTGTCCAAAATTGCTAAAGGAGTACCCTCTTCCGTTACTTCCAAATTCAGAGTATGGTTATTGCCCTCCATTGGTACTAAATTAAGATGATTATCAACATTTTCCACAAGCGGAACACTAGCACTGTTCCCTATAATAGATAATTCTCCACCCTTATTCTTTTTTTTAACCTCAACCCAAACTGGTCGTTTAGGCCCCAACGAGTCTTCGTGCCTCTTCTTCATATCATGAACATCAACCCCTCCATTTTCGGTAACCATATTCACATTGTCACCCAAATCTTGAACGCTTTGTTTACATATACCCGGCGCATGCCCAAACACCTTACAAATATTACACCTAGAAGGAAGCCACTCATAAACAGCATAAATAGTTTTCCACTCCCCATTAGCACATTGAATATCAAACTCATTAATGACATCCTTCGAAGCATCAATCGCAACACACACACGAGCAAAGCTAAGACGTTTCCTAGCTAATATAATGTGATCGGCATGCAATGGAATGCCCAAAGCACTAACTACAAAACTCAGGCCCTTAGAAGTCCAATATTCAAACGGAAGATTGTAAAGTTTAACCCATACAAGAATATTGCGTAACTCATCTTTAGACAAGGATAAACTAGGCTGCCACCGTTTAAAAACAAGCAATTTATTCACTATATGCCATGGACCTTTTTCAAGAACTTCACAAGCATGGTCAAGACTATCAAACTTGAAAATAAAGAACCCTTGTTCCGAAGATAAAACTTCTTTAAGGCCAAACCTACCCCAAATTTTATGAACTACTGAATTCACTACGGGGAAAGGAATTCTCTTATCCACAAAGTACCTTATCAAGGAAGTTCTCCATTCTTCACTTCCCTCAATAGCTAGCCCCCATCCTGCACCCTATGACAGGGTTTGTGCTTAGCTTTTATTGCTTTATTGCTTTTTGAGTTTCGGTTGGTAAGGGGCCTGTCCCTTGTCTGACCTTGTGATCTTCTCGCTGGGGTATACCCTTTTGCTTTTGTTTTGTCTCTTTGGTTAATATACTTACATTATCAAAAAAAAAAAAGAATTGGTTGTCTTTCAACTATTTCGGGATTGGACAAGAAGAAAGGTGTGGTTGACATTGGTGAAAAGGGTGAAGACTTGTTGAATGAGGTGTTGCATAGAAATAATAATGGACAAATTTTTCAAATGGTGGTTGGAGACATGTGCAATGGGCAAATAATTCAAAGGATGGATGATTCTCATGGGCGGATTTTTCAAAATAAGGATGCTAATATTGACATTAATGGCCAAAATTGTCAAAGGAAGGTGGTTGTTGATGACTTTACTTCACTAAATAAAAGTAGTCAGCAAGGAATGGGGGTAATATAGTCAAAATCTGGTGCTTTGGGTTCAATTTCGGGTATTGGTCATGTTGGCCACAAAATTGGAGCTAATGGAGCTGATTCTACAAAATTAGATGGGCCAAGGATTAATGTTATTGAATCTCCTTCAAATTATGGTGGATTTGGGCTTGCAAGAGATAATAATAGAAAGGAAAAGCTTGGTAACTTGCATTTTGGGTCTGATGTGGGTGTAATTGGGCCGAAATCGAGTGCTTTGGGTTCAATTTCGGGTCTTAGTATCTTTGGACAAGGAGGGGCTGATGTTGGACCATTTTCAACACCTTTTCCATGCATGATCAATGGCTGAAACCATCTTATGCTAAGGCTGTCCAGAATTCTTCTCCTATTGCTTGTGAGGTACGATCTTCTACCTTTGAATCCTTACAATATTTTAAACCTACTGAAGAGAATGGAAGAATTAAAATTAGCCCTCCTGTTGAGGTAGCTATTGAGGGAAGTGAAGAATGGAGAACTTCCTTGATAGGGTACTTTGTGGATAAGCGAATTCCTTTCCCCGTAGTGAATTCAGTAGTTCATAAAATTTGGGGTAGGTTTGGCCTTAAAGAAGTCTTATCTTCGGAACAAGGGTTCTTTATTTTCAAGTTTGATAGTCTTGACCATGCTTGTGAAGTTCTTGAAAAAGGTCTATGTCATATAGTGAATAAATTGCTTGTTCCTAAAATGTGGCAGCCTAGTTTATCCTTGTCTGAAGATGAGTTACGCAATATTCCTGTATGGGTTAAACTTTATAATCTACCTTTCGAATATTGGACTTCTAAGGGCCTGAGTTTTGTAGTTAGTGCTTTGGGCATTCCGTTGCATGCCAATCACATTACATTAGCTAGGAAACGTCTTAGCTTTGCTCGTGTGTGTGTTGAGGTTGATGCTTCGAAGGATGTCATTAATGAGTTTGATATTCAAAGTGCAAATAGGGAGTAGAAAACTATTTATGCTGTTTATGAGTGGCTTCCTTCTAGATGTAATATTTGTAAGGTGTTTGGGCATGCGCCAGGTATATGTAAACAAAGTGTTCAAGATTTGCGTGACAATGTGAATATGGTTTTAGGAAATGGAGGGGTTGATGTTCATGATATGAAGAAGAGGCAAGAAGAATCGTTGGGGCCTAAACGACCAGTTTGGGTTGAGGTTAAAAAAAAAGAATAAGGGTGGAGAATTATCTACTATGGGGAATAGTGCTAGTGTTCCACTTGTGGAAAATGTTGATAATCATCTTAATTTAGTGCCAATGGAGAGCAATGACCATACTCTGAATTTGGAAGAAATGGAAGAGGGTACTCCTTTAGCAATTTAGGACACTGTTTGTGATGCAGGGGATGTTCTTTGTAAGGATGGGGCTAATGTTTATGTTGATGACAGGGATGCTCTTTCTGATGATGGGGATGCTCTTGGTGATAATGATGAGGTTGGTCATGGTGAGGATGGTAGTGATTCTAGTCCTCCTCGTAATGCTTTGGCTTCAAAAGTTAAGGATTCTCTGGAAAAGAAAAAGAATAAGAAAAGTTCTAGTAGTAAGGGTAAGAAGAATAAGAAGCACTCCTCCCCTAAGAGGGGTAAGTGGAGATAGATTTGTGGGGGTTTCTTCTTATCTTTGTATATTTATTATGATTTTTGGGTGTTGGAATATTAGGGGTCTTAATGACCCTTTGAAACAAAAAGAGGTTCGCAATTTGATTAAAGATGAGAAATTGTCTTTGTGTGGTTTAGTGGAAACGAAAGATCTGGAGAAAAATAAATATGTTATTCTTAAGACCATGGACCGATCTTGGAAGGTGGAGTGCAATTATAATTTTTCCTCTTTGGGGAGGATTTGGGTTTGTTGGAATCCGTTCGATGTTACTGTTTTGGTTGTCGGATCTTCTGAACAAGTTATTCATTGTAGAGTTTCTTCTGTTGATTCTACTTGGGAGTGTATGATTTCGATTGTGTACGGTGAAAATTGTAATGTTCGTAGGAGGCGTTATGGGCTGATTTAGTGGCACGCAGAGTGGAATAGGAGAATAGTGCTTGGATTGTGATGGCTGACTTTAATGCTATTAAGTCTTCGGTTGAGAGTGTTGGAGGCTCCAATTCTTGGCCACATTGGAAAGACTACTTTTCTAACTGTTTAGCTGAGTCTGAGTTGGATGATATGCGATTTAATGGGTGCTTTTATACATGGTCTAATCATCGTACGGTTGATCCTATTCTTCGAAAGTTAGATCGAGCTTTGGTCAATTTGAATTGGGATATTTCCTTTCGAGGTTCAGAGGCGCATTTTCATCCTTCTAGTGTTTCTGATCACTCTCCTGTGATTGTTAAGATTGTGTATCTCCCTCGGCGACGGGTGTCTTTTAAGCTTTTTGATTTTTAGGCGGATCATCCAGAATTTTTATCCTTGGTGTATAGGGTTTGGACGGACAGGGTGGATGGGTCTCCTATGTTTCAGCTATGTAAGAAGCTAAAAAGATTGAAAGATTAAGAAACTTAATAGGGAGTGTTATTCTAACTTGTCTTCTAGGGTGCAGAAAGCTAAACATGATTTAGAGTCTGTGCAATGGGATATTCAGAGGCAGCCTACGAACGTTTCTTTACAATAATTTATATGGTAGAAAACCAAGGTCCTCAATTTTATTTATTTTTCATAATATATATATATTGTAACTCTTCCAATTAGCACCTCCTATTTTAATAGAATGAACATCTTTGATTAAATTAGATTTCTTGTAATTAGTTTTAGAATCTCCATAACCTGTGACACAACAAAAGGCCACAAAAAAAGGCAATATCAACTGGTTTAGGGTTTATTAATCTGGATGGACCATTTTATACCCAATATCTAATAAAATCGGCTAAAAAATATGAAGAAAATAAAAATG
The DNA here is from genome assembly GCA_003430845.1 of Xanthoceras sorbifolium. Classification (NCBI taxonomy): domain Eukaryota; kingdom Viridiplantae; phylum Streptophyta; class Magnoliopsida; order Sapindales; family Sapindaceae; genus Xanthoceras; species Xanthoceras sorbifolium. The sequence goes on from CM010618.1 coordinate 20,414,513, forward strand.
TGTTTTTATGGGGCAAAACTAAGTTCTTACCCGATAGACTTCATGTATCTCGGCTCAAAATATGTGTTTTTAATGGGTCCAAAAACATTGTTGATATATAAAAGATTATTCTCTAGTCTGAAGTTATAACTTATACGGCAGAAAACCAAGTTCCTCAATTTTTTTTTTCAAAATATATATATTGTAGCTCTTCCAATTAGCACCTCCTATTTTAATAGAATGAACAAGTGTTTAAAATAACCAAATATAAAGATGACTCAAAAATGCCACCACTGATGTAAGCTAACCAAATATAAAATATAATCAGATGTGAAAAAGGATGAGGAATAATCATGAAAATATATGTCATGAAAACTCACACAAATTGTGCTAACAAGGAAACCCACAGAATTTTATTCAGTGATCTACATAAATAATGGGAAAAAAAAGATGACTAAAAGATATGAACATGGCTTAAAGTTTCAACAATACAACATTAAATATATGTTAGTGTAAACATCCATGCATAGTGTTGTACCAGCAGTTGGTGGTAGGTGCAACACAATTGTAATATACGCATTTGACAATGTAAATATACTCTACGTACTAATTAAACTTTAAAAAAAAAATTAAAAAGCTAATATGAAAAAATCACCAACTAACTAAAGTTCGGAATTTATCTGCTAACTACGCAAGATGCTGCAATGTTGACAAAATCCACATTACATATATATAAACAAAGACATAATAAATCGGAACCCAATTAAAATCAATAAATCATCTAAATTTCATTAACAAAATACAAGAATTTCTAACATATGAGATGATTAATAAATCAAGAGAATAGAACATCCATTTAGAGTTCAATGATTGTGAAATGTATATATCTATAAGCAAACGGTTGGTGGCTCTTGTATATATTCCTCCGAAAGCGATTTACAATGATAATTTTGGTTTTGACCATTTTGACCTATAAAGCAGTTTGCTAAATTAGAGAGATGTTAGAAATCTCTTTGGCAAACATATGCAAAATTATCATAAGCATATGCGTAAGAGATATCATACCATAAAGGCAATGCAATTGTGTTCTCTGGATTTGACACAGCCAAGCTCACATACTCCTTACACATATCCAAACCTAGCACCCGACGCCGTTCGTAAGGCTTCTTCACCTTCGCATTCTTGATCAATTCCTTGAATTCAGGGGCTCCATGTACTTCATATATAACTCAAGGTTCAAGACAATTAATCATAAAAAAAAAAAAAAAAGGAAAATAAAAAAGTAAACACAACTTGTATGTAAGAGATTAATCCTAAAGCATGCACATGCAGAAAAAATACCAATTACCGTAGAGAAAAAGAAAAAAAAAAAAAAAAAAAAAGCAATATCAAATGGTTGGTTATTAATCTGGATGGACCATTTGATACTCAATATCTAACAAAATCGGCTAAAAGATATGAAGAAAATAAAAATGTGTTTTTATGGACCAAGATAAAGCTCTCACTCGATAGACTTCATGTATCTTGGCGCAACATATGTGCTTTTAATAGGTCCAAATACATTGTTGGTATATAAAAGATTATCCTCTAGTCTGGAGTTATAACTTATATGATAGAAAACCAAGGTCCTCAATTTTTTCTTTTTTCTTTTTTAAAATATATATATTATAACTCTTCCAATTAGCACCTCCTATTTTAATAGAATGAACATCTTTGATTAAATTTTTTATATGCATCTATCTTCCTGCTTCCAAAGAGTAATGGAGGGGTGACATTGATTCAGTTCTCACATCCAACAATTTTGCATGAAATAGCTGCTTATAAATTCAAACTCACACAGTTGCGATCAACAAAAAATTTTTTTGCACCTCCACCAAGATGTCCCCTTTAGACCGTCATGACATGATAAAAGAAATATAGAATAATTTCATACAACGTCTAGGACATGACTGCACTCATGCAACAAAATGCATTGCTATTAAATTCTTTGCAATCAAGAATTTAGTAATTCTGTCCTATATGGAACAGAGGAAAAGCAAAGTGAATATCAAGGACAGCGCAAAGCAAGTAATGTCCACATTCCATCTAATTTCAAATCTATGGTCAAATTCCTTACTGCCAAACCCAGTGTTAGGTCAAAATTTTTATTATTAATATCTTCTTCCTGGCCTTAACAATTCCATAGATCGGCAAAAATAAAGTTCTTCATGAATAATTGTTTGCAACATTGCAATCACCTTGCATTTACCTCAGAATATACCTTGACATTTCACAAATACATATCCATGATTATCTAGTAGAAGGATCATGGCTTTATTGGCTGAAAGACCTACAATTTATGGCAGTATAGGGGTGAAAAGCAGAGTACAAGTTGCATGAAATAGAAGTGCTGAATCCCAGGATTAGTTGAGAATTCGTCAAACCAGCATCCAAAGAGAATACGGTATTTATATCAATACTGGAAACAAACATCCTTATGAACGGTGTTATATTGCCAATTGTTACTGTTGGGTAAACAGGGATTATTGAACAACGTCTGTGAGGCTGAAAGAAATTTTGCAATGCTAATACCACACGACTCATGAAGAGAACTGCTGTGACCACCTAATCAATATCTTTAGGCAGAAGAAAGTTGAGAAATGTTTATCAGAATTCTGTGTGTAACATCTCGCCTTGCAGAAAGACCAAATACAAGTAGACTAACAAAATCACCAGCATAAAAATATGAATAATATTTTGACTTTTGATCTGAGAGAAAAACTACATGTATGCTCAAGATTCAAATTATTCAAAAACATGAAAGTCCAAAGAAAGAGAAAAGAAACTTACCCCTGGATAATGTTGCAATATTGGAGAATAACGATCAAGTGTTAAACATATTTTTTCAAAAAGGATTAAAGGAGCATCCACCTCATCCCCCAGTGAGAAAGACAACACAGCAAAAAGAAAAAAGAAAAGAAAATATAAAAATAACAACAACAAAAAGTGTATAAAAGAAAGAAGAAGGTTGCAAATGGTTCTAAGCAATTCATAAAGTTTATTGGTTACTTGATGCAACTGTGTAAGTAGTGCAACAACACTTGATTTAAACAGGGCATATGAACAAGGTACGAAAATGTAAAAAGATACATGTTTTACTAAATTTACTTCCACAACCAAAACATTTGACGGCTTTCCAAATACCAGATATCAAGACATCACTAGTCATATAAGCTCGAGATTGAACCAGAAAACATTACTTCAGCAAGGACAATTATCATGTACAGAGTAGTTTGTAAAAGCACAGAAAAAGAAAGCCAACAAAATTAAAATTGTGAAATCTTCCTTGAAAGAAAAGTACTTTACAGTTTTTCTTCCTCTACTAAATTTCTGACTTTTCATTTGCTTGTTTTAATTCTAAGATTTTCCCAATGGATCAATTGAGGGCATTGAGGAGAAGTCTCGTGCAGTTCTCCATCTGAGTTAATTTTTTATTTGATTATCTAATAATTATTACTATTAAAATAGAGAATTAATTACAGAGTTATCTATGGTTTGGGGAATTGGACACAATCTTGGTGTTCCAATATTGAGATTTCAAGATGTCTTTTTTTAGCTCAGAGAAGTATTTTAAATGCCCCAGTGGTGATACATATTTATTAGGGATTCTACCGATTACAAAGCCTACATTCAACACTGCTAGAAACAGTAGTGCATGTTCCTTTTAAGTTATAAAAGAACAAACATAGCCATTAACAATACTTTCAAGTCTTATACATCTTCATCCAAATAATATGACACTCCACTGATTTTTGATCCTTCTGTAATGACGTTCACGACTCTCTCATGTCGTGAAGGGTCAAGGGGAGGTGCGTTCTGCTCAACTCGACGTTCGTCTCTACGAGCCAAAGTGTTTTTCCCTTTGTCAGTGAGATGCTCTTTCAGGTGACCCCTTTTCAGGAGCTCGACCACTCCGAACTTAAGTGCGATGCAATCCTCCATCTTATGGCTGTGGTCCCCGTGAAATTCACACCACTTGGTCGAGTCCCTTTTGTCTGCGGGGTTCGACATTCTCCTAGGCCATTTCACTACATTGCCTAGATTTTCATGGCTGCGACAGTTTCGGTTGGGTGATGCTAAGGTTATGTTCTAGGTCTCTGGCCCTGGTTCTCTGTGGCTGTCGTGGTGATCTATCACGTGGGGCACGGTTGTAACGTGTTCTGTCATTCCGTCGAGTTGTCAGGTAGGGCTCAGGCCTACATTTTGCTGATTTGCGCTTGATACATTGACTGCGTCGTTCATTATTCCTATTGCGGCTTGACGGAGTATAATTGACTTCATCTTCTTCCCATTTGATCTGGGCCCAAGCCTTAGCAAGGACATCTTCCATGGTTTTACAAGGATATTTAGTCAGCTCCTTGTAGAGGTCGGAGTCGTGCAGAAACCCTTTTCTTAACCCAAAAATTGATGTGGCTGGGTTGCAGTGAGGGATCGATACTTTCTCTTTGTTAAACCGACACATATAGTCGCACAGGAGTTCATCGTGATGTTGATTAATTGTGTAAAGGTTGTCTGACTGTTTCTCCAGCTTGCGGCTATTGGCGAACTGCTCGACGAAGATATAGTTCAACTGAGCGAACAATGCTATGGAGTTCTTTGGGAGATTGGTGAACCACTGCAATGCCGGGCCTACTAGCTGGATCCGAAGCCCTTGCACATACATGCTTTCCTTAGATCTCTGGGGATGGCGGCCATGAACATATGCTGACGGTACTGAGCAATGTGGTCATCTGGATCCGTGGTGTCGTCGTAGTGCTTAATGTTAGGGAAGCTGAATTTTCTTGGCATCTCAACGAGCGCTATGGCATCGACGAATGGCGAGTCGGCGAAACTATTAATCGAGCTCCTTTTGATGGGAGCTGGCATTCCAGGAATGCGTTGGATTAAAGCTTCTATCTCTGCGAATCTGCGTGCAAGTTCCGGGTAAGATAAAGCGGAGGTCGAGCCTATGATACCTGTCGTGTGCAAGTCCAATGTTGTGGGTGCATTGATTGCGAGTGCCGCAGGAAGGACAACAGTTTCTGCGCCTGGATGAGCTAGTTGGCTTGTTTCCCTCTGGGTCGCAATTACTGTTGCTGGTGTGGAGGGCGCGACTGGCTCTGTAGCTTGATCGCCTTCGGAAGCGGAAATATCGGTTGCGCTCGACCTCAACTCAAAGATGGGATAGTGTGCATTGGAAGTTAACATCACGGGAGTCGCTTATTCTAGAGCAGATATGTGGTTGTTGACTTCATAGCGCACGTGGCCGAACCCTGGTAGTGGAGTGGTCGACGTTACTAGGGTATCGACCTTGTTCTGGAGGTCTCTATTTTCAGCACGAACCGCTTTGTTTTCCGCCTCTAGCACCCTGAGTCGCTCCGAGTTTTCGTTCATATGTTCCATTAAGGCCACGAGTTGGGTTTCCATCGTGATGGGGTTTGATTTGTCCGCCATTAGTTCGTTGTAAGTAATCTGCAGATTCGTTAGTTAAACAGCATCGTGCCCTACGGTAGGCGCCAAATTGTAGATGCTGAAATCTACGTTTGATGACCTGGCAGTCTGCTATGTTTATATGAGGGGACGACGATCTACAAAAAGAGTAAAAGAGTCGTGCTCTTGGGACATTGAGGTGATGCCAGCCAAATAGCCTCTGATGCCTAGGTTAGATAGTAAATCTAAATGGGGAGATGAGTAAATGAAACGAATGATACCTGTTATGGTAGTACGTCGTGCGGTATTCTATGTGTCGTCGAGTAGTAAATGATATGCGTAAAGTATTCCTTGATAGTGCGTTGTCAATGATGGTATAGGCGGAGGCTATGTCGTGCGCAGTTGGCTATTAGGACAACGTGTCGTATGCTTGTGGAATTGCTCAGAGTAATAGTTTGAGAGTAAAAATGCTTAGAGTAACAAGTCTTTTGATAGTAGATTGCTAGAGCCCTGAAAATGAAGCCTTAAGGCTATATTTATAAGGGTTGGGTAGGTGTCCGTTATGTTCGTATTTCTAGGGATGTTTTACTTCGAGATATTCGGGATTCCTGATTTCTCGGAGGTTTTGACTGGGTAATACTTGGACCCTGTCAACTGACTTAGTCAAAGTCTGACTGAGTCAGTAGCCTTGAGGTGGTTGCAAAGTTGAATAGACCTGTTGACATTTCTTTGGTCTGTGTCGACCGCTATTTTGGATGTCGAGTGGTTGATCTATGGTCTCAAATTGATTTTGTTGAGATTGTCATTCTGAGTTTTGTCGAGCACTAGACCTTATCGAGCGCTATGCTTTTGGTTTCTGGGCTTTAGTAGTTTTTGGGGCTGTCTTTTAGGCCTAAGTCTTCTTTGGGCTATTTTTAACCATTACAATCGTCCCCTCACATCAAATACAGTAGACCGCCTAGTCATCAAGCATAGATTTCAGCATCTACAATTTGGCGCCCACCATGGGGCACAACACTATTTAATCAACGAATCTGTAAATCACTCACAACAATAGCAGACGAATCAAACCCCATCTAGTTGGAAGCTCAACTTGAGGTTCTGATGGAATAGATGAATGAAAACTTAGATCGACTCCGAGTGCTGGAAGCAGAAAACAAGGCAGTTCGCGCGAAGAACAAAGACCTTCAGAGCAAGGTCGATACCTTAGCAACGTCGACCACTATACCATCAGGATTCGGCCACATGTGCTACGAAGTCAAAAACACCGCATCTGCCCCAGGACAGGCAACTCCCACGATGTTAACTTCCAATGCTCGCCATCCTATTTTCAAATTGAGGTCGAGTGCAGTCGACACTGCTGCTTCTGATGGAGACCAGACTGTAGAATCAGTGGCGCTCGGCGCACTAACAGTGGCAATTGTGGCCTAGGGGAAATAAGCCTACAAGCTCCCCCAAGCGCAGGAACTGTCGTCCCTTGGCAGTGCATACCCACAACAGTAGACATGCACACGACAGGTATGATAGGCTCGACCTCTGCTTTATCTAACCTTGAACTTGCACGCAGGTTCGCAAAAATAGAAGCTTTGATCCAACACATTCCTGGAATGTCGGCTCCCATCAAGAAGAGATCGATCAATAGCTTCGAGGACTCGCCATTTATCGACACTATAGCACTCGTCGAGATGCCAAGGAAATTTAGTTTCCCTAACATTAAACACTACGACGACATCACGGATCTGTGTGACCACATCGCACAATACCGCCAACGCATGTTCATGGCTGTCATCCCTAGAGATCTGCAAGAAGCATGTATGTGCAAGGGCTTCGGATCTAGCCTAGTAGGCCCGACATTGTAGTGGTACACGAATCTTGCCAACACCTCCATAGCGTCATTCCTGCAATTGAACGACAAGTTCGTCGAGCAGTTTGCTAGCATCCGAAAGCTAGAGAAGCAGTCGGACGACCTTTACACAATCAGTCAGCGTTGCGGTGAACTCTTGCATGACTACGTGGGTTGATTTGACAAAGAGAAGGTGTCGACAGCTATCTCCGCATTCAGGAAAAGACTTCTGCACGACTCCGATCTCTATAAGGAGCTAACGAAATACCCTTGCAAAACCATGGAAGGTGTCCTTGCCAAAGCTCTTGCGAACAAATCAAATGGGAGGAGGATAAAGTCAACTATACTTCGTCGAGCCGCAATAGGAACGATGAACGACGCAGTCGACACGTCCACCGTAAATCAGCAGAACGTAGGCCCGAGCCTTACCCAATGACTAGACAAAATGATAGAATGCGTGACAACCGTGCCTCGCGCGACAGACCACCATGACAACTAGAAAGGACTAGGGCTAGGGTCTTATAATACAATCTCAGCAATACCCCAGCTGCAGCTGTCGCGACAATGAAGAACCTGGGCAATGCAGTCAAATGGCCTGGGAGAATGTCAAGCCCTGCAGACAAAAGGGACTCGACCAAATGGTATGCCTTTTACGGAGACCACGACCACAGGACAGAAGACTGCATTGCGCTCAAATTCGAGGTGGTCGAGCTCTTAAAAAGGGGGCATCTGAAAGAACATCTCACTGATAAAGGGAAGAACACCTTGGCTCATAGAGACGAATGCCAAGTCGAGCAGTACATACCTCCCCTCCATCCCTAACGACACGAGAGAGTCGTAAACGTCATCACAGAAGGATTAGAGATCAGTTGAGTGTCATAATCAACTGCAAAGCGGCACACATGACAGGCAGGTAACCTCAAGGTCCACCTCAAGAAGACGTTCGACCACACTATCAGTTTCAGCAACAATGAAAAAACGAAGCTGCTCAATCCACATCACGACATACCAGTGATATCACTCTATGTCGCCAATTGCCTAATAAAACGTATCCTTGTCGACAACGGGAGCTCGACGAAAATTTTATTTCTTGAGGCTCTATGAGAGATGTAAATCGATGAGTCAACCATCGTATGACGTTCCACAATGTTAGTCAGATTCAACGGCGAGCACAAGAACACAATCGGAGAAATCACACTCCCCGTCTACACGGAAGGCTTCAACATCAACACACAGTTCATGGTACTCGATTGCCCTTCAGCATAAGACATCATCATGGGGCGACCTTGGATACACGACATGCAAACAGTCCCCTCGACATACCATCAAACACTTCGCTTTCCAATAAAATGGGGAGTGCGAGAAATCTGTGGGGAGCAGCGAGTTTCCAGGGAATGCTATACAAACACTGTTACGCCTTTTTACACACGCAAGTATACTAGGTCGGCACAAGTAATAAAATGAGAGTAAATTATCGTCTCTACAGAGATATTTAGGTGTTGAGTACTAAAATTAATTAAATCTATATCTATTTGAATAAATCAAAACATTTGCAAAAATAAAATTAAAGATGAAAATACATAAACATAAAACAATGCAAACGGCCAATATGAGAGATGAGCTAGGGTTTTTGAATTCACCTAAACCATTCAATTGAGTTTCATGAAAGCACATTATTATGATTTAATTATCAATGTTGATGATCGTGTTTATCTAAATTATCCAAAATTCTCTCTCGAGACCTATTATCACATTCACTAATATCTTATCTCTCGATGGATATCCAAGTGCATGAAAATGCATTAATCACAATAAAAACCTTATATGATCACACAAGTAAATTAGCATATCTTTATCTAATTCTACCTACGGTGAATATTACATCGAGCACGTTGTGGGCGTCGTCTTTCAGTTCATAACACAGAACCCAAAAATCAACTAAATGCAGGCCATTACATTTAGAAGCATTAAGATTAATAACATCACTCAACAAATAATAATCAATCACAATAAATTAGACAATCAATTCATTCAATTATCAAGAAAAGGGATTCATCAAAACCCTAACTTACAAGTTTAAGTTATAATCAAGAAATTACAACTAAACATGTTTAACAATGATAAAAGAGAGATACAAGAATGAAAATCGAAGAAAGAAAGGGATAGAAAAACTCCTGGAACTTATGAACTCTCGTCCTCTTCTAATTGTGACTTTTTCTAGCTTTCACTTTCTCCAAAATCCAAGCTTGATGTTGAGAAGATGACTCAAGGATCGAATCCGTACCCTTTTATCTCCAAGATGAACTTCTTTTCTCCCTTTGCCTCTCCTTTTCTCTCTTGTTCTCCTTTTGGTTGAGTTTTCTAAGTTCCAGCAGAACTCCCTTTTGCTTTCTCATGTTTTCCTTTTATAACAGCTCGGATTAGGGCAATAAAAACCCGCCTGCAAATTGCACTACTCGTGACCCAAGTCACGGTGCAAGTCGCAAGTGTTTCTGCCTAGGTTGCCCAATTGCACTGCCGCTACTTGCACAAATAGTGAGCCAAGTCGCGGCTCAAGTAGTGAGTGCCTTCATGCATTTTTGCTTGAATTCTCTTGAACTTTCCATATGGCCCTGATTACCTGCACACTCAAGGAAAATATAAAAAACAATCGATAATTACCCGAAAAAGGAACAAAAGTATGAAAAAATAGGAAATGATAAAGGCCCATTTTTTATCAAGAAATGGAGCCATCAAATACCCACAAACCTAACTTTTGCTCGTCCTCGAGCAAAATCGGAACAAAACAAAAACAAAAAGGAAACTTAAACAAGAAATAAATATAAATAAACAACTAGCCTAAACCACTTTCGTAGGTAACACGATGACACTTAGCATGTGCCACAAACCTTTAAACCTCTAGGTGTCCCTAGTGAACGAGTTAGAGTCTCGTGAGGGTTTACCAGCAACGATACCCACAAACGCATATCTGAACATTAAAGAACAATTAATTTGCCAAATGAAACACAATCCATTAAGATAAAAATTAGCAAAACCAATAAGTAAAATTTGAAAGCATCTACTCTCAGATTTTTGCACCACTTGCAACGCACATGACAACACTTTAAGAATCTTAAAACGAAAACAATTGTATTCAAATAATCGGGATAGAATTCGCCTCGACTCTAAACCTCTCAGGATAATTCTCTAGAAAATAGCTCAGAACCTAGGCAACACACTCATCAAACACATACGGAAGGAATTTATGCTCAAATAAATATGAATATACATCGCATGTGAAAATCAATTTAAAAACGCTACTTTTTAAGCACAAAGATCTCATCGAAGGAATCGAACATTATGAACAAGATATCAACATGAAAACCTCTACATTAAAGCTAAACTCCCCAAAAGATCAGTAGGTCTTAATAAAGGTTATAATGGGGCTATTAGGTGATAGGTCAAGAAAGAAAAGGAAAAAGGAATGCAAAGAGCTTGATCACCTTAAGAGATCACTTAATATTTTCAATACATGGACCATTCTCTTTTATTGACATTTCTTATGCCACAATGCTTGCATGATTCCTTTCGTTTATTCTTTTCTTGTCTTGTCTTATCTTTTCTTTTTCATTTTTTTTCACAATCACAACAATAGCAACAATACAATTGACATATTTCTTGTGAAATTCACCCATGTGATTATTCTCTTTTTTTATCATCTTAAATGATCCAAGCTAAAAAGGTAAGACTATTTCATACATAGAGCTTGGTTTTGAATTTATGTAGGTGATGAAAGAAAAAGCTTCTAAGTGTTTGGCTTCAAAATGGTTATTGGAGCACACACAAGGGTAGGATGAATTGTTAGATTTTTAGTAGCTCAATAGGCATAGCCTACATCACTTTTAAAGGGAAAAACCAACTCAACATAGGGTAAACACATGATATCTTTGATGCTGTTAAAAAATGTTCAATGCAAAACCTATATGAGATCAAACTAATCAATCAAAATTGAAGATAAGTATATAAAGAGTAGAAACGAAAATACCCTCTCAAATAATAAAGTATAAGCTCAAAAACTAACTGGGTAAGTCTCTACTATTTATCCTAGGCAATCGAACATGGCATGTTTTCACAAAAAGATAAACAAAGTGTAACACAATGCGGTGCAAAACATGGCACAAAAAAAATCTGGATGGTTCCAAATAAATTAAAACTCATTGAAAAAGCAAACAATTATGTTTCAACAGAAAGGCACACATGACAAAAATAAATGTTCAAAACTGTTCAGAGTCTAAAGTAAACATACTAGACACTGACTAAACACACCAAACACGGATTAGACGTACGTGGCATTGTTATACCTAAATTTTCCAAACGCTTAATGCGTAGAAGGAAAGTCTAGGTTTCTAGCTGATATACGCCAACTAAACACAACAAAAACACTACACACTAAACACAATCAAAACACAAGAAAAAAAAATTAAATGAAAATTGACAGGCCCCTTTCCTACTATTTTACGCTAGGCGGCCTGCCGGTAACCCTACGGTAGCTTCCCAGTCAAGGCTTGCCCCGCTGAAAGGTTTCTGTGAAGCTAAACCGTTACTTATCCTGAAAATCTGAGTAAATATTTTTTTTTTATATAAAAACTATTTTATTAAAACTTTGGCATTATGACAGCTGCATTTCGGATAATTTCCATTACTATTCACCTGTAAAACATTTTAAAAGCACTTCTAAAAATCAAATACTTTCTCCATTACCATTAGGACCTCAGGTCCATCACAAAAATAACACAACTCAACCACAAAATTCAAACTAACTGAAATAGACAAATCAATTTTGTAAATAAAATACTCATGCGCTAAAACAAATAGTAATTATACGAAGTATTCTTCAAAATAAAATTTTACATGAGTATTACAATAAAACATAATACATATTTTTAAGACAGTCACAACAATGTCTGACTATTCTTGCTGGTCCTAGAGAGTCCCTGCAACATCTGCACCTGTACCTAGGGAGGTTGGTTTTGAAAAACATGAAAATATAGTGAGCTAAACGAGCTTAGTGAGTGTTATTGGTTTCTAAACAAATTCAATATTTCTAATTACCTCCCTGAAAGTATGTTATAACAATACTAAAATGTTACAACAGTTTGAATAACGTTACAACAATTTAAATCTGTAAAAATATTTGGTCGTCATAACAATTTAACTAAAAGTGTATTTAAATGAATAATAATAAGACTTTTCCTGTTTTCCGAAAACAATGTACTGAAATCTGTTTCTTGAAAACAATGTACTGAAATCTGTTTCCTGAAAATAATGTACTGAAATCTGTTTCCTAAAAATTGTACTGAAATCTGTATCCTGAAAATAATGTACTGAAATCTGTTTCCTGAAAACTGTAGTGAAATTTATTTCCTAAAAACAATGTATTGAAATCTGTTTCCTGAAAACAATGTACTGAAATCTGTTTCCTAAAAACAATGTACTGAAATATGTTTCCTGAAAACTGTACTGAAATCTGTTTCCTGAAAACAATGTACTGAAATCTGTTTCCTAAAAATAATGTATTGAAATCTGTTTCCTGAGAACTGTACTGAAATCTGTTTTCTGAAAACAATGTACTGAAATTTGTTTCTTGAAAACAATGTACTGAAATCTGTTTCCTAAAAACTGTACTCAGTGGTGGTTATAAAATCATCGAAAGTATTACTACTGAATTCACCATCCACTGACGGCCTATTCCTGAGAATACCCTAGATAAAGTATGGGGAACCTCGGTTCGCATCGTACCTGGCGGCGGAACCTTGGTTCCAGCCACCTAATAAATAAACCGATTTACATAGCGGAACCTTGGTTCGCCACGTAAAAGCCAGTGCACTAACTCGTTATATACGCCGAACATGCAGAGGGCGACACACTAATATCTAAACCCATTTGCCTAATTGGCAATATTTATGGTTAGCATAATACCCAAACCCTGCCATGCACATCCAGGATATCTCTGGTCGGTGATTCCTTAATACTGAATACTAAGGATTCGTTATAGGCCAAATTTCTGATCTTGAAATCTTTAGTTTATTTATATTTCCAAAATCATGACTATATTTGGAGAATAAAATAACAACTTTATATAAATTTACATAAAATATATTATTAAAATAAATGCACTTTTCAAAATAATTTTAACACTCACTTGAATAAAATAATAATTTTCTATAAATTTACATAAAACGTATTATGAAAATATAGTGCACATTTCATAAAACAAGTTGGACACTCACCTTTCCATTACCAACTTTCCGATCACTAATCCGATTTTCCTACACATTTTCACATTCTCTATTTTAGAAAATACCACACTCAGACTCATTTACACAACCACTTGCACAAGAGCAAATAAAATCATCCAACCCACTTTAAACAATTACCTATTTCCTACGGCATTGTTTTGGCCACAACTTGACCATTTTATTTACGATTCTTTTCCTTCAAATTCCTACATTTAAGTGTGATATTTAGGCACATTTTTAGGCATAAAATTAACCCAATTAAATCACATTATTTCAGCCCTTCACAACAGCCCATGTCATCATTCACTTTCTACACTTAACACATTCTTCTTCTCTTTTCAAGTTCCATCACTTCCTCCCACTTTACCACACTTGAATGACCATTACTACACATTAACATGGAGAAAAATTTAACTAAACTATCATACACATGGCTGGCCGAACTTCATCATGCATTCACAAAAAAGTCTCTTTCAATTTCTTAACATAAATTGCATGAAAATTACATCAATTTCTATACTAGTACCCTAACATGCATAATTGAAATTTTCAAGCAAAATCACACCAAACCCTAGCTTAATCACATACTAATCTTTGTCAAATTAACATACATGACTTTCCTTTGCTTAGTAACATCATCCAACTTGATTTAAACTAATTATAACATCTATTCAAGTTTAATTCAAAAGTTCCCAACAACTAGTAACTCACCTTATGACCTTAAATCCTCTTACTTTGCTTGGATACTTGTTTGATGCCTTAATTCCCTAAATTCATGCATCAAAATCATCACCCAAGCACCAAGAATCAAAGAAAAACCTAAGAGTTTATATCACAAGTCATAAAATTAGTGCACTTACCACTTAATTCCAACTTGATATAGTTGAACCTTACTTTTAAGCTTGTAAAGTAGGCTTGGATGGCCTTGAGAACCCTTGAGAATGGCTTGAAAAGTGGCTTGGATCTCTTTCTCTTCTTTTCCTCCCTTGGCCGAATTTCATGCCTTAATTCTCTTGAATTTTTCTTTTGAATTCTTTCATGACTTGTTCTTTATATAGACTTTAATTTCCATAAGTTTTTGCCCTTAAACTATCTTGAAATTTACAAAAGTGCCATTGGTTAAGGATGATGAGACTTGATTGGTTAAACTCTAATGGTTAGTTGACTTTCAACCAATTACATAAAAATCCACTCACTTTATTCCATAAAAATCCACTTGTTCACCTCACATTAAACCACCTAAATTTCTTTTCCATCACATATAAAACACCAATCAAATTACACCATCTCATGATTTCTTTTCCATCACATTTAAAACACCAATCAAATTACATCATCTCATGTGTCACAAAAAATTATTATTTAACTTCCAAAAATATCCTTAATACTCCGAATTTATGCGAAATCCTTCATAGGACCTCCAACACTTATAATTGAATTTCGTATACACTTTACGGAGCCTTACTGACCATCTGAAACCGCTTCGAACATTTTTTGAATTTCGTATACACTTTACGGAGCCTTACTGACCATCTGAAACCGCTTCGAACATTTTTTTGGTTTCCCGAAATAGTTTTCGGATCGATTTCGAAAATTTTCGGATCTTACTGGAATCGTCCGAATTTCCTCCAAAAGTGCCGTTTACGTTCCGAGAGTGCATTTCAGGGCCTTTAATACCCATCTAAAAATATTTTGTAACTTTTCCGGGTCTCCAGACACCTTTCCGAAAACCTCTGGACAGATCCGAAAAATTCCATTATAGCACCGTTAATACATTTAACATTCAATTTACTCATAATAAGGGCATATTTATTCACATGCGTACCGTACAACAATTGTGGAAAAATATATTGCAATACTTATACATGTACAGTACACACTATCGGGAGGGTATATTATAAAAACAACAAAAAATCACCCTCAAATATAAGATAAATATTGTCCCCAATATTTTAAAACCTTATGCTCAACAAAAAGAGGTGCAAAACAAAGAAATAAAAACTAAAAACAATCTAACTAAAAAAAAAAAAAATTCAAAACACACAAGCAAAAACAACATAAAAATTAAAAATCAAACAATAACCAACACTTCTAAATTATTCACATCTAACCAAACTTCCCCCAAACTTTAAAATTTTTCCACAAAAGGCACAGACTTCAAATAAGCTCATGGGCAAGAGTTACCAAATACTAAACTTCACAATTTAAACAAATAAACAAAAATAAAAAAAGTGAAAATAATATACAATTTTACCTAGTTGCTCTTGGTTTCGCCCACCTACCCCAAAATTGATATCTCCTCATCAACTTAATGCACCATCCTGACCAAATGGCTGGAAGAGAAAATAACTTTTCCAGCCCTGCATACCTCGAATGAGAAGGTAGCTTCTTGTGGCCCAAGCGCGGCGGTTACTCAAAGAGCGGAGGCGGTTTGGGCTTCTGTTCTCCGACATCTACAAAAATAAATGTACTCTGGTAGCTATCTTCTTCTGTAGTGGCACCATGGACTAGACATAGCTCAAGCGGCTCTGGAAAGTGGCTTCCTCATCTCGATGTGACAAGCTCTTGCTCCCTTACATCTATATTTGATCAACCCAAATCAGATGCTCAACTAGCTTTTCGATTTCTAAGGCAGTTTCATTGTATTGCTCCATCGGATATGGCTTGTGCTCTTGCCAGTGGATCTCTGTAACTAATTGGCTGATTTGAATCTCCAAGCTTTGGATGACTGCTTGAATATGCTGAGCAACTTGATCACTCTTAGCTTCTAGCTTCTTCAGGGCATCATCTTGGAAATCCATTCTTTCTTCCATCTTATACATGACTTTTAAAATCATGTCTTCCAATGCTTAATCATTTTCCTACTGGTTGCTCCAACGAGAGTCAGAATGATTACTCCACTCTGGATTATATGTGCTCGGGTAGGGGTTGTTGTGATCATAGTCAAAATATTCGTCATGCTGTGTTTGGTCAGAACTGCCTGCATCAAACGGAATGTGTCCCCCACAAAAGTAGCAAATCGAAGGTACTCCATAGTCATTAGTCGCCACTTCTTCAGTAAGCTTATCAGTATCATACCAAGAATACATTTCCTGTACAGAAAAGAAAAACAAAATAATTAAAAATAAAATATACACAAATCCAAATTAGCTATAGACCTAATCAGTATTAATATCAACACAACTAAAATATCCCCGACAACGACGTTAAAAACTTGTTACACCTTTTTGCACCCACAAGTATACGGGATCGGCACAAGTAATAAAATGAGAGTAAATTATCGTCTCCACATACATATTTAGGTGTTGAGTACTAAAATGAACCAAGTCTATATCTATTTGAATAAATCAAAACGTTTTTGAGAAGAAAATTAAAGATGAAAATATATAAACATAAAAACAATGCAAACGACCAATATGATATATTAGCTAGGGTTTTTGAATTCACCTAATTCATCCAATTGAGTTTCATGAAAGTACATTATTACGATTTAGTTATTAATGTTGATGATCGTGTTTATCTAAATTACCCAAAATTCTCCTCGAGATAGATCGGACCTATTATCACATACACTAATATTTTATCTCTCGATGGATATCCAAGTGCATGAAAATGCATTAATCATAAACACCTTATATGATCACACAAGTAAATTAGTATATCTTTATCTAATTCTAGCTACGGTGAACATTACATCGAGCACGTTGTGGGCGTCGCCTTTCAGTTCATAACATGCAACCCTAAAATCAACTAAATGCAAGCCATTACATTCAGAAGCATTAAGATTAATAACATTACTTAACAAATAATAATCAATCACAATAAATTAGACAATCAATTCATTCAATTATCAAGAAAAATGATCCATCAAAACCCTAACTTATAAGTTTAAGTCATAATCAAGAAATTACAATTAAACATGTATAACAATGATAAAAGAGAGATACAAGAATGAAAATCGAAGAAAGAAAGGGATAGAAAAACTCCTGGAGCGTATGAACTCTCGTTCTCTTCCAATTGTAACTTCTTTTAGCTTTCACTTTCTCCAAAATTCAAGCTTGATGTTGAGAAGATGACTCAAGGATCGAATCTGCACCCTCTTATCTCCAAAATGATCTTCTTCTCTCCCTTTGCCTTTCATTTTTTCTCTTGTTCTTCTCTTGGTTGAGTTTTCTAAGTCCCAGCCGAACTCCCTTTTGATTTCTCACGTTTTCCTTTTATAACAGCTCAGATTAGGGTAATAAAAACCCGCCCACGACTTGCGTAAGTCGCGAGTCAAGTCGCGGGCTAAGTTGCAACTGTCTTTGTCCAAATTCGAAAAAATAAGACCGCGACTTGCAAAATTTGTAACCCAAGTCGCGGTGCAAGTCGTAAGTGTCTCGGCCTGGGTTGCCCAATTGCACTGCCGCGACTTGCACAAGTAGCAAGCCAAGTCGCAGCTCTAGTAGTGAATGCCTTAATGCATTTTTGCCTATTCTCCCAGACTCTCCATATGGCCCTGATTACCTGCACACTCAAGGAAAACATCAAAAACAACCGATAATTACCCAGAAAATGAACAAAAGTAGGTAAAGATAGAAAAAGATGAAGGCCCATTTTTTATCAAGAAATGGAGCCAACAAACACCTTAAAGAGTAAGCCAACTCTCTTATAGCAATTACAACAGTCGACCCCTGGCTCGAACAACACAGCCTAAAGATTGAAGAGCTCTACGAAGTCTAGATACATACAGACTTCCCCAAGCATAAAGTCCAGATTTGGTCACTCCTTAAGCCAAATTTCAGAGCACAACTGATTTAGTTCTTGGCAAAACACTACGACTGCTTCGCGTGGTCACACGCCAACATGACAGGGATAGATCCTAACGTCATGGTTCATGAGCTCCGAGTCGACCCCGACACCAGTCATGATAGGTCCCTAACCTACTATCTTACGCTAGGCGACCTGCCGGCAACCCCACGGTAGCTTCCCAGTTGAGGCTTGCCCCACTGAAAGGCTTTTGTAAAGCTAAGCCGTTACTTATTCTGAAAATTTGAGTAGAAGTTTTTTTTACGCAAAACTATTTTATTAAAATTTTGGCAAAGTCTCCTTTGTTTTTCTAAAATTTTCTAAAATCAAGAGACCTGCATAAGAAACTGTACACTTCAAATTTTTATTTTCTCAACTACCACAGAACCTCTGATCCGTCTCAAATCAACCACAAATTTAATCACAAATTTAAAATAATAAAATACATATGCACTAACTAAATAATACTTACTTAAAGTATTCTTCAAAATATAATTTTACATAAGTGTTACAATAAAACATAATACATACTTATTCCTTTAAAATTTTAACCATATATTTAAAACTATCACAGCAATGCCTGACTAATCTTTCTAGTCATGGGAGTCCCTGCAACGTCAACACTTGTACCTGGGAGATTCGTTTATAAAATATAAAAGTACAATGAGCTAAACGAGCTCAGTGAGTGTTATTAGTTTCTAAATAATTTAATGTTTCTAATTAAACCTCCGTGAAAGCCGTACTGAAAAGAATATTAATCTATTTTCTGAGATCTATACTGAAATAAACAATAACCATAATACTTTTCTTATTTCGTTAAAAACTGTACTAAAATCTTTTTATTGAAAGTAATGTACTGAAATGCAAAGTAATATATCTTATTCTGTTTCCTGAAAACTGAACTGAAATCTGTTTCATGAAATCTGTACTGAAATCTCTTCCATAAAAACTGTACTTAAATCTTTTTCATAAAACTAGAATAACATACTGAAAATCTGTATCTTCAAATCAATGTACTGAAATCTATTTTTCCTGAAGCAATATACTAGAATCCATAATAATGAAACCTTTCTTCTTTCTGAAAAACAGTACTGAAATTTGTATCTTAAAAATACTTAAATGAATAATAATCTGCTTTCTGCTTTTGCTAAAAACTGATAAACTGAAGTAATATACTTTTTAAATACAAGCTGAGAATTTATCAACTATAAAATCTGATGGCCAAGCCTAAAATAATTACTTTTAATTTAACACTGAAATAATTAAAATTATATTATAAATTTTGACTTGGCCACTTTTCTGAAAACTGAAAAGCTGAGATAATATACTTTTATGATAAAACTTTTCCGATAATGCCAATTGGAAACCCATATCTGATAATCCATAGGGCGACTCAACTAGTGCCGCACCATATGGACTGTGTCACCAGGCGACTAATCTGGTGTCGCTCTGTATGACTCTTGATAAAATCTGATAAAAGACATCTCACTGGCTATATAGCGGAATTCTGCGTCGCCTACATATAGCGACACAACACTCCAAAAGTGTGTGGGCGACTGACTGACTCGACATACACAACCCCCCTGAAGTTAGTAACTTGTCCCCCCTTAACTTGCCCTACACAAATGGGGTGTACCGGCCGGGTCTTACTGTTGATAAATCTGATAATCTGATAATTCTGATAATCTAATAATCTGATAATTCTGATAATAGATGGGTATCCTATTGGCCAGAAAAATATTTATTATTGTTTTTTTTTAAAAAAAAAAATAGCTTTTAATCAAAAGGCTTGAAATATACATAAAATATATTTATTTAACTAATTCTCGTGCATAAACATTTTCTTGAGTGAATATAAATTCAAAATTTCTGAAATATAAAAATACCTCAACTGAAATACGTTTGGGGCATCAATTTCTATTTAAATTATAAAATATGTATCAATAAATAAAGGTATGTAATTCAATCAAATTGAAAACATACTAAAATACATATCAATCAAAAACATAATTTCTCACTCACTGAAATAAAATAATAACTTGTCATAAACTTGCATAAACATATTATGAAAATAAACTACACTTTGTGTTAAATGGTATAATACTCACATAAAATATGTTACTAAAATAAAATATACTTTGCTTAAAAATAGTTTTACACTCACCAATTCCGAGCTCTTCAATAGCAAAGCTACTTTCTAATATTTTTCCTCTCCTCCTATATTATGGTGATTTCTCCCTAAAACAATATATTTTAAATCAATCATTAATATAAATACTACAACTTACCCAAATAAAAAACTCAATCAACACACATAAGACATTTAAATTATAAAATGCCAACATTAAAGTCCTTGATTTCTTTTTCTTTTAATCCTCTTTTTATTTCTTAGTTTCTAGTATACAATATATAGCAAATTCCTTAAATTATTTTCAAGGAACTCAATATAGTCAAAATTAATGAATTCACTTCACACTTTACACTTTCAACAATTCTTTTATCGCTTCCTTTATACCAACCATCATACTATCAAACAATTCACATGGAAATAATCTCAAAACCACAAAATACAACTTCAACCACCAAACACAACATCACAAAACCCTATAATGCAAGTTCACTAATTTGAAAGCTATTTTGATTCCTTACTTAATAATTTCAATTCATGCCATCAATTAACTCAAAAACACTCAAATTACTCAAATAATATCTCAATTTAAAAATCCAAACTTAAAATCATAAAACCCCCAAAATCTTACCTTACTAGTTTGGGTAGAAATCTCAATGGATGATTCATTTGCTTTACTCACTTGAATCAACTTAAATCCAACTAATTTCAACAAAAACACCACAAGAACTCAATCAATTTACTTAAGGAAAATATAGTATCAACACAATTCCAAAACAACTCAACTTCATCAACACTTACCCAAAGTCCTCCTTAACTCTTCTTGCTCTTCTTCTTCTTCTTCTTGGTTGACCGAAATCCCTTCTCTTCTTCCATTCTCTTTTTTTTTTCTTTTCGGCCTCTTCTCTCTTTGCTGCACAGTTTCTGCTTTCCTTTGGCTTCTATGGCTGCTCTCTTCTTCTTTTTCTTTCTTTTTCTTTTTTTTCTTTCTTCCTTCTTCGGCCGGTTGCTGTCTTTTTCCTTCCTCATCCTTCTTCGGCCGAACTCTTTTCTTCTCCTTTTTGCTTTCTTTCTTCTTCGACCGACTTGCTTCTTCTCTCTCTATTTTTTTTCACACGGTTTCTACTCTGTTTTTGTTTGTGAGTGGAATTTCCACTCACTTACTTATATATATCAACAATAATTGCAACTTGCCCCTTAACGTATTCAAATCATAAAGTGACCACCAATATAAAATTTAATCACATGAATTTGATCATCAATCTATTAATTTACAAACTAATCCACCAATCACATTTCATCTCATTAATTATACCATCCACTAATTGTTGACTTAGCATTTCATGATTGGTTCATTTTTATTTCACATGGATTGTGCTTCTTTAGGGAAAATTTTTTCATATAATAACTTATATCCTTCCATAAAAATCCACTCACTTTTAACTTAATTTTTCCATATGTTTACCTTGATTGGTCCACTTGTACACCTTATTTTAATCCACCTAATTTACCTTTTCATCAACCAATCAAATTACACCACCTCATTTGAAACACCAATTTAAATTACACCATCACATGTTTATTATTTGACTTCCAAAAATATCACTACTACTATGAATTTATGGGAAATCCTTCATATGACCTCCGAAACTTATAATTGGATTTCATATACACTTTACGGAACATTACTAACCATCCAAAACCGTTTCGAACGTTGTTTTAGCTTCCCATAATAGTTTTCGGATCGATTCCGAAAATATTTGGATGTTACCGGAATCGTCTGAATTTTCTCTGGATGCGTTTTAGGGCCTTTAATATCCATCCGTATGCATTTCGTAACTTTTCCGAGTCTCCGAACACCTTTCCAAAAACCTCCGGATCCATCCAATAAATTTCATTATAGTACCGTTAATACTTTTAACATTTAATTTACTTATAACAAATGCATATTTATTCCCATGTGTACTGTATAGTAAATTCTAGGAAAATATACTAAAATACCTATACATATACAGTACAAACTATCGGGAGGGTATATTACAAGTCAGGCAGAAGAAGAGGAAATTTGCTCCCGAACAAAACAAAGTAATCAAACACGAAATTTAAAAGCTGATCGACATCGGATCAGTGAGGGAAGTCTACTACCCTAACTGGTTGGCAAACGTAGTTGTCGTATGGAAGAAAAATGGGAAGTGGAGAGTCTGCATCGACTTCACGGACTTAAATAAAATGTGTCCCAAATATTCCTTTTCTCTACTACACATCGACATGATGGTAGACGCGACAGCAGGGCACGAACTCCTTAGCTTTATGTATGCTTTCTCAGGATACAACCAAATCTTAATGCATCTCGACGACTTAAAAAAGACAGCATTTGTCACTGAGCGCGGTATCTTCTGCTACAAGGTTATGCCCTTTGGACTCAAGCATGCGGGGCAACCTACTAGCGACTAGTAAACAAAATGTTCAGGCAAATGCTGGGAGTGTATACATCGATGACATGCTCATCAAATCCCTCAAGGCAGAGCGACATCTGGAGCATCTACTGCAAGCCTTCGACACACTCTAGAAATACATCATAAAACTGAATCCTACCAAATGCTTATTCGGAGTGTCGTCTGGAAAATTCCTCGGCTACTTAGTCACACATCTGGAGCACGACAGCTTGAAGGAACTTATCAAATCAAAGACCCAAAGATGATCGCTTACCTAGCTGTAGCCACGAAACTATGCTCGACATTCAAACACTTCGAACTAGAGCAAGTACCTAGGATGGAGAATGCACAAGTTGACGTTTTAGCTGATTTAGGCTCCGCCATCCAAACAGTCGTGCCCAAAAGCATACCACTTATCTATTTACAATGGCCAGTAGTCTAGTCCAACAAAGAAAAAGTCATCCCCATCGACATTGAAAACAATTGGATGACTCCATTGCTTGACTACATCTTGCACAACATGGTACCACCCGACAAAAACGAAGTGCGCAGGCTTAGGGTAAAAGCCACCCGTTTCAGTGTGATCAACGGCAAACTCTACAGAAGGTCGTTCTCCGGACCTTATCTACATTGTGTTAGCATGACAGAAGCAAAATTTGTGCTCAAAGAAATCCACGAGGGCAACTGCGTCACTCAGGAGCCAGAAGCCTGTGAAGTCGAGCCTTCATAGTAGGATATTATTAGCCAACGATGAGATTAGACTCAGCAAACTATGTTAGAACATGCGACAAATGTCAAAGATTCGCACAAGTCACGTACCAATTTCTCGGTCGACTATACAATATAACTTCCCCATGGGCCTTTCATGAAATGGGGCATGGACATAGTTTGGAAAACGCCATCCGTTACAGGAGGAAAAGTTTACATGTTAGTCCTCACCGACTACTTCAGCAAATGGGTTAAAGCCGAAGCCCACCAAAGAATCTGAGACTTCGAAGTCAAAGCATTCATTAGGAAGAATATCATGTGTCGATTCGACATCCCAAAAGAAATAGTCACCGACAACAGGTCACAATTAATCTTCTTTGAATTCCAAGACTTCTGCAAAGAGCATAACATCAAGTTAGGCTTCGCGACACCTCAATACCTATAGTCGAACGGACAAGCAGAATCAACCAACAAGACGATCGTCAGTACTTTGAAGAAGAAACTCACTGCGGCCAAAGGCTTATGGGTCAACATACTCCCCAAAGTATTATGGTCATACATAACCACTCCTCGAGTGTTGACCAGTCAAACACCCTTCTCCTTAGTGTACGGGGCCGAACACACTAGATGAACATCGAGACCAAATATTCATCCGACTAGCAAGCTATCAACAGATGATTGGTCAACATTATAACAAGAACGTTTGCGTTCGAGCTTTCAAGGAAGGAGACTGGGTACTTCATCGCGTGTTCCAAAATACCAGAGAACCTGGAGCTGGCAAGCTAGGCCCCACATGGGAAGGCCTATACCAAATAAGAAAAGTAGTAGGGCAAGGCACATAAAAACTCCACGACACAGACAGTCGTGAGATCAACAAAAGTTGGAACGCCATACACTTAAAACAGTATCATTTCTAAACTCAACTCCTTTAAGTTATTTTCTTATTATTTCAAGATTTTACTAACTTGAGCATTGGAGGGCCGTTGGCCATTCCTAACCCTCCTTGAGAGGTTGAAGTCTCAAACATCGACCCTGCTTTCAGGGCTAGCTAAAGGGCTCGACCAACACTCAAATCACTCTACGCATAAGCAAAACCGCTCGACAATCAAGTCTTCAAGCCTTCGAACCAAAGACTTGAATACTGGGGGGGCAACAATACACACACATTGAATGACTCTGCTCAGCACACGAGCATCGGACTACTGTAAACTGTAAACGAAATTTATGAACATTTATAAATTTTAAATTTTCTATGTCGTGCCCTATGTTCTCATTGTGATTTAGAACATTCATAAATCTTAAATTTTTCTATGTCGCGCCTTACATTCTTATTGCGCTCCACACATTAGCTTGCAAAAAAACTTAATCAATTAAGTCCTCATTAATTCGTGTCGTGCACTCAGCGATACAAAGCTCTACACATGAGCTTAGTTTATGATTTAATCAATTTTCAAATTAGTTAAGTGTTTATTAATTAGTGTCGTGCACCAGCGACACAAAACTCTACACATGAACTAAGTGTATGATTTAATCAATTTTCAAATTTGTTAAGTCCTTATTAATTAGTGCCGTGCACTCAGCGACATAAAGCTCAACACACGAGCTAAATTTATGATCTAATCAATTTTCAAATTGGTTAAGTCCTTGTTAATTAGTGTCGTGCACTTAGCGATACAAAGCTCAACACACGAGCTAAATTTATGATTTAATCCATTTTCAAATTGGTTAAGTCCTTATTAATTAGTGTCGTGCACTCAGCGATACAAAGCTCTACAAACGAGCTAAATTTATGATTTAATAAATTTTCAAATTGGTTAAGTCCTCATTAACTAGTGTCATGCATGTAACAACACAACGCTCTACACACGAGCTAGCTTATGACTTAAGTAGATTTTCAAAATTGGTTAAGTCTTGATTCTCATTAATGTCGTGCACCCCACCTATAAAGATATTTAGCTAAGGGATCGATCATATTGTTAAATTTGCTTAAAGCTTACGAACATGTCGTGCCCTCTGTCTACTTAATTGCTATGTATGAGTTCTCATTCTTTGACTAAGTGTTGAGACATTGATTAAAGGTTCATGGTCGACACCCAGCGCTCGACTTACATTTCTCACAAAAAAGGTCAAACAATTTACACTATACTTTGTTCAATACTTAAACGTTTTTTGACAATCAAAATACAAAAAATATGTTTTACACGAAATACGAAAAAGAAGAGATTTCATTAAAACAACACGACATGAAAAGCAAAAATATTCAAAGGGCAATTCTGGGCCCAATAAAAATAAAAGGGGCATAGCGACCCAGTTCGACAAGGAGCAATTCTTGGCTCCAACGATTAAAAAAAGCACTGAGGCCACGTTCGACATTAACCAAACTTACAACAGGGTTAGGCGTCAACAACATCGTCCCCCTATGGGTTTGGGTGTTCTTGTTCTTGTTGCTGGTGTTGCTGTTCTTGCTGCTACTGCCTTTCCCACTCGACATCTTGCATGCGACCGATCTCCACCTGGTCACTTGGCGTGTCATCAACCATGGTCACCGTATCCTCGTCCTCCTCTTCGGCTCCCGCTAGCGCCTTGATCTCCTCCCAAGCTGAGATCGCCCCATCGACATCCCAGCTGTCGGTCATTCCGTCCTTGTACTCTTGCATCAGATCGGCTTGAGTCTAGAGCACAGCGTCGTCCGCTATATTCTCGCACTTTACCATCAACCTGCTAAGTTGGCCTAAGAGGTTGTCGACCTCTACCTTATGCTCCATTTGAAGCCCATCCTCATTAGCCGACAACTCAGCAACTAGCCTTTCGAGTTCCTCCAGCCTCGCGTCCCTCTCCTGCACGGCTGCCCTCTATCGTAGCTCATACAGTGTCTTATCATCAAGCGCCTTCTTTAGAGTTGTGACCTGCTATTTGCTCTTCTTTAAGCGCTCTACGGTGCCAGGGAGTTCCTTCTTCAGAAAGACATGAAGCTCGAGGGCCTGAAAATGCGTGACATAGTAAAAAACAAAATTATCGAGCATCAAAACAATAGAATAAAATAAATAAAACACTACTTACTTAGAAGGTGATGGTGATGCCACGATCAACGGTAGTGAGCACCTTAGAGTCACTCAAGAGCTAAGCGTCGCACTGAAGCAAAAACTTATCGGCTCCTCGAATAAGGGCTTTATAGTCATTGAAGGCCGAGACACCAGCAGGAAGGGAGATCTTGACACCAGTTCTCGACTCCTCCGCCACATTTTGCTTATTCTTGATAGGCTTGAAAGCATCCTTCGCTGTAGGAGTCACTTAAAGAGAAGTAGAGGCATCTCATTAACATCTTGCTGATCGCTCGACTGCTTACGTTTCTTAGCAGCAGTTGCCAGCGCCCTCTCACGATGATGCGCCATAGCCTCGTTAGCAGACATAATCATTGGTTTAAAGCCCGACATCGAATCTGAAATGAATTTACACTCGACTTTAGAAATTGGAGGAAGGAACCGGGTTCCACAAAATAGCTCGAAGGAATGTCAAACCCAGGCGTATGTAACCAAATGCTTTAACTTGGGAAAGGGTGTACCTGCAGTGTTGAGCTCGGCGTACTTCCACAAAAGACTCGGCCATAAATTCTCCTCATTTTTAAGCTTCTTGCAAGTGTGCTCAGCAAGGTTGACAGACAGAACACGCGACGTTCATGTCACGTTGGTACGGTTGGGAAGAGCCTTGGTGATGGCGACAGTATATACAAAATAGAGCACGACTTAGCATTACAACCAAAAATAAGAAAAGGTAAAATTTAAAGGAAAACACCCTTTAAAATCCTACCAGGGATGTTCCATGTTGAATGAACAATACGATTATCCTCAAATGGCCCCATTACTAACTCGCCCCGTGCGAAAAAATATCTGTCCTTCCACCCACAATCGTTGGTCGTGAAGTCAGTGATAAGGTGCGAGTGGTGAGGTCAATCGGAGATCAGGTAGCGCCCTAGTTCGTCCTCATAACTCTTCATATAATATGTATGGAGAAAATTCCCCAACGAGAAAGACAAACCCCTCTGCTCCTGGAAGACCTCGACAAATAAGAGTAATATCCAACCGTTTGGCATTAATTAGCCTGGAGTAATATCGAAGAAACCTAGCACCTGTTGAAAGGGCAACTCATAAAAACAGGTCCAGTCGTCATCTGCTGAATCAGCGTGTTCTGTCGATCCAAGCAACATCAGCTTGATAGATTCAGGGATCCTGTCTGGAATCTGATCCTTAACAGATCAGACTCAGTAAGCCTGCTGGCAGGACTTAGACTAGTAGGCAAGATCCCGCCACTAGATGTTGAGGCCTCAACCCCTCCAACTTGGTCTTTCGACCTCTCTTCCTTGACAATACCCACTGGGATGTCTCCACCCTCATCGTCAACCTCTAAGTCAACTATCTCAGTACAAGTAACCTTAGCCAAAGGGTGTGGCCCGCTATCTGTTGACCCCTTACTCGACATGCTCGAACCGTTCGACTTGCTCAGACTGCTCAAACCGACCTCTTTTATCACCTCCTCGAGTGGCCTCGACATGGCTCCTAACACTGTCGAGCAAATATAAAAATACTTAGCAATAAGGCAGAAAGCAAAACGCAAAAGGACTCTATGCTTGACACTAACGTAAGTGGCGCACGACAACTCCTTTTAAAAAGCCTTAGAAACATCTTCGCAGTTGTAAATCATAAAGCTTTCTACGCCCGATATCAATACGGAGCAGCGCGCGACAAACAGTTTTTCATGCAAAAACTAACCTAAACAAAGATCTAGAGGCGATTTTTTCCAAAAATAAAGAAACTTCTAGTACAAGAAATCAAGAACAAATGAAAACAAGAAAAAAGCAAGAACATGGCAGTGTACATAAGCGCAAAAAAAACACCTTCAATCAAAGCAGAAAATGAAGAAAACTTATACGAAAGGGTTTTTAAACCTCATACCTTGAAGATTCATGAAGAAAAGCTGAACAAAAATTGCACAAAAAAGGCCTGAAATGGATGCTGGAAACACAAAGAAAATAGCTCGCGACAGAGAGAAAATGGAAAGCGAAAGTGAAAAGTGGAAAAAGGGGGAAGAAATTGTTTTAAATAGACTCCAAAAAGAAGTACTTGCATAGGCGACATGTGGCAACACGCAGTTTAAGGCACACTGCTCCATGCAATTGTTGATGAGACGCTTCATCATTGCAACCGTACCCATTTCTCAAAACCACGTGAGCATTTAATGCAACGCGTCAGTACCAACCATCACTTTGAGCAGTCAATAAGACACCACTAAAGACCCCAGCAGTCGATAGCAACACTTCGCCTCCCATACCCATGAATCCTCTTTTCACAGCTCGACAACGTCGAGTAACCAATCTCGACCCCTCCAAAACCAACTTCACATCACCAATCTTCACAAGCTGCGGTCGACAATTACCGCCGCATGACTTTCTCAAGTTTCAAACATGGCTCGATACGCTACTCTCACGGTTTTAGAAAAAACTAAAAGAGTAGGGGGTAAACTGTAGTGGTCAAAAATAACCTGAAAAGGCTCAACCCCAATAGACAGCCCAAAACTATTGAAAGGGCCCATAAATCAAATCCCAGTGCTCGACATAACCAGAAACGAAAGGCTCTACTAGCCCAACACAAAGACCGATCGGTCGACTGCTCGACATACAAAATAGCGGTCGACGTAAATCTAAGTTAAGTCGACGGGTCCGCTTAATCTCACAGCCGCCACCAGGCAACTGACTCAGTCAAGCCTTGACTCAGTCAAAACACACCTAGTCAAAACTCTCCGAGATATTAGGAAAATTCTGGATATCTTAGAGCATGACATCCCTGAGAATATAGAAGTAACGAGCAACCATCCAACCCCTATAAATACAACCTCCTGGCTTTATTTTTACGGGTCAAACATTTTGCTCTAAGCAATTCAATTTGCACACGACACGCTACCTTAACGACCAGCTACGTACAACTCAGCCTCTGGTTACGTTATCACTATCTACATAATATCATATCACACTCGACGTTTATCACTTACAACCCGACATTACGATTCAACACCTACCGCACGACATATCCTTGCATCAGGTATTATTCGTCCCACTTTTGCCTTACCCCTTTAGACTCATTATCTAACTTGGGCGTCGGAGGCTATTTGGCTAGCACCAACCCGGTGTCCTAAGAGCATGGCACTCTTCTTATTGTTTTGCAGATCGTCGTCCCCTCATATCAAATACAGTAGACCGTCATGTCATTAAGCGTAGATTTCAGCATCTACAGTTACATAGTTTTTAATGGTGATAGTAGTAAACTCGTAATCATCTAATTAATATCAAGGGTGAATTACAATAGAGTATTATGATATTTGGTTATATTGCAATGAAATTGTAACTTTAGTCTTAATTACACACTAATATCCTTGACTAACTGGTTGACCGTTAAAGTTGATGGTCAACCAATAGTTAAAGTGTAGTATGGTCTTTTTTGTCTTAATATTTTAAAATAAAATAAAATATTTAATTTTTAAAAAAAAATTAAATGAACCCCACCATCCATTAACAAGATCCATTTAATTTAAAAAAAAATTTTAAATTTTTTAATAACTAATATTATTTTTTATTTTTTAATTAGGGGTATTAGTGTCATTTCAAGTAACGTTCTTGGTCAAATTGTTACTTTTGACTGAATCAACTAACAGTAGAGTACTAACATGTAATTAAGACTAAACTCGTAATTTAATTACAATATGATTAAAGTAATTGTAATTCGTCCTAATATTAATTTCAAAAATAAAAGGTGCAAAGAAAAAAATCATTAACTTTTAAAAACAAATGCACATCCTATCGTTATATGTGCACCACATATGGCACCACATATCATAATTACCATTTGTTGTCTTGTTAATATACTGAGATATAATGTAGACCATTTTGATTTTGCATTATTGTCTTATCTAAAGAAATAAAGAATTATTGCATATGATAACTACAATTGTAAGTGTCAACAAAAGTGGGTTAGTTAGGATTTCAATTTTACTTCTTATGGTCTTCTTTATTCTTTATTTTTATTTTATTTGAAGACTAGTAAACTATAAGTTTAGAGGTATTAGAGTGGCTTTTGAGTACATTTTCAGTCTTTCTTAAATAATTATTAAATTAATATTTTTAGAAAGAACAGTGCAAAGTAAAAACATAAATAATTGTTAGATAATTCAGTCTTTAATATTAGATACATGATCACTAATCCCATTAGGGGTCACAAACTCTATATTATATGGTTTGAAAACTTTGACAAATTAAAAATTAAAGATTTTTAGTGTAAGTCCGTTGGTATATTTTTGAGAAAATGTGATAAAATATCTTTCATTTAATGAAATTTCTAGGACATATCCTTGGCATTTATTGCCCTGTAATGGAAATTAAAACATCCTAGCCTAGACACCATGTTGTATGGTCTAAAAAATGTAACAAATTTTAAAAATGAATAATTGGTGCTATAAATCAAATAATGTCTTTTTGAAAATTCGATAGAACACCTTTCATAGTGTAAAACTCTCATGGTATAGTCTGAACATTTCCTACTTAATTTATAAAGTTAATTTAAACACTTAATTCAGACACCATATTGTTTGATTTGAAGACTTTGATTACTTTTAAAAATCAGTATTTGATAATGTAAATTCATTGGTGGTCTTTGCGAAAATATGATAAAGTATCTTTCATAATGTAAAATTCTTAAGATTCAGTCTTTAACATTTCCTTATCAAAAAATGAAATTGAAACATCCTACCCCATCACCGTGTTATAAGATTTGAAGACTTCGATGAATGTTAAAATTTAATGTTTGGCAAAGTAATGATCAATCGGTATCTTTTGAAAAATATGATAAAGCATTATGGATAGCCCTACAAGTGGCAACTACTTAATACATAAGTTTTTTGATTAAGCTGGGGGCTTTCTGATTACCAAAGCTGTGGATTTTTTTTTATATGGTTTCATTATGTTATAATATTTCATTTTAATTATATAATTATGATTTTACTGTATACTAGAGTTTGATATACCCCAATAATATAGTATTTTTAAGGATATAATTATTTATTTAAAGATAGTTATGGTATTTTAAATAGTGTAATTCAGATTTTAAAGAGTTACATCTAATCTTAATTCAGTGATATACACCTACCTTTCCACATATGCGTATTTATTAATATATGTGAGTAAGTTTCTCTCAGTCATACAATTTTTAATCGTGATAGAATTTAGTACTCTTGATCATTTAGTTAATGTCAAATTTTAAAAGTAAAATTGTAAAGAGAATATCTTTAATTTTTAAATATTTTTAAATAGGTATGTAAAAAATGCTTTTGAGTTGCTCTAAATATTATACCACATAGTGCGTAACTTACAAAGTGAATATAACATATAAAAAAAGGGTTTCATTTCATTATATATGTTGGTGAAAATGGTAAGATTAATAATTAATAATAGTCCACCGTATGTCATCATCACCATTTGTGGTCTTGTCAAGATTATGAAATATAAATGGAGACTATTTCGATTTTATTTGATTTCTCAAGTCTTCGTTGACGTTGGTTGATTTTTGTTTGGTTGTAATCAGTCCTTATGTGTGAAAACATGACAAATATTGGCAAGTGTTTTCATATTATCTTTCATGGAAAACGAGAACATAAAAGTGTGTAAAAGATGTAAATGATTGTTTTCTGTAAACATAAAAATTTCGATTGAAAGTGAATGCCAATCAAATTCAGACTTCCAAAAATTAAGTGCTTATATACATACATATATATATATATATATATATATATAAAACCAATCGAGCTACGACCAAATGACTTAACCCATTAGAGGGTCAACAACTCCGTTTTGTATGGTCCGAAGATTTGAACCAATTTTAAAAATCAATTGTTTGTGGTGTAGGTCCATTATAATGTTGTCTTGGAAAAAATATGATTCAACATTTTCCATAACCCCACAAATGGGGCAGCGCCTTAATAAAAAGTTAAAAACAAAATTTCCTCGTGTTTAAGTGATAATGTAATAAAGTATATCTTTTATAATGCGAATTTCTCAAGTTATATAGTCCTAATATTACCTACTTTCTACAAAGGAAACTGAAACATCCTAGCCCAAAAATGTGTTATATGGTTTGAAGATTTTGGTATATATAAAAAATCAGTGTTTGATAATATAGGTCCATTGATGTATTAACAAACATTTGATAAAGTGTCTTTAATAGTGTCAAATTTTCAACGCATTTCTTGCTCTAAAAAGAAAATTAAGACACGCTGACCCAATTTATATATAAAAGCTCTCATGGGTGGCTGTCACTTTATATATAGAAAGAAAAACTGAACAATTAGTGGGTGGCTACCACTTTTGTTTACATAAAAGCAAGCAAAGTTTTGGATTTTCAAAAGTTTGAATTAATGGGTGGTAGCGACTTAACAAAAGCAAACTTTGAATTTTGAGCGAGCTGGGAATTACCGCATTACCAAAACCATAGTTTTCCTGGTTTTCTTATTAATACTAGAAACATTGTTATTATTTATTACAAAGGACCCAATTGTAATGTTAGTCCAATAGACGATGAGTCAACTGATCTATTATTTTTTATTAACTTTAATAAGCTCGTTCTAATGTTAGTGCAATATGTCTAATTTCAATTAGCAGATTAGCAGATTGGCATTTATTAATTTATTAAATTATTTTTCACCATCTTCACTAATTAATTATACCTCTACTATTTTCTTTCACTTTTATGCCATTTTGCTCATACTCTCTCTAAACATTTCTTTGTCAACTAAATTGTAAGTGATCTTTTGCTATTTTTTATTTTTATTTTTTTTATCATTTCAGTTTATTTTAGTTAATAGTAATTTATTTTGTTAGGTCGAGTATTTTCTAGGTTGGCTAATTCCGAGCAAAACACTCTTTGGTTGTAATTGTGTTTGAGAGCTTTCGTTGAAGGCATTAAGATCATTGATTCATTTAGTTAGTTGCTCTCAATCTCACAAAGGTTTTTAGTATCTCACACACTCACAACATATTAATCATTATGTTTCTAGGCATCTCATTCATCATTGATATGATATATAGTGCATAGTTCATTGTATTGCATTAATATATTATGTTCAGCAGATGCATCCTATTAATGGTCTCATATCTCCACCTTTCTATCCGAATTACAAAGCATATTCTTCATGAAAGTTGTTGGTCTATGTGTGTACTTACTTTTGTAAGTTTTTTAGAATTTTCTGGACAGCACTTCGCTAGATATTAGATAGAAACTGGACATAAGTCAGTGCTGGAAAAACAGGGGAGACAGTTTTTATGTGTCATGTATGGAAAAAGTGTTGATCAGAGTCTGTATAGAAGCATGATAGGAAGTTTGTTGTACTTAACTGCCAGCAGACCTGATATTTCTTTGAGTGTTGGTTTGTGTGCCAGGTATCAATCAGATCCGAAAGAGTCACATCTCACAGCTGTGAAAAGAATAATTCGATATGTCAATGGAACTTCAAACTTTGGAATTTGGTACTCTTTTGATACTAACCCTAACCTGGTTGGCTTTAGTGATGCAGATTGGGCAAGATGCATTGATGATCGAAAAAGCATAACTAGAGAATGCTTCTATCTGAGAAACAATCTTGTGTCCTGGTATAGCAAAAAGCAAAACTCTATCTCCCTGTCAATTGCAGAGGCAGAATACATTGCAGCAGGTAGTGCTTGTACACAACTTCTATGGATGAAACAAATATTGGAGGATTATGGCTTGGAACAAGGTACTCTGACAATTTATTGTGATAATACCAGTACTATAAATATTTCCAAAAATCCTGTTGAACACTCTTGGACTAAGCATATTGACATTCGACATCATTTCATTAGAGAATTAGTTGAAAGCAAAGTAGTGTCTTTAGAGCATGTGTCCATAGAAAATCAACTTGCTGATTTGTTTACCAAACCTTTGGATCATGTTAGGTTTCAATCAATTAATAAATCCATTGGTGTATGCTCCCTTTATTGATTGTGCCATGTCATTTGTAACATATGTTGTTCATGTCTAAGAGTGGACTAGTGTCATATTTGTGTAAAATGATCTGTATCATTTATCTACTCTTAAATTCCTGACATTAGCCCTTTAGATCTTTGTTGCAATTGACAAAATGCCCATATTTGGACTTGTATAAGCAATTGTGTAAATGTTGTGTGTTTATTAAGCTCATCCAGTTTCTGAATGTCAAAAGATTTCTCATTGCTCTCAAATGTTTTTATTTAAATAGTTTTCTTGTTGAGAAATGTATAATTGGATTAATAATGGCTTGGTAAATAAAGGCTTGGAAATGGCTATACCCTTTGGAAGAGTGAAAGTTACCTCTACAACGTGCTTGAAACAATATCTTTATCTCCAAGTTAGAAGAGAAGGCTACCTCCTTAGATGCAATGAAAGCCGCCAATGCCTTTGGAAATTAAAATTAAAGTAGAAATTAAAAAAAAAAGGAGAGAGACAAGCTTGTATTGAATGATAATGTAAAGCTATTTTGTAGTTGATATCAAAATATTTCATTCAAAAGCTTATTTTTGAAATTTTGCGACTTTCTTGAGACAGAATGATATATATTTATAAATATGTGTTTGTGTGTATATTGGTCATTTATTGTGGGCAAATGTTAATCTGTTAACGAAGTGATGACTGTGTTTGTGTTTTTGAAGTTGAGATGGGACTTGATATTTGTTGTGGTGCATATTTGTGATTATTGGTTCCTTAAGGATATGACTCTCATATTACTTGTGTATGGCATTCAGGGGGAGTTGGTACGTGTATTTTCTTGTCTCTTGTGCGATATTTTTCTATTTTCCCATGTCTTTGTCTATTGTGTTATTCCTTTGCCTCTTCCGTGACAAAAAGGGGGAAAAGTTTGTATTGATGTGTAGTACTAAGGGGGAGAATTTGAGGGGGCGACACTTGTGTTTTTTGTTTTATGTGCATATGGAAATAACCTTAGGGGGATGAATTTTAATTCATATATGTGTTTATCATCCATCGTTTTGTGTCTGTTGTTAATGATTATATTTATCTATGGGCGTTTATATGAACTGCACGGTGTCTACTAACGTCTTTTGTTATGTGTTAGTGTGCTTTCTTTTGTTTCAGGTTCACCCTGCCCGGAAATGATCTCAAGCTTCAAGTTTTTAGTTTTAAGATCATTCACTGTAATTTTGTGAGATTGTATTTGTGAGTTCAAACTTTGTATCATTTTGTATATTTGTGAGGTTTGAGGTTTTGTCACGGAATAACCAAAGGGGGAGATTATTAGGTCGAGTATTTTCTAGGTTGGCTAATTCCGTGCAAAACACTCTTTGGTTGTAATTGGTTGAAGGCATCAAGATCATCGATTCATTTAGTAAGTTGCTCTCAATCTCACAAAGGCTTTTAGGATCTCACACACTCACAACATATCAATCATTATGTTTCTAGGCATCTCATTCATCATTGACATGATATATGGTGTATAGTTCATTGTATTGCATTCATATGTTATGTTTCTGCAGATGCATCCTATAGATGGTCCCATATCTCCACCTTCCTATCCGAATTACAAAGCATATTCTTCATGAAAGTTGTTGGCCTATGTGTGTACTTACTGCTGTAAATTTTTCAGAATTTTCTGGGTGGCACTTCGCTAGATATTAGATAGAAACGGGACATAGGTCAGTGCTGGAAAAATAGGGGAGACAGTTTTTGTGTGTCATGTATATGGTCCAATATGTCACCCTTCCTGTCCGAATTGTAATTGGTGTTCTTCATGAAAGTTGTTTACATATGTGTCTACTTTCTTCTGTAATTTTTAAAGAATTTTCTGGGTGGCGCTTCTCTAGATAATAGCTGAAAACCCGACATAGGTCAGTGTTAGAAAAACAGGGGAGACAGTTTTTGTGTGTCATGTATGTGGTCCAATATGTCACCTTTCCTATCTGAATTTTAACTGGTGTTCTTCATAAAAGTTGTTCATATATGTGTCTATTTTCTTCAGTTATTGTTTCAGAATTGTCTAGGTGGCCTTTCTCTAGATATTAGCTTGAAACCGCACATAGGTCAGTGCAGAAAACTGCACCCGACCCAACATGTGTGCCCGACCCGTTTTGTATGGCAACCCGACCCGTGGCTCTTCCTATATAAAGGTCACTTCGTCTTTTTTATTAAAAAATCAAAAAGAAGAACCCTAGCAGCTCCCTCTCTTCATGCTCTCTCAAATCCAATCTCTCAAAACTCACCCAATCTCTCTTGTATGTCCATGGAATCAAACTATAGACTTGGGGTAAGTGTTTTTCTTGTATGTTGAAATTGTCTTATGCTTCATATCATTTAAATCTCTTTGTTGTTCTTGAATGAGAGTTAGATATTGATTGGATGTTGAAAGCTTGTGGTTTTTGTGTTTAATGCATGATAAGGGGTTTAGGAAGTTGAATTAGTACCTAGATAAATTTATGTTGTGATTTAGAGTGCATTTGTCTTGCTTGAATGAATTATACCTCTATCTCACATATGTTTAGTGGATTGGTACTAATCTAGGTTGGATCAAGAGTGTTAGTTGTTGTTATAATCATTTACTTGTTGCTAGAATCACATTCATATAAACATATTGGCTGCCTTGTAGAGTTCATGCATTGAATATGTTTGTTTCATGACTTAAAAATGTTGAATTTGTTACAAAATTTGTTAGATCTTGAAATGTGTTTATGCTAAGTGTTATTTAAGTAGATTGTATGCACTAGTTCACTTAGCATCATAGGTTGTATTGGTCATGCATCCTAATTGTATGTTCATGCATCATTGAACACTTAGACCATAATCCTTTATGTTGTTGGAAGAGCTTGTGTGACTTTGGTAAAGTCTTATGAACGAGCTCAAGGTTTGCTTCTTGTGGAAAAGTTGCATTTGTATGGAATTTCACTAGTTGGTTCTTGCGAGACGATAGGTGTAGGTTCACGCCAATAAGAGTGTGAATTATAGGGTAGCTTGAGGATATACGTTTAGTCACCTAGTGGATCTTGCGAGATCATTAGGGAAAAGGTCTGCGGGTAGACTAGAGTGAGATAGTCCAAGAGGAGTGAGTCCTTGTAATTTCAACTTGAGGGTGTACTGCATTTATCAATAGTGGATTGTCCGTTAAGTGGCTAAGAGTGGTCCCGTGGTTTTTGATCCCTTGTTGGAAAGGGTTTTCCACGCTAAAATTCTTGTGTTAATTTAGTTTATCTCTTCCGCATTTGTTATGTGTTTATAATTGTTGAATTGGTCTAATTAAATTGTTGGTAATAAAAAAATTGGGTAAGAACCTATTCACCGCCCCTCCCCCCACTTATGATCTTTATTTGTTCAATTAATGTTTTTTATTATCTTTATATATGAAATAATTGGAAGGTTTAAACATGATAAATATTGGATTATTTATTATTTCAAAAGTAAAAGTATGTGTTTTTTAAATCCTTAAAGTCAATTATCAACTCCCATATACGTGAGAAGGGAGGTATGCATCACTTGAACTAAGAAGGGATTGTGATATTTCTTCCTATTATGAACATGATTTTTTTTTCTTAATAATTTTTTGAAATTAAGAATGTTTATGCCAATTTTTTTTATTTGATTTTATGCTAATTATAATTCATTTATGCCAATTGTTTTTATTTGATTTTATGCTAATTATAATTCATTCTTGTAATTAATATATTTTTCACTTCATAGTTTTGTCAAATCAGAAATGCTTTACATGTGAGATTTTTAAAATTAGAAATTTCATAGTTTTGACTTATATGAGTACTTATTTATTTAATTTTTTGTAAAATTAAGAATTTTTGGTCTGCGATATATTATTATGAAATGAAAACTTTATTTGCATGAAGATTAAGTTCTTTTAAGATTGACATAAATGCAAATTGATCTCTAGTTAGTTTTGAAGTTGTAGAGACAACATTATAATCATAATAACCCTAATTTTTAGGATTTTTGTTACTTATATCTTACGTTCTTAGTTAAATATTTTGTATGTCATAATGCAAAAAAAAAAAAAAAAAAAAACTATATTTCGTTATTAAATAAAAAAGATGATGGTCAACAAGTAGGATCAATGCAAGTGATATCCATACTTTAAGTTTGAGAATTCATTCTAAGATAAAAAAAAATGAAATTTGATAATGATATTCCATCAATACTCTTTATTATGACCGTGATACCGAAAATTATTGTAAGATACCTTCCCGATAGTTTGTACTATACATGTATATGTATCGTAATATATTTTTTTAGAAATTATTATATGGTACACGTGTGAATAAATATGCCCTTATTATGAGTAAATTGAATGTTAGAGGTATTAACGGTGCTATAATGGAATTTTTTCGGATCAGTTTGGAGGTTTTCGAAAATGTGTTCGGAGACCCGGCAAAGTTACGAAATGCATCGAGAAACCAAAAGAAAATGCTCAGAACGGTTTCGGATGGTTAGTAAGGTTCCGTAAAGTGTATACGAAATTTAATTATAAGTGTCGGAGCTCCTAGGAAGGACTTTCGCATAAATTTGGAGTAGTAAGGGTATTTTTGGAAATTAAATAATAAATTTTTGTAATACATGAGATGGTGTAATTTGATTGGTTGATGGAAAAGTAATTTAGGTGGATTAAATATAAGGTGAACAAATGGATTAAATTAGGGTTAGCCATATGGACAAATAAAAGTCAAGTGGTGGATTTTTATGGACTTGGTTGAAATCCAAATAGCCATTAGAGTTTAACCAATCAAATCTCATCATCCCTAACCAATGGTACTCTTGTAAATTTCAAGATAGTTTAAGGGCAAAAGTTAAAGAAAATCAAAGACTATATAAAGATTAAGTCATGAAAGAAATCAAAAGAAAAGTGTAGAGAATTTGGGAGCAAAAATGGGCCAAGAGAGGAAAAAGGGAAAGAAATGCGGCCAAGGGAAGAAAAGGAAGAGGAAAAGTTCCAAGGCACTTTTTAAGCCATTCTCAAGGGTTCTCAAGGCCATACAAGCTTACCTTACAAGCCTAAGAGCAAGGTTCAACCATATCAAGTTGAAATCAAGTGGTAAGTGCACTAAATTGATGAATTGTGAGATAAACTCTTGGTCCTTTTGATTCTTAGTGTTTAGGGATTAAGGCATCAAACAAGTATCCAAGCCAAGCAAGAGGATTTAAGGTCATACGGTTAAGGTGAGTTATTAGTTATTGGGAATTTTTGAATTAAACTTGAATTTGATGTTGTAATTAGTTTAAACCAAGTTGGATGATGTTGAATTTGATGTTACTAAATAAAGGAAATTCATGTATGTTAAGTTGACAAAGATTAGTATGTGATCAAGCTAGGGTTTGGTGTGATTTTACTTGAAAATTTCAATCTATGCATGCTAGGGCACTAGTATTAAAATTGATGTAATTTTTATGCAATTGATATTAAGAAATTGAAAGAAAAATTTTGGTGAGTGCATGATGAAGTTTTGGGCAGCCATGTGTGTGATGGTTGAGTTATATTTTTCTTCATGTTAATGTATAGTAATGATCAATCAAGTGTGGTAATGGGGGAGGAAGTGATGGAAATTGAAAAGAGAAGAAGAATGTGTTAAGTGTAGAAAATAAATGATGATATAGGTTGTTGTGAAAGGTTGAAATAATATGTGATTTAATTAGGTTAATTTTATGCCTAAGAATGTGCCTAAACATCACATTTAAATGTAGGAACTTGAAGGAAAAGAATCGGAAATAAAATGGTCAAGTTATGGCCAAAACAATGTCGTAAGAATTAGAGAATTGTTTTAAGTGGTTTGAATGATTTTATTTGCTCTCGTGCAAGTGGTTGTGTGAATGAGTTTGAGTATGGCATTTTTAAAAAGGAGAATGTGAAAATGTGTAGGAAAATCGGAGTGATGCTCAGAAAGTTAATAACGAAAAGGTGAGTGTTAAAACTATGTTATGCAAAGCGAATTTTATTTTAATAATATGTTTTATGTGAGTGTTTAAACTATTTTAAGTAAAGCGTATTTTATTTTAAGAATATATTTTAAGTGAGTGTTCAAGTTATTTTATAAAAAAAATGCAATTTTATTTTCATGATATGTTTTATGCAAGTTTATAGAAAGTTATTATTTTCAAATGAGTGTTAAAAACTATTTCATGAAAAGTGCATGTTATTTTGATAATATGTTTTATGTAAATTCATGGAAAGTTAGATTTTATTCTCTAAATATATCAAAGATTTTATTCTTTAAATATAGCAATGGTTTTGAAATGCAAGTAAACTAAAGATTTCAAGATTTTTGGCCTATAACGAATCCATAGTATTCAGCATTCAGATATCAGTATTTAGAAACCGATCAGAGATATCCTGGACGTGCACGGCATGGTATGTGTCTGGGTATTATGCTAGCCACGAATTTGCCAAGTAGTCA
This sequence comes from Xanthoceras sorbifolium, assembly GCA_003430845.1. Lineage (NCBI taxonomy): Eukaryota > Viridiplantae > Streptophyta > Magnoliopsida > Sapindales > Sapindaceae > Xanthoceras > Xanthoceras sorbifolium. The sequence continues at coordinate 20,455,605 of CM010618.1, forward strand.
ATATATTGAAATCCTGCTAAGTAGGCAATTGGGCTTAGTGTGTCAGTTGTCAGTGTGTCACCTTTTGCACATTTTAGGGTATTTATTGAGTTAGCGCGCTGGCTTTTACGTGGCGATGTAGGAATTTCACTACGTAAATCGGTTTATTTATTGAGTAGGCTTGGTCGAGGCCGGATGACGAGTCAGGCTGGGCTAAGGCCCAGGCCTCTACTCCATAGTACCAGTACGATGCGAACCGAGGTTCCTCGTACCTTAGCTAGGGTATTCTCAGGAAAAGGCTATCAGTGGTTGGTGATTTTCAGAAGTAATATTTCGATGATGTTATAACCACCACTGAAAACAGTTTTCTGGAAACAAATTTCAGAACAATTTTTATGAAACAGATTGCTTTTTAGTACAGTATTCAGAAAACAGATTATAATTCATTTAAGTATTTTCAGGAAATAGTTTTCATGAAACAGATTTCAGTAAAATTTTCAGAATACAGATTTCAGTATATTGTTTTCAAGAAACAGAATAAGTTTTATTATTATGTATTTCAGTACAGTTTTTCAGGAAACAAGAAAAGTATTATTATTATTCATTTCAGAATTTTCAGAAAACAGGAAAATTTTTATTATTGTGCATTTTAATACAGTTATCAGAAAACAGATTTCTATTCTTTTCAGTACAGTTTTCAGGGAGGTTAAATTAGAAAGATTAAATTGTTTAGAAATTAATAACACTCACTGAATCATTTAGCTCACTATATTTTTATATTTTATAAACCAACCTCCTAGGTACAGGTGCAGATATTGTAGGGACTCCCAGGACTAGCAAGACTAGTCAGGCACTACTGTGACTGTTTTAAAAATTGTATTATGTTTTATTCTAACACTTATGTAAATTATATTTTGAAGAAGTACTTTAAGTAAGTATTATTTGTTTAGTGCACGAATATTTTATTTAAAATTGGATTTGCCCACTTTCGCTTACTTTGAAATTTATAATTGACTTGTGTTATATTTTTTATGATGGACCTGAAATCCTATAGGTAGTGGAGAAAGTACTTGATATTTAGAAGTGCTTTTAAACTATTTTATAGGTAATGGGAATCGTCCAAAAATGCAGCCGTCATGCTGCCAAAATTTTAATAAAGTAGTTTTGTATAAAAAAAATTTTAAAAAAAAAAATTTCTCAGATTTTCAAGATAAGTAACGGCTTAACTTCATGGGAACTTTTCAGCGGGGGCAAGCCTCGACTGGGAAGCTACCGTGGGGTTGTCGGCAGGCCGCCTAGCGTAAGATAGTAGATTAGGAACCTGTTAATCATACTTTAATACAACAATATGCCATTGACAAATAAGATAATTATAAGAGCTTATAATAAAATAAAACCGTGTTAGCTTTTTTTTTTTTTTTACCATCTACGGGAATCAAAATCGTCAATTTTAATTTTTTAATTCTTAAAATTCAATAGTTTGAGTACTCCAAAGAAAAGGACAATGCATATTATTTTTCATACAATCTTAATTTTTCTTTTTTGTAATAGTACCTTGACGTATTGCACATTCATTGTTAAATGTGTTGTAGCGCTAGCTCACCCTGTCGATAAATTCTAGCTACGTTCCTGCTTGTAATCATTGTTTTTTCCATAATTATCTTCGTGGTACTTGTTGCCTTCGCTTGTTTCATTCTACGAAAGCAAAAGCAAAAGCATATTAGAAGTAATTAGGAGAGAATATATTGTAAGTTTATTGTTTTTGTTAGAAAATGACATTTTGAATAGGCTTTTTAAAGCTTAATTTCAAGTATGACCGATATAGCTCAAAGTGGATTCGTATTCTTTTCCGTATAGTGATCAAAATGATTTTCAGATGAATGGAAAATTGTTATGGTAATTAAATTTGTAACGGTTAAATTGATTGTGTAATGGACAAATAAATTTGTAACGGTCAAATTAATTGCATAACGGATAATTAAATTTGTAACGGTTAAAATTAATTGTTATGAATCCATTTGTAACTGTCATTCCATTTGAATATATATATATATATATATATATATATATATTGGCATCATATTATTTTGAAAAAAAAAATCATACACTAAACAATTTCGAAAAAATTTCTTCCTTCTATTTCCGTGTAATAGTGTTATGACATTATTCAGTTCGCCGAAGTTATCTAACGATAATCAATCAAAGTAGTTGTGTCCTGAAAAAAATATATGTATCCATGGTAGGGGACGAATATGTTTTAAGGACACCGTGTGAAACATGGGCCTCGGCTTCAAATTTAAATTATTGTTATGATAATTGTTTAGATTTATATTCAATTATTTCCCTTAGCATTTATTTGATTCATATACTGTGTACTGATAACAATCTTAAAACATAGTCGAGTTATCTTAATTCACAGGTGCTGGCCGATTATAATCAAATTAATCCGTTTACTTGGATTACTAGAATATTTTCTGGTTTTTTCTGGGTTTCTTTCTCAATTTTGTGGGTTACCAATTTGTTTAAATTCTGAGACAAAACTGTTTGAAGTTTCTAAAACAATTGCAGGTTCTGCAAATTAGTTCTAGAAATCAAATTTTCTTAGTTAATCGTGAAACCTATATATATTTATATATATTTGGTTTTCCGTTATTGGTTTCGACGCAAGTAAAGCTACTGGGTTAGTTCTTAGTCTCTGCTTTTACTTGACTTTCGGATTCAGCAATCAAGTTGATTACTGTTTTTCGATTTGGTTTTTTTGGGTCTGCCTGGATTTGATCCTTCTGGGTCTTGAGAACAGAACAGATTCTATTTGATCTGCAAACAGAACATTTTCTTTTCAATACTCTTCTGGTTCTAGAAACTACTGTATTAATATAGGTTGTAGGTTATGAGAATTAATTACAGAAACCGATTCTAATTTCTCTGGTTAAACCAATGCAATCGATTGAAAAAGAAAAGGAAAAAAAAATTTGTTAATGCTTTTGTTGGCTGTTCAATTTAAACACAGAATTTGGTTTTACTGCCTTTACTGATTTGTTTGGGTTTTCAGCAGGAAAATCGAAACCGGAAAAATACTTGGATTATTTGTTGTCTGATAGAAATATATTCTGGGTTTTATTGGATTTCATTGATGCCGACAGTTTCTAGACAGATCAATAAAAATAAAATAAAATAAAATATTGATCCCATTTTCTTGATTATGGTCGAATTTGAATTATTAAATTTGTAATTGACTCTTGACAGTTTTCAATTAATGCCCTGGAAAATTTGCATATATCAAGTATAAAATCAAATGAAATCTTGAAGTTGATAAAGTTTGATATATTGATATATATTTGGTTTTACATACTGTCTGCATTTTATGGGCGGATTTCAACTGCTTCAGTTTCTGGATAGTTTTTGCAATTTTTGGACATATCTCAACTGGTTCCAATTTTGCTTGCCTAATTGTGTTACAGATTTTGTTTAAAACTGCTAATGAGATAAAGAAAAAAAAATTGAAATTGATTTGATACAATATAAAATTGACAAATTTCGGACTAATAATATATAAACATATATCTTATTGCTATTGATATATAATTGGTATCTTGGGATAGTTTAATAAACTAATGGTTTTGTTTTTCAAAAATGGCTTCTGAATCAACATCTGCTGCCAAGACTGGGGAGAACCCAAATGTGCCTCAAGTGACTACCCCTGTTACATCGGTTTTAGTTCCGGTGATGAACCCAGGAGTACCGGTTTCGGTTCCAATGAACTACATAAAAAAACCGAAGAAATTTGGTAGGCTGAATTTTAAGTGGTGGTAATAGAAGATGCTATTCTATTTGACCACTCTTAATCTTGCGAGATTCTTGGCTGAGGAGGCTCCAAAGCCGAACAATGATGAGCTAGATATGCAAGTCTTGATTGCTATTGATGTTTGAAAGAATTCTGACTTCCTATGCTGCAACTATATTATGAATGGATTGTCGAATTCGCTTTACAATGTGTATACGGCAAAGAAAACAGCCAAGGAGTTATGGGAATCCTTAAACTAGAAATATAAGACCAAGGATGCTAGGGCCAAGAAATTTATTGTGAGCTGCTTCCTGGATTATAAGATGGTGGATTCAAAAACTGTGATCAGTCAAGTGCAAAAGCTCCAGGTAATTTTGCATGAGATTCACTCAGAGGGGATGGTCCTAAGTGAAACCTTCCAAGTAGCTACTGTGATTGAAAAGCTACCTGCTGCATGGAAGGACTTCAAGAACTACCTTAAGCACAAGCGAAAGGAGATGAATCTTGAAGAATTGATTGTCAGACTTCGAATTGAATAAGACAACAAGAAATCTGAGAAGAAGGGGTCAAGTCAATATGAGGCAAAGACCAATGTTATGGAGCTTGGTAAGAATTCCAAGTTTAAATCAAACAAAGGGTTCAAGCTGGGACCCAAAGGAGAAAGCTTCAAGAAATAGAAGTTTCAAGGGAAGTGCTTCAACTGTGACAAGATAGGTTACAAATCTTTTGAGTGTAGATTGCTGAAGAAAAAGAAGAACAATGAAGTCAGTATGGTAGAGGAAATCTCCAAGGATGTTTCTGAGATTATCTTCTCTGCGATGGTCTCTGAAGTGAACCCGGTTGGGTCCAACCCGAAGAAGTAATGGATTGATATCGGTGCCATTAGGCACATATGCTCAGATAAGGCATTGTTCTCATCCTTCGAACTAATAGAGAATGGGGAGAAGCTATTCATGGGGAACTCGGCGATTTCTGAGATCAAGGGCCAAGGAAAAGTGGTCTTGAAGATGACGTCTGGGAAGGAGCTGATTTTGAACAGCGTACTGCATGTGCCTGAAATTTGCAAGAACTTGGTGTCCGGTTCACTGCTGAATCAACATGGCTTCAAAATGGTATTTGAATCAGACAAGGTTGTTTTGTTTAAAAGTGGAATGTATGTGGGGAGGGGTTATGTAACTGAGGGGCTTTTTAAACTTAATGTAACCGCTATCAAGCATTTGAATATTAATAAGAATAATTCTTCTGCTTATTTGCTTGAGTCTTCCAATTTGTGGTATGATAGACTATGACACGTTAATTATGATACTCTGCGGAGATTAATTAACTTAAATAATATACCCACATTTAATAATGATTCCAAACACAAATGTGAAATTTGTGTAGAGGCAAAAATGATAAGATCATCATTTCAAACAATTGAAAGGAACACAGAACCTCTTGAGTTAATTCACAGTGATGTTAGTGATTTAAAATCTATACAAACAAGGGATGGCAACAAGTATTTTATACAAGACAAAAGTGGTATTGCTGAATGTAAAAATGGTATTGCTGAACATAAAAATCTCACCTTGAAAGAAATGATGAATGCAACGCTGATAAGTTCTGGGTGGGCTCAGAACATGTGGGGAGATGCTATTTTGTCTAGCAATTACCTTTTAAATAAGATACCACGAAAGAAATAAGACAAAACTCCATATAAATTATGGAAAGGAACAAAGCCTTCCTATAAATACCTACGAATGTGGGGGTGTCTTGCTAAAGTGGCTGTAACTACACCAAAGAAGGTGAAGATTGGTCCAAAAATAGTTGATTACGTTTTCATTGGCTATGCACATAATAGTAGTGCGTATCGGTTTCTTGTGTTTAAATCTAAAATCTCAGACATACACAAAAATACAATAATGGAATCTAGAAATGTATCATTATTTGAACATGTATTTCCATATAGATCCAAAGTAGAATCGAGTTCGTCCAAACGAACAGAGAGACTCCAATTAAGGAAAGTGAGGACCAAGAACAAGAACAAGAGGTTGAGGATGAACCTAGACATAGCGAAAGAGCTAGAACAAAAAAAATCTTTCAGTCTAGATTTTCTGACCTATTTGCTAGAAAGTAAACCTCAAACTTTTAAAGAAGTTGAAAGCTCTACACAAGGACCTTTATGGAAAAAGGCTATTAAAAGTGAAAATGATTTCATCCTTCAAAATCACACTTGAAAACTAGTGGATCTTTATTACGCCTTTTGTGTACCCGCAAGTATACGGGGTCGACACAAGTAATATAGAATAGTGAGTTCTGATTATCATTCCTACGAGGACGATTGATAATTGAATACTGAAAATAATCACGCCTAATGCTATCTAGAATACTAATTCAAGATTTGTGATGAGTAACTTGTAACCTAAGCAACTATAAAACTATAACTATTATGTAATTCTTATCCAAGGTAAAAGGAACTAGGGACTCCGATTTCACCAGCTAATCCTTATAATATAAAATAACTATGCATGGATGTTCAAGTCAACAATCGATGATCATGTTATACATTTATCCGAAGTTCTCTGTCAAGGTAAATCGAACCTATTCAACATATACTAACACACTATCTCTCGATAACTGTTAACTATATGAGAATGCAATGAACACGAAAACATATTTAATCACATAACTCACACCAATATATCTCTATTTGGTTCCTAAGTTATGGTGTTGATTTATTGAACACGTTGTGAGCGTCTCCTCTCGGTACTTAACCCACAACAACAAGATATTGAATATTGGTGATCAAGCAATACACAATTAATAAAGTATTAAATCAACACTCAATTAAATAACTTAATTCACCCATGCATGTATTAATCTCAATCATAATTCATAGTAAGATCCATCATCATCCCTAGTATAGAGAATTAGTTCATAACTAGGAAAGAAAAATACATGTTAAGTTTTATCAAGAGTAACATCAATAACAAAAGACTAAGGAAAAGATTATGATAGAAAAACTCTAAACAGCTGGACTCTCGTCTGAACCCGATTTGATTGAGTTTCTCTGTGCACAAATCCAACTCCTATGATTGATTGAAGTCGTCCGATGAGTCGATCCGATGGCTAGTCTCTTAGGCCTTCTTCTCTCTTCTTCTTCCTCCTTCTTTCTCTCTCTCTTCTGTTCTTCTGATAATTCTCGATCCCCTTCTCTTCTAATTCCCGTTTCTCTTTTATACTGACAGCTAAGGTTGCAACTTACACGTCACTCGCAACTTGGCAACTCACAGGCCAAGTCGCGAGTCAACTCGTGTGTGCCTCGGCCTTGTCTGGGAATTTTGCCTTCGCGACTTGACCAACTCGTGAGTAAGTAGCGAGTCAAGTCGCGTGTGTCTCAGTCTGTTGCTACGCTGATGGTCATCGCGACTTGACCAACTCGCTAGTAAGTCACGAGTCAAGTCGCATGTGTCTCGGTCTGATTGCTGGAATTTTGCCCTCGCGAGTTGGGCAAGTCGCGACCCCAACTCGCGAGTCTTCTCTCGAAGAGCTAAAACACATCCTTCGAACTACGTCAAGCATCGCAATAGACGCTCAAAATGCGTTTTTGGCTGAAATTGACTGAAATCACCAACGGCACCTAGCAAGCCTGCACACTCAATAAAACCATCAAATACCTCTCATAATTGCCCTAAACTGGACAAAAGCACAGAGGAATGAGGCTTCATTTTCGGCAAGAATTGGTGCCAACAAACACCCCCAAACTTGGCTTTTGCTCGTCCTCGAGCAAAGATGGGAGAAAAGAAAGCAACACGACTAACACACGAAAATCAAAACAGGAAAACGTTAACACAACCACAGAGGGTTCGCACATCTACATTAGCTAACTAACCTAAACCACTTTTGTAGGTAACAAGATGGCACTTAGCATGTGCCACAAGCCTTTAAACCCCTAGGTGTCCCTAGTGGATGAGTTGTAGTCTCGTGAGGGTTTACCAATGGCGATGCCCACAAACACACAACTTGAACATTACAAAAACAAAATCATGCTAAACATATACCCTTGTCAAGAACAGTTATTCGCACCTGCAATAAAACTGATTTGAAAGCATCCACTCATGAAATTTTATACTACATGCCACGCACAAGTAACATTCTAGGAGCCTTAAACGAAAGCAAACATTGACCAACTACCAGGATGTAATTCGCCTCGACTCTAACCTCTCAAGTAATTTCACTCAAGTCGCTCAGATCCTAGGCAACACTCTCAACAACATATGCGAATTGGAATTTAAGCACAAAAATATTCAAAATGAAATTTGCATAAAACCCAAGTAATAGAACGACGCTCAGATTAAGCAAAAGATCTCATGAACGGATTCAGAAGCTAAGAACCACAGAATTCACTATACATGCATAACTATCGGATTGGAATCATCAAGCGATCAATAGGTCTTTTAATCGGTTGAAATGGGGCCAAGGGTGAGGGTTACGGAAAGAACGGAATTTTTGGGTTCAAATAAGAGCTTATAATCATTATTACAGAGATTTCTTAACTTACTCAATCTTCTTTAAGTCTTTTTTTTTCCGCCCATCAATTGTCTATATGAACCCTTCTTTTGCCTTTTCTGCTAGTTCTTTCTTTCTTCTTTTCACAACAGTCTAAACAAGTATTTTTTATTTATTTTTTTATTTTTTATTTTTTTTAATAACTTGTTTATGGTAATCCCTTTTATTTTCCCATCCACATTTTTTCAAAAAGACTCTTTCTCTATCAATGATACATCTCTAGTCGATCCAAAGCTCAACGGGTAAGGCATTTTTATCAATCAGGCTTGGATATGTTTTCGTATTGGTGACTTTAGAAATAGTTTGCGTGTTTGGTTTCAAATGGGCTAGTGGAGCATGCAACAAGGTAGGGAAAATGCCTTTTTACTTGCTAATAACACACATCACCTACATCCTTTCACAAGAATCAACATCATCGACAGCAAGGCACGCATGTGATATTCATATAAATAAGTTCAGTCATATCTAAAGCAAAACCTATAGAGATCAATCTACATATGACAAATAAATCAAGAAGAGTGTATCAGATTAGAACAAGAAAACCTGCGCTCAGACAAGATGTTTATGGCTCAAATCGCTTACTAGGTAGTCTATACTATTAATCCTAGTTGGTTGGTCTACACATGCTTTCCGAAAAAGAACACATAGAACACAACAAGATAGGTGCAAAGCAGTCAAAAATTCCTGAGTGGTACCTAACATTTCAATTTTTCTTGCAGAACTAGCAACAGATTCCTAACTGAAATTATATGCCCTGCAACAATAAGGTTCAATGATGTTCAAGGTTTTTTTTTTTTTTTTTTAATCAAACATACATCAAAAGACACACAAACACCATAACCAAACAAAACCACCCCTAAACTTAAGATCAACATTGTCCCCAATGTTGACATTATCTTAGAAGTGGGACACCACATAACTCAAGTCAAAAACAAAACAACACACGAGACAACAATACAGAATAAAACGATAAATAAAGAAAAGAATGAACAAACCTAATGTCCTATCGGCTGGACGGCGGCGGTGGAGTTCTTGAGCTCCTATGAGAAAACTGCTAAATGGCTGCGGTTTCGATTCTGTCGATTTTGTTTCCCATGGTAGTCATCCGACGTCCCAAATTTACCATATTATCTTCCATGACATCCAAACGGGAGGTAATTCGACGGATGCTTGCATCGATGCTATGGCTGTCAAGAAGCGATCGTCATGCGCAGGTGGAGCTTGGTGTTGCTCGTGATCCATGGGATTATGGTCCTGCTGGCCTAAACCCTGCTCATGTGCCCTTTCTTCATCAGATCCTTGAGCGTCTGGCAGCACAGTCCTCGCCTTGACCAATCGATTGTAAGTATAGCGGCCAAGAGGGACCTGCGGAGCATGTATCTGACCTCTCACAGCACTCATATTAATTCCTACCATCTCACAAAAATGTGTGATCAAGCAGGGAAAAGGAAGGACTCCCTTGGTCAGAGTTGCTGAGTAGTGAATTTCACTGATGATAATTTCCCAATGTCCAATGGCAACCCCCGCTGAATGCTAAATAGAGTCTTGGCCACGGGTAAAGTAAGTGTAGTCCGATGTAATTTGGGTAGGATGGAATGACAGCAGAAGATGTGCCACCATGCCATATCAGCCTTGAGCTTAGAGTGAAGCAACTCCTGATCCTGAAACACCCATCGGCGGTAAGCTTCCTCTGCTCGCAATAATCCCGCCAAGTCCTAATTATGTGGCTGGAAAAATTCATGGTTAACCCAATCGCCTACTAGTTCAGGAAAAATCTGCAAGTGGAAATAATTGTTCACTATCTCCGGAGTTAGTGTCACTGGAATCCCCTGTACCAGTACCGTCCCGTATGTGAAGAAATCTTCAGGGATCATGGAGGCATAAAACTCCTTAACTAACTTCTCGCTGGCATCATTAGGATGCTGCACATAGCGTTCCCACTGCCTATCTGCGATCACAGCTGGTATCACTGTCCCGTGCATGGATGCAACATCAATACCTCGCTCCAAATATAACACCCATTTAAGGAACATGCGCTTGCGTTCTTTGTAGTCGGGATTGACTCGGAGTGGTCGTTTGTGACTCCGCTGACTAACAGCCTATGATGACTCACCCTGGAATGACATTGGACAATCCTAAAACAAACACAATAACAAAACACAAACAACAAAATCAAAACTACTAACATTCAAACGTACGTGGCATTGTTATACCTATGTTTTCCAAACTCAAAGCATATCATGAAATTCTAGGGTTCTAGCTGATATACGTATCGAAAATACACGAAAACACGTAATTAACAACCATTGAAAACATAAAATCAACTAATGAAGCACAACAACATGAAAACTAGCACACAATCACCATCCAATAACACATCAAAAACAAAAGAACCACAAAAATCAAACAACCCATAACACATTTATAGCACACAATCACCACCCAAACACTTCATTATTCATCATAGCCCACCAAACTTCCCCCAAACTACATTTTGGATTCAAGCTCGATGCACAACATTTCCAAAAAGTCCAAAACCACCCTTAATTCATCTACAAATAAACTAGAGAGGTTTACAAACCAAGAGGAAGTAGAAGAAGATGAACCAGCCTAGAGAAAATGTGAGAGATTTTTTTTTTTTTTTCAAAGTGCAAGAGGTTGAGAAGTTACCTTGTACGGCGTCCAAGCTCGGGTTTCACTATTTAAACACGGTCGCGACTTGGCAAGTCGCGACTCAAGTCTCGAAGGCCAATTTTCCTGGGTTTGACATAAAACGCACCGTTTCACTAACCGTTTAGGGTTTGTCGTGACTTACCCACGACTTGGCAAGTCGCGAGTGAAGTCGCGAAGGCCAATACCCAGAATTTTCCCGAGACACAAGCGAGTTTCTCGCGACTTCGCAAGTCACAAGTCTCTGTTTCTTCCTCCTTTATACCCAGATTTTTCTCCACTTCTCATCGCTACCTATGTAGTTATTTATAACCCTTAAACAACGAAAATTTAAAAACAAATCACACAACGAAAAACAAACTAAACAAAAGACGTAAACCAAATTCAAAAGAATTAAAATTCGAAGCTTGTTTATAGTCATAGCTCGACTGTATGCCCTATCACGTGGAATTGAGCAATGCCATCGAGGTTTTGGGTGGCATGGTAGCTCCCTCGATATATAGCTTCAATCGTTGCCTATTAACTTTGAACGATTCTCTGAACAATATGTTTTTCATGCCATCTCTTGGTGCGCTCTTTGTAGATTCGGGCATTCTCATAAGCATCTAGCTGGAACTCCTCTAACTCGTTCAGCTGTAATAGACGTTTCTCACCTGCCAGTTGCATGTCAAAATTAAGCGCCTTGACTGCCCAATATGCCATGTGTTGAAGTTCTACCGGGAGATGACATGCTTTCCCATAAACCAACCTATAGGGAGACATCCCAGTAGGAGTTTTGAAAGTTGTCCGATAGGCCCATAATGCATCGTCTAGCTGGACTGACCAGTCTTTTTTTGGAATTATTCACCGTTTTCTCCAGGATCTGCTTGATTTCCCTATTTGATATTTCCACCTGCCCACTTGTCTGAGGATGGTACGGCGTGGTGATGCGGTGAGTAACTCCATACCTTCTGAGTAGCGCTTCAAATTGTCGGTTGCAGAAGTGTAAACCTCCATCACTGATGACTGCCCACGGTGTTTCGAAGCTACAAAAAATATTTTTCTTGAAAACATTCAGCATTACCTTCGCATCATTTGTCGGAGTGGCTATGGCTTCCACCTATTTAGAGACATCATCCACCGCTACCAGAATGCACTGGTTGTTGAAGACATGGGGAATGGTCCCATGAAATCAACCACCCATAAGTCAAACAGCTCGACCTCCAAGATGGGATTTAGAGGCATTTGGTTCTGGCGGCTGATATTGCCTGTCCTCTGACACCTGTCACATGAGTCGACAAAGCGCCGGGCGTCATAAAAGATTGATGGCCAGTAGAAACCTGACTAAAGAACTTTTGCAGCCGTCTTCGAAGCACTAAAGTGCCTTCCGCACTCCAAACTGTGGCAATGCAGGAGAATATCTCTGATTTTCATTTCTGGCACACATCCCCTGATTATACCATCAGAACAATACTTGAACAAGTATGGTTCCTCCCACATGTAGTACTTCATGTCAGCGAAAAGCTTCCTCCGCTGATGGTAAGTCAAATCTGGAGGAATGATCTCGCTCACCAAGTAGTTCACAAAATCAGTATACCATGGGCTCATTAAAGCCTGCAAAACAAAGAGTTGTTCATTAGGAAATGAATCATCAATGGGAATACTTAACTTCTCTTCATTACAGTTACGTTCTAGGCGAGATAGATGGTCTGCCACGAGGTTTTCTGTTTCCTTCTTATCCTTGATCTCCAGGTCGAATTCTTAAAGCAGCAAAACTCATCGAATGAGTCTTGGTTTGGCATCTTTCTTCTATATGAGATATTTGATAGCTGAGTGATCAGTATACACAATCACTTTAGCACCAACCAAATATGACCAAAATTTCTCGAAGGCAAACACTATGGCTAACAGCTCCTTCTCTCTAGTGGCGTAGTTGATTTGAGCATCTGTCAAGGTACGGCTTGCATAATAGATAACATGAAGGCGTTTTTAAATTCTCTGACCCAACACTACTCCCACAGTATAGTCACTTGCATCACACATCAACTCGAATGGTAAATCCCAATTAGGCGCTGTGATGATCGGTGCCGAAGTAAGCTCCTTCTTCAGCTGCTGGAATGCAATATGACATTCCTCATTAAACTTAAATGCTACCTCTTTAGATAAAAGGTTGCATAGAGGCTTGATGATCTTGGAAAAATCTTTGGTGAACCGGCATGGCCCAGAAAACTGCGAACGCCTCTCACAGATGTAGGTGGTGGTAACTTCTCAATAACTTCAATCTTTGCCCTATCCACCTCAATGCCAGCTGACGAAATTCTGTGACCCAGGACAATGCCCTTCTTCACCATAAAGTGACATTTTTCCCAATTGAGCACCAGATTCATCTCTTCACATCTTTTAAGCACTAAGGCCAAATTGGCCAAACATGCATCAAAAGACGAACCAAACACAGAAAAGTCATCCATGAAGATCTCTATGAACCGCTCAACCATATCAGAAAAAATAGCCATCATACATCGCTGAAAGGTCGCTGGTGCATTACATAAACCAAAAGGCATCCTCCTGTAGGCAAAAGTCCCATAAGGGCAGGTGAATGTTGTTTTCTCTTGATCTTCAGGTGCAATAAGTATCTGATTGTATCCTGAGTAGCCATCTAGGAAATAATAATATGCATGCTCTTCCAGCCTTTCTAACATTTGATCAATGAAGGGAAGCGGGAAGTGATCTTTTCTTGTTGCAGTGTTCAGCTTCCTGTAATCGATGCAGACCCTCCAACCTGTAACTGTTCTAGTGGGGATTAATTCGTTGTTATCATTCTTTACAACCGTGATTCCCCCTTTCTTTGGCACTACTTGCACCGGACTCACCCATGAACTTTCTGAGATAGGGTATATGATTCCTGCATCTAACAATTTAAGTACCTCTGCTCGGACTACCTCTTTCATAATTGGGTTCAACCTGCGTTGATGTTCAATTGAAGGCTTGAAGTTATCCTCCATCAGAAGTTTGTGTATGCACATGATAGGGCTGATTCCCTTTATGTCGGAGATGGTCCATCCCAATGCTGTCGCAACACTCTCAAAAGCTTTTCTTCTTTTGCTTCATTTAAGGTAGCTGAAATAATAACTGGAAGGGAGTTAGATTCCCCCAAATAAGCATACCTCAAATGCTCTGATAATTGCTTCAACTCGAGTTGAGGAGGCTTCTCGATTGACCGTGGTATCTTAGACTTCCCCTGGCCCAACTCTTCAAAATATCTCTTGCCTCCACCTGGCATATGGGTTGTTGAATCAAGGCGAAATGCATACTCAGCGATGCTGTCATTTTTTGCTTCTAGTGTAGCTCTGTGAGTCAAACAAGCTTCCAATGGCTCTGCAGGATTGCTTTCATGGAAAACCTCTTCAACTAAGGAGTCGACTGCATCAATTCGAAGGCATGTGTCTGCGGTAGTTGCAAATTTGGTGGCCTTAAAGACATTGAATACTGCTTCTTCACTATCCACTCGCAATGTCAGTTTTCTTTGCTGCACATCTATTAATGCACCTCCGGTAGCTAGGAATGGTCGCCCCAAGATAAGAGGAATATCTACATCTTCCTCCATTTCAAGCACGATGAAATCCACCGGGAAATAAAACTTATTAACCTTGACTAGCACGTCTTCAATTACTCCATATGGATATTTAACAGAACGATCTGCTAACTGGAGTGTCACACTTGTAGGTTTCACCTCGCCTAATCCTAGCTTCCTAAAAACAGAAAATGGCATCAAATTAATGCTAGCACCTAAATCACACAGTGCTTTAACAAATTCAGAATTTCCTATAGTATAAGGAATAGTAAAACTCCCTGGATCTTTTAATTTCTGAGGTAACTTATTCTGAATGATAGCACTGCACTCTTCAGTCAAGGCGACAATTTCATAATCTTCAAGTCTTCTTTTCTTTGACAAAATCTCTTTCAAGAACTTCACATACGTTGGCATCTGAGCTAAGGCCTCTGCAAAAGGAATATTTATGTGAAGTTTCTTAAATATTTCAAGAAATTTAGCAAATTTTTTCTCATCTTTGTGCTTCTGCAGCCTTTGAGGGAAAGGTACAGGTGGCACATAAGCCATGACTTCTTGGACTGGCGGAAGTGATTCATCCCTCTTATCTTCATGATGAACTGATGAAGCAGATGACGACTTAACTCCTGCTTCTGCCTTTTCAATCTTGCTCTGTGAGAGATCTCTTCCTGCTGTGTTATCAACTTGTTTCCTACTCCTCAAAGTAATTGCCTTGCACTGTTCTTTGGGATTAACTTCAGTTTTGCTGGGCAGGGTATCTTGAACTCTACTATGTGTCTCTATGGTTATCTGGCCAATCTGCACTTCGAGTTTCTGAATGGCAGCCTGATTTTGCTGCGATACGTGATCAATCTTTGCATCCAACTTTTTCTTTGCAGCATCTTGATTATCCATCTTGGAATCAATCTTTGTCATGAATTTGACCAACATATCTTCTAAAGCTGGTTCTTCTTTTGTTGATTGGACACTTGATTTCTTTGAAAATTTCCCGGATTCTGAAAACCAGGCGGAATAGACTTCGCATTGTTGTTCTGCTGCTGATTGCTCCATGCAAAATTCGGGTGATTTCTCTAGCCAGGGTTGTAGGTGTTCGAGTAGAGATTATTGTATGGCTTGTTGAAGTTCTGCACGTACTGTACCTGCTCTGTACTACTAGCACCTGCAAAAGAGTTACCCATTATGCACTCTGTACTGATGTGTGGTCCTCCACATATGTCACATCCTGAAGTAACTGACTGGATAGAGTTCACATTCCATTTGTTGATCTGACTTGCCAAAGTAGCCACTTGTGCTTTAAGTGATGTGATCTCGTCAACTTCAAAAGCTGTCGCTGGCCCTCTTACTTTTCTCGGAACTGCTCTCTCATTGGCCCACTGATAGCTGTTTATGGCCATCTCTTCAATTAAAGCACGAGCAATCTCGGGTGGCTTGCTCATCAAAGCACCACTAGCAGCTGCATCTAACATGCTACGGTTTTGTGGTGTAAGACCATTATAGAATGTCTGCACGACAAGCCAATCAGGTAAATCGTGGTGTGAGCACCTCCTCATCGACTCTTTGTATCTTTTCTATGCATCATACAATGACTCCGCCTCAAATTGCCCAAACTGAGTGATATCATTTCGCAGTTTCGCTGTTCTTCCTAGTGGAAAATATTTAGCAAGGAAAGCTTGAGCCAATCCTTCCCAAGTTGTGAAAGTATTCGGCGGCATTGAAGTCAACCATAACTTAGCTCTATCCTTCAATGAAAAAGGAAATATGCGCAGCCGAATCGCATCATCAGACACCCCGTTCTGCTTGAAAGTGTCACAAATCTCCAGAAATCTCTCCTGATAGCTGTTAGGATCATCGTTCGGCATACCCCCAAACTGCATAGTGTTCTGAATCATCTGGATGATTGCCGGCTTGATCTCAAAATTATTGGCTGCAACTGGAGGTCGTCGAATGCTCGACTGATTTCCCACCATGGTAGGAATAGCATAGTCAAGTAACGCCTTGGCATTCTCCGAATTTTCTTGTTGCTGCAACTGATCCTCCACGGTAACTTGCTGTCTTGCTTGTCTTACCCTCTAAATCAGCGTTCGTTCGATCTCTGGATCAAAGTCTTCAAAAGGCTCTGAGTTAGTGCATCTTGTACGTCTCATACACATATATAACTACCTGTAAAAAACAAAGGACTAAACAAGTAAGAAAACAATTGTGAAAAGTAGATTTAAAACAAAAAGAAAGAAAATTTTCCAGATTAGTACTAAACTAAGTCGATATCAATATCAATTATGACTAGACCGTCCCCGGCAACGGCGCCAAAACCTTGTTACGCCTTTTGTGTACCCGCAAGTATACGGGGTCGGTACAAGTAATATAGAATAGTGAGTTCTGATTATCGTTCCCACGAGGACAATTGATAATTGAATACTAAAAATAATCACGCCTAATGCTATCTAGAATACTAATTCAAGATTTGTGATGAGTAACTTGTAACCTAAGCAACTATAAAACTATAACTATTATGTAATTCTTATCCGAGGTAAAAGGAACTTGGGACTCCGATTTCACCAACTAATCCTTATGATATAAGATAACTATGCTTGGATGTTCAAGTCAACAATCGATGATCATGTTATGCATTTATTTGAAGTCCTCTGTCAAGGTAAATCGAACCTATTCAACATATACTAACACCCTATCTCTCGATAACTGTTAACTATATGAGAATGCAATGAACACGGAAACATATTTAATCACATAACTCACACCAATATATCTCTATTTGGTTCCTAAGTTATGGTATTGGTTTATTGAACACGTTGTGAGTGTCTCCTCTCGGTACTTAACCCACAACAACAAGATATTTGATATTGGGGATCAAGCAATTCACAATCAATAAAGCATTAAATCAACACTCAATTAAACAACTTAATTCACCCAAGCAAATATTAATCTCAATCATAATTCATAGTAAGATCCATCATCATCCCTAGTATAGAGAATTAGTTCATCACTAGGAAAGAAAAATACATATTAAGTTTTATCAAGAGTAACATCAATAACAACAGACTAAGGAAAAGATTATGATAGAAAAACTCTAAACGGCTGGACTCTCGTCTGAACCCATTTGATTGAGTTTCTCCATGCACAAATCTAACTCTACGATTGATTGAAGTCGTCCGATGAGTCGATCCGATGGCTAGTCATCTAGGCCTTCTTCTCTCTTTTTCTTCCTCTTTCTTTCTCTCTCTCTTCTGATCTTCTGATAATCCTCGATCCCCCTCTTTTCTAATTCCCGTTTCTCTTTTATATTGACAGCTAGGGTTGCAACTTACACGTCACTCGCGACTTGGCAACTCGCGGGCCAAGTCGGGAAGTCAACTCGCGTGTGCCTCGGCCTTATCTGGGAATTTTGCCTTCGCAACTTGACCAACTCACGAGTAAGTCGCGTGTGTCTCGGTCCCTGGCTGCTTTGATGGTCATCGCGACTTGAACAACTCGCGAGTAAGTCACGAGTCAAGTCGCGTATGTCTCGGTCTGTTGCTGTGCTGATGGTCATCGCGACTTGACCAACTCTCGAGTAAGTCGTAAGTCAAGTCACGTGTGTCTCGGTCTGATTGCTGAAATTTTGCCCTCGCGAGTTGGGCAAGTCGCGACCCCAACTCGCGAGTCTTCTCTCGAAGAGCTAAAACACATCCTTCGAACTACGTCAAGCATCGCAATAGACGCTCAAGACGCGTTTTTGGCTGAAATCAACTAAAATCACCAACGGCACCTAGCAAGCCTGCACACTCAATAAAACCATCACATACCTCCCATAATTGCCCTAAATTGGACAAAAGCACGGAGGAATGAGGCTCCATTTCCGACAAGAAATGGTGCCAACAATATTCCTCCAAGTAAACTTTTAGGATACCAATGGATTTTCAAAAGGAAAATGATACCAGATGGATCAATAGATAAGTATAAGGCCAGGCTTGTAATCAAAGGTTACAAACAACGAGAAGGCTTAGATTACTTTGATACATATTCTCCTATGACAAGAATAACCTCTATAAGGATGGTAATTGCAATTGCAGCTTTGCGAAATCTTGAAATACATCAAATGGATATGAAAACAGCTTTCCAAAATGGAGATTTAGATGAAAAAATCTATATGGAACAACCTGGGGGTTTTTTCGCTCTAGTAAAGGAAAGGAAAGTCTGTAAATTGGTGAAGTCTTTATACGGTTTA
Source organism: Xanthoceras sorbifolium (assembly GCA_003430845.1). Classification (NCBI taxonomy): domain Eukaryota; kingdom Viridiplantae; phylum Streptophyta; class Magnoliopsida; order Sapindales; family Sapindaceae; genus Xanthoceras; species Xanthoceras sorbifolium. The sequence continues at coordinate 20,474,355 of CM010618.1, forward strand.
AAGTAAGCACCAAAACAATGGTATGAGAAATTTGATAATGCTATGATGGCAAACGAATTTAAAGTCAACGAGTGCAACAATTGTGTTTATGTTAAAAATACAGAAAATAGATATGTCATTTTGTGTCTTTATGTTGATGACATGCTTATTGTTGGTAGTGATGATAAGATGATCAAATCTACTAAAAATATGTTGAATTTAAGATTTGACATTAAAGATATGGACTAGCGGATGTAATATTAGGTATAAAAATCTCAAGAACATTAAGTGATCTCATTCTAAGTCAATCACATTGTGTGGACAAGATTCTTGAGAGATTGAACAATGATGATTCTGGAGTGTCCAGAACACCTATAGATATGAGTCAACATCTATCCAAGAATAAAGGTGAGAGTATATCTCAACTAGAATATTCTAGAGTGATAGGAAGTCTGATATACTTAATGAGCCGTACAAGACCAGACATAGCATATGCAGTTAGTAAACTGAGTAGATATACGAGTAATCCAAGGGCTGACCACTGGAAAACAATAGTAAGAGTACTTAGATACTTACGTTATACTCATAGTTATGGGCTGCACTATACCAGATATCCAGCTGTTCTGGAAGGATACAATGATGCAAACTGGATATCTGATATGAAAAACTCAAAATCTATTAGTGTATATGTATTTACACTAGGAGGTGCAGCTGTATCATGGAAATCCTCTAAGCAGACATGTATTGCCAGATCCACAATGGAATCGGAATTCATTGCTCTAGATAAGAGTGGGGAAGAGACTGAATGGTTAAGACAATTTTTAGAGGATATTCTGATGTGGCCAAAGCCCGTGCTAACAATCTGCATCCATTATGATAGTCAATCTGCAATTGGAAGGGCATAAAGCAACATGTATAATGGTAAGTCTAAACACATACGTCGTAGACATAACACCATTAGACAACTACTCTCAACTGAAGTTATCTCTATCGATTATGTGAAGTCAAAGTATAACATAGCGAATCCACTAACCAAAGGGTTAAATTAAGAGTTAGTTGATAAATCATTGAGGGGAATGGGACTAAAACCCATGAAAGAATAAGTTGATACATTGGAAACCCAACCTAGTTAACTGGAGATCCCAATATCTAGGTTCAAAGGGACAACCTAAATGTAGGACTTAGCTGGATCACTGTGGGGGATAACCTCAAGTCCATTCCTATGATCAAACAGTGATATCCATTGGATAAAGGGTAAACTATGCTTTTAATGATTCTTATGCGTCGGAAATCCGAGCAAAGTAATGTGGGTTACTCTTAACTAAGAAATCACCTATATGAGAGAGAAGTGGGGTCGTTTTGAAAGAGAATTGTGTAGGGCACAATTCTTTAGAAACTCTCACAGAACTAGGCTTATGTTTATGGCCAAAACGAATATAATAATGATAAATGAATTATGTCAGGAAAGATTCCTGTGTGAGATATGTTATCTTTTACAAAAATAATAGAACAATGCAAAGACATCATGTCTACTGGTCAGTCAGTAAAGTCTATGTATTCTCACAAGGGAAGGTTCAAAGGGTAACACCTACATATCTTATGCAGGTTTTAGCCGTTGAACTCCATCACCAAGTCAAAGCATTATTTTGTTTTCTCTTGTCTCATCCGTCAATTTCATTCATGTAGGGGATTGTTAGAAAATGACATTTTGAATAGGCTTTTTAAAGCTCAATTTCAAGTATGACTGATATAGGTCAATGTGGATTCGTATTCTCATCCGTGTGGTGATCAAAATGATTTTCGGATGAATGAAAAATTGTTATGGTAATTAAATTTGTAACGGTCAAAGTAATTGTGCAACGGACAATTAAATTTGTAATGGCCATGTAACACCCCTTTACCCGAGCCACTAGGATTGAATTAAGGAGTGCTACTTTTCTTCCATTCATTCTATTTATTTATTTATAAAAACGATTTTAGGTTTGTAAAAAAAAAAATCAAACTTTAAACCATTAAAAGAAATAAAAACTTTAATGTATTTATATTTTGAAAATGGTCAAGTCCATTTTTCCATAAAAAAAAATTTGTCAGAGTTTCCCTTGAATTTTGGACTTTTCCAACTTATTACAAGAAAATCACAATCTTTCACAAATTCCACACTTCAAAATTTGTCCAACCATTATGCATACCCCTCCATTTTTGGCATGACTTTACCTTTTCATTTAATCATGAGAATAAATAACAATACAATAGCAACAAAGTTACATATTTTTATACAATAGAAACCATTAGTCGATATTTACATAACTTAGCCATTCCAAATATTTACAACGCTTTTGTTACATGCATTCTTTAATAAATACATAAGTATGAGGTAAATAATGACTACCCAAAAATAAGTATAGATGTGACTCGGTCTTTTCCATGCAGATGTCAACTCTTCAGTCTTTATCTACCCCGTAAGCTCTACCACCTACGCGTGATAAATTTAACGCGCTAAGCACATTTGCTTAGTGGGTGTACACTAATTTGAATCCACAATTTGGATTATAAATATCATATAATAAAATTTATAAACGGCAGAGTTTCCAGTGAATCAAATATAACTATATAAGGTACTAACATACATTACTCAATTATAACAAAACAAAGTGGTAAGCATGCATTATACCTTGCACTCTCAATATGCAATCACACAAATGTCCTTACCCATAATTTCATTACATATATATATATATATATATATATATATATATATATATTCTTTTAATCAATGCCCTTAGTAAATATTAACATGATACCATGGATTGGAATACGGGTTTTTTGACATCGGACACTGGGTGCCTCCCCGCCATATTGTTTCACATATATTTTCCAATTCTATGACCGGACACTCGGTGCCTCTCATAGTCCATAAAGTAATAATCATCGCAATGGTATTTCTAGTGCAGTACTGCAATAATAACCCTATTGGCATGCCAATCTCCAACCCCACCTATCAATGTTCAAGTTTACTAGGGCCATTATAATTTCTATAAAACATAGCATATATATATATATATATATATATATATATATATATATATATATATCTTCACATTTCCATTTATTAACTAAACTCCCTCCAAGTATAACCACATCTATACACTTACCATGCTTATAGTTTTCATATTAAATCAAAGCATTGTATCTCTAATGTCGAAGAGAGTCATTTATCAATTTTTAGCTCAATTTAACATTAAAGAAAACAATATCATTCCACTCCACATATATTCGGCCAAAACGATTCCAATTCCTATCTTTCTCTTTAAATTGTCAAACTACTTTATAACTTATTCAACATGCAATCCAATAACATCAAATATAGATTAAAGCATTAAAAATATCCACATTTACACCATATACCACATTAGGGCAGCTATGTATGTTTTCATAAATCAACAAACTTTCATCATTTAAACACATCAAAACAATCTACAAATATTATTCAAGCATAGTTTTCAAAACAATTTACCCAAAAACATAAGATTTCAAAAATTCACATCTACTAATGTCCTACTAGAAAATAGAAGTTTTCAAATTAAGTGTACACCAACCTTTCTAATGCTTGATTTCACCTCTTCAAGCCTCCAATTGCACTTTCAAACCCTCTCCTTCTCTTTTCCTTGGATTTTCTTGTCTAGGGTTTCTCTTGGCTCTACAAAAATGTAAGGTTCATCAATAAAAATAAAACCTAACAATTCTAATGCATAATTACTAGTTCTAGCATGCCTAAAATGTAGTTCTAACATTCGCAACTCAATTTTCTACTTACTTGAATTTCCTAGCAGCCCACTTACTTGAAATTCTTCAATTTCCTCTTGATCTAAGGCTTATTAACCTAATGGATATCACTCTAATTGAAGCTTGGAATTCTTATATGGCATAAGGAGGGAAGATTAAGGTGTTTTCTAGTGAAAGAAGTGAAGAAAATTGAGAGGGAAATGGAAGAGAGTGCAGAATTTATTTTTATTTTTTTTATCTCACTTCTCACTTTATATAGTTATGTTTTCATTGCCTAATTTACCCCTCAACAATTTCCTAAATGCCCAACATATCCTTAGTCCACTTAAATGACTTTTAATTGGTTAATTATTCAACTAGAAATCAATTTAGTTCAAACTAATCCCACTTAGTTACAAATCAACCAAATTCATGTCACCTTTTTACTTTCATGTTAGCTTGCTCTCATTGGATGATTTCTAATAACATGGATCACCAAATTCTTCATCATCCTTTGTCTCTCAAATATATTTTTCCACCAATCAAATCCTCTCATTCATTTCTAAATTTAATTCCTCTCTAGAAAATGCTTCCAAAAATATTATTCCCTTAAAATTTCACAACAATAAATCTCACAATATAATAAATATTTCTAACTTTATTATTCTCTATTATACTACATACATTATATACCTCACGTTTGCATGCTTGACAATAAGCAGAGAATACTTATCATATTTAAGAAAAACTAGAGGCGTTACAACTCTTCCCTATTTAAGAAATTTCGTCCGCGAAATTTTCCTTATTCGAACAGCTGAGGGTATTGTTGACGCATCACTTCCTCGCTCTCCCAGGTAGCTTTTTCTACATTGTGATTCCTCCAAAGAGCCTTAACCAGTGGAATTTTCTTATTTCGTAGTTCCTTGATTTTTCTGTCTAACACCCTCACTGGTTCCTCTTCGTATGTTAAGTTTGGCTATACGTCAATAGTTTAGGTCGAGACTATGTGGGAAGGGTTCGATCTGTATCTCCTCAGCATTGATACATCAAAAACATTATGTATCTTATCCAAATTAGGTGGTAAAAGTAGTCTATAGGCTACTGGTCCTACACGGTCGATGATTTCGTATGGACCGATAAACTTAGGATTCAACTTTTCTTTCTTTCCAAATCTTAATACTTTCTTCCAAGGAGATACCTTCAGGAAGATTTTATCTCCTACTTCATATTCTATGTTTCTCCTCTTTAGGTCCGCATAGGATTTTTGTCGATCGGATGCAGCTTTCAATCTTTCCTTGATAATCTTTACCTTCTCTTTGGTCTGTCTCACCAAATCAGGTCTTATCAACTTGTCTTCGCTAAGTTCGGTCCAACACAAGGGTGTCCTACATTTCCTTCCATATAGAGCTTCATATAGGGCTATATTTATACTTGTCTGATAGCTGTTATTGTATGCAAATTCTATCAGTGGAAGGTTTTCAACCCAGTTCCATTCAAAGTCAATGACACAACTCCTGAGTATATCCTCTAACACTTGAATTACTCTCTCTGATTGCCCATTATTCTGTGGATGGTAGGCTGTGCTAAAACTCAATCGAGTACCCAAGGCTTCTTGCAACTTCTTCCAAAACCTTGATGTGAACTTCGGGTCCCTATCTAATATGATGAACATAGGTATTCCCGAACTATTTCTTTTATGTACAGTTCCGTCAATTTCTCCAGTGAGTAATCTGTTCTAACTAGTAGAAAGTGTGCTGACTTGGTCAGTTTATCTATAATCACCCAAATGGCATCATATTTACTCTAGGTGAGAGGTAACCCCATGACAAAATCCATGGTAATGCAATCCCACTTTCATTTAGGTATGGGTATTGGCTGTAACAAACCTGATGGAACCTGGTGTTCTGCTTTCACTTGTTGACATGTCATGCACTTATTCACAAAGTCTACTACATCATTCTTCATACCGGACCATCAGTAATGGTACTTCAGATCTCGATACATTTTAGTGCTACCTGGGTGCATCCCATATGGGCTACTATAGGCTTCCTTTAGGATGGCCTCTTTCAATTCATTATCTTCTAGAACACATATTCTGCCTCTGAAGCATAAAGTACTATCATCCCTGATTGCAAAATCAATCTCCTTCCCCTCTTAGACTCGTCTACTGATGGCTATCAGTTTCTTATCTTATTTCTGCTTTTCTTGTATCTACTAAAACAGGTTCGGCTTGAGTTTCAGTTCGTCTACTATCACATCCTCTTTTGTCAATCTCAAGTGGGTATTCATGGCTCTTAATGCAACCAAAGACTTTCTGCTTAAAGCATCGGCTACCACATTCGCTTTCTCCGAGTGATAGTCGATAATATAGTCAGTCTTTAATTAGCTCTACCCACCTCCTTTGTCTCAAATTAAGTTCTTTCTGACTGGACAAGTATTTTAAGTTCTTGTGATCGGTATAAATGTAGCATCTTTCTCCATACAAGTAATGTCTCCATATTTTTAATACAAAGACTATGGCTGCTAACTTCAGATCATGTGTCAAGTAATTCCGCTCATGAGTTTTTAGTTGTCTGGAGGCATAACCAACCATATTTCCTTCCACTATTAATACACAACCAAGACCATTATGTGAGGCATTACTATAAATCACAAAATCTTTACTAGATACTTGTTGTATAAGAATTGGAGCCTCTACCAACATTGCTTTAAGTTTCTCAAAAGTTGCCTGGCATTTCTTATTCCACTCAAATTTAACATTCTTATGGAGTAACTTAGTAAAGGGGGCTGCTATTACTGAAAATCCCTTTACAAATCATCTATAGTAACCGGCCAAACCCAAAAAGCTCCTGACTTCCGTGACATTCTTCGGTGGCTTCTATTCCGTAATGGCTTCTATCTTCTTTGGATCAGCCCTAATGCCCTCTGCGGATACCATGTGTCCCAGAAAAGAAATTTCATTTAACCAAATTCACATTTACTCAATTTAGCAAATAACTTCTTATCTCTCAAGGTTTGCAATACAATCCGGAAATGTTTATCATGTTCTTCTGGAGTCTTAGAATAGATCAGAATATCATCGATGAAGACCACTACAAACTGATCTAGATATGGATGGAAAATATGATTTATCAAATCCATAAAGGCTGTGGGTGCATTCGTCAGCCCAAATGGCATCACAACGAACTCACAGTGTTCGTATCAGGTTCTAAAGGCTATTTTGGGAATATCAAATTCTTTAATCCTCAACTAATGGTACCCCGATCTAAGGTCTATCTTGGAAAAGACACTGGCTCCTCTCAACTGATCAAATAGATCATCGATCCTAGGCAAGGGATACTTGTTCTTGATCGTGAACTTATTCAGTTGCCTATAATCTACACACAATCTTAACGACCCATCCTTCTTTTTCACAAATAATACAAGTGCTCCCTACGGAGATACACTAGGTCGTATGAATCCCTTGTTTAGCAATTCCTACACCTGTAACTTCAATTCTTTCAATTCAGTAGGTGCCATCCTATAAAGAGTAACCGATATTGGAGTAGTACCTAGCATAACATCAATAACGAATTTAACCTTTCTCTCTGGTGGTAAGCCAGGAAGTTATTTCGAAAAAAACATCCGAAAAATCACACACGGTGGGTATGTCTTGAAGACTAGAGTCAACCCTCTGTGAATCAACCACATGTGCTAAATATGCTTCACAACATTTTCTTATCAATTTCCTCGAAGTAACGGCTGATATGATATTAGAGAGGTAATTCATCCTTTTGCCCATTATAGTCACTTCTTTACCATCTGTTGTTTTAAGTGTTACTCTCTTCAGACAACAATCAATTACGACTAGGTGTCTAGATAACCAATCCATGCCCAAAATTACATCGAACTCACGGAAAGGTAATTCTATCAAGTCACTTGGAAATTCATATCCTTGAATCTCGATAGGACAATCTCTGTAAACTCTATTCACGATCACACTGTGACCTAAAGGATTACTAACTAACACTTCATGTTCAGTGGTATCTACCTTTAGGTTTCTCTCCCTAGGTATAGAAGTGCAGATATATGAGTGAGTGGACCCTCGATCTATCAATGCATGTGTTATACTATCAAAGATCGAAACCATACCAACTATCACATCTGGTGCATCCTGGTCTTGCTGTACCCTGATGGCATATGCAAGTATCAGAGTATGAGTATCCCGTCTTTCCACTGTCTCAGATATTCCTCTCTAACCAGTACCCAGCAGCCGAGGCATCCTCATCTCTTCTGCCGTAAAAATCTATAGGTCTATACTTTGTTAATCGCTCTATTACCGACTTCTGTGGCGCAACTCTGGCTACATGCTAAACAAACTCGACCATCTGCTGCATAAATGTTGGCTGACCCTGGGCCTCCGGTCCAACCACCCTCGGACTAGCAGATTCACCCAAGGCTCCCCCAGCTACATTGGCGGGGCTGTCAGGTCCACCTCTAACACCACCCTTAATTCTTTGGGCCTCGAAGGGTTCCATTTGTTTTCTTTTTTTATTCTCTATAAGACAGAAGAGGAATCTGCATATTAGAGTCACATCCTCCTATTTTATTTATATACAATGCATGCACACACAAAATGTCACCTTTAGGTCCAGGAACGCCTAAACCTAGGCTCTGATACCATAAAACTGTAACACCCATTTACCCGAGCCACTAGGATCGAATTAAGGAATGCTACTTTTCTTCCATTCATTCTATTTATTTATATATAAAAAACGATTTTAGGTTTGTAAAAAAGAAAATCAAACTTTAAACCATTAAAATAAATAAAAACTTTAATGTATTTATATTTTGAAAATGGTCAAGTCCATTTTTCCATAAAAAAAAAACTGCCAGAATTTCCCCAGAATTTCGGACTTTTCCAACTTATTACAAGAAAATCACAATCTTTCACAAATTCTACACTTCAAAATTTGTCCAACCATTATGCATACCCCTTCATTTTTGGCACGACTTTACCTTATCATTTCATCATGAGAATAAATAACAATACAATGGAAACAAAATTACATATTTTTATACAATAGAAACCATTAGTCGATATTTACATGACTTAGTTATTCCAAATATTTATAACCCTTTTGTTACATGCATTCTTTAATAAATACATAAGTATGAGGTAAATAACGACTACCCAAAAACATGGATGGATGTGACTCGGTTTTTTCCCTACAGATGTCCGCTCTTCAGTCTTTATTTACCTCGTAAGCTCTACGACCTACGTGTGATAAATTCAACGCGCTAAGCACATTTGCTTAGTGGGTGTACACTAAGTTGAATCCACAATTTGGATTATAAATATCATATAATAAAAGTTATAAACAGCAGAGTTTCCAGTGAATCAAATATAACTATATAAGGTACTAACATACATTACTCAATTATAACCAAACAAAGTGGTAAGCATGCATTATACCTTTCCATGCACTCTCAATATGCAATCACACAAATATCCTTACCCATAATTTCATTATATATATATATATATATATATATATTCTTTTAAGCAATGCCCTTAGTAAACATTAACATGATACTATGGATTTGAATACGGGTTTTTCAACATCAGACACTCGATACCTCCCCGCCGTATTATTTCGCATATATTTTCCAATTCTATGACCGAACACTCGGTGCTTCTCTTGGTCCATAAAGTAATAATCATCGCAATGGTATTTCCGGTGCAGTACTGCAATAATAACCCTATTGGCAAGCCAATCTCTGATCCCCATCTGTCAATGTTCAAGTTTACTAGGGCCATTATAATTTCTATACAACATAGCATATATATCTTCACATTTCCATTTACTAACTAAACTCCCATCAAGTATAACCACATCTATACACTTGCCATGCTTATAGTTTTCATATTAAATCAAAGCATTGCATCTCTAATGTCGAAGAGAATCATTTATCAATTTTTAGCTCAATTTAACATTAAAGAAAACAATATTCCACTCTACACATATTCGGCCAAAATGATTCCAATTCTATCTTTCCCTTCAAATTGTCAAATTACTTTATAACTTATTCAACATGCAATCCAATAACATCAAATATGGATTAAAGCATTAAAAATATCCACATTTACACCATATACCACATTAGGTAGCTGTATATGTTTTCATAAAATCAACAAACTTTCATCATTTAAACACATCAAAACAATCCACAAATATTATTCAAGCATAGTTTTCAAAACAATTTACCCAAAAACATAAGATTTCAAGAATTCACATCTACTAATGTCCTACTAGAAAATAGAAGTTTTCAAATTAAGTGTACACCAAACTTTCTAATGCTTGATTTCACCTCTTCAAGCCTCCAATTGCACTTTCAGACCCTCTCATTCTCTTTTCCTTGGATTTCCTTGTCTAGGGTTTTTCTTGGCTCTACAAAAATGTAAGGTTCATCAATAAAAATAAAACCTAACAATTCTAATGCATAATTACTAGTTCTAGCATGCCTAAAATGTAGTTCTAACATTCACAACTCAATTTCCTACTTGAATTTCCTAGCAGCCCACGGTAGGGGACGAATATGTTTTAAGGACACTATGTGAATCATGGGTCTCGGCTTCAAATTTAAATTATTGTTATGATAATTGTTTAGATTTATATTCAATTATTTCCCTTAGCATCTGTTTGATTCATATATTGTGTACTGATAACAGTTTTTTCTTCTTTGGGCACTGTCAAGTATGACCTCGAGGTTACAAAGGGTGATTTCAAAGAAAATTTTGTTTTCTTTTCATTGTAAGTTCTATGACCGACAATAACAACTCTGCTACATGAGCTGCAACAGTTAAACAAGATTGTTGACATAAACCGAGAAAATTAAGTATACAATCATTAGAAGCTTCCTTATAAGAATACTTTTTTTCTGAATAATGATGATTTTTTAACTAATTCAGTATATGTATGTGCTGACTTGTTACAATTATTAAGATGATGATGAAATAGATGCTGAGGAGGCCTTGCAATTCGACTTCAGCACTATCAGGTTCGCGACAGATGGCTTTTCCAACGAGGGGAAGCTTGGACAGGGTAGATTTGGTGCAGTTTACAAAGTTTTTACACATCTGAAGACATGTGACACATAACTAATTTAATGGTTATGATTTTATGTTTTATTCTCATTCTTTTTAAAAAGTTTTTACTTTTCCTAAGCTTTTACATAAAATCCTAACCATTAATTTGGTTACGTGCCGCATGTCTTCAGATATGTAAAAGCTTAGGAAAAGCTTAGGTTAGAAAAGGATCTTAATCCATTGTATTCATCTTTTTTTTCTTGTATGATTAAAAGGGTAGGCTCCCAAATGGACAAGATATAGCAGGGAAGAGGTTGTCCAATAATTCAGGACAAGGAGAAGCAGAATTCAAAAATGAGGTCCATTTTAGTTGCCAGGCTTCAACATAGAAATTTGGTTAAGCTTTTAGGCTTCTGCATTGAAGGAAATGAAAAGTTTACTGTCTATGAATTTGTGCCTAATTCAAGCCTTGATAACTTCATATTTGGTATGGTTGCAACTCAGCATTAGTTTATATTCATATGATGTTATTCACTCACATATCAATCTTGTTAGCTACAGCCTACATGTATTTATGATTAGTAATAATAAAAGAAGCATAAACAATCTTTTTCGGATTGTTCTGTAACTTATTTTAGTTCTATTGGCCTTGCTGAATTTGTAGATCCAATCAAGTGTTCATCTCTCGATTGGGAGACACGTTACAAAATCATTGGAGGCATAGCTCAAGGGCTCATGTACCTTCACGAAGATTATAGATTGCGGATCATTCACAGTGATCTTAAGGCTAGCAACATTCTTTTAGCAAGTAAGACCAACCATGGCTTCGGTTGTTCTCATGCTTACCAGCAGTTCTCTCTCTCTCCCACTGCCCTCAAAACCTGCATTTTACATTCGCACTACCAAGAAGCCAGATAGTTCGCAATCTACAATTAATTTCTGATCAATCTAGAAGCAGTTTTGTCCCGTTTTCAATGGATGATGTTTCAATTACTCAGCTGGACCCTCAATAAATTTTAAGAACAGAAGCTGTATCTTTAACCATGTTTGTGCTCTTAACACGTTGTCCCTGGTCCGAGTTCCAAGATTCATATATGTAGGCAATACTTATTGATTTAGTAAATGAAATAAAGTGAAATGATGTTATCATTTTAATCAAAATCAAGTAACAGATACTCTTCTCCTGTCTTGCTTCTGTAGTTGTTCTTCTTCGAGTCTTAGAATGCATTTTGCGCTGCACTGTTTGCTATTATATTGACAGAGGATTTGGCATCTGAAAAAGGTTAAATAGACTATGGCTATAATGTATGGTTCGGAGAATTTTATGAATTTGTAATAGATTTACGGGTTAAGGGGTTATCCTTGTACCATTAAAAAGTTAAAACTTAGGAAAATGTTTTCTAAACATATGTATAAAAAGAACAAATACTTCCTTGTACTAACAAGGGTAGAGTTCAGCGATGGACACATCGATCATTTATTGATGAAGGTATGGACTTGCTTTTCGACCCTGTTGTGCTACGAATAAAGGTATGGACTTGCTTGTCAAGCCTGTTGTGCTACGAGGGTAGAGTTCAACGATCAGACTCAAGTTTCATTGATGACCTGCTCGCACCTGTTGTGCTACAAATAAAGAATGATGGTCGTTTTGGTAATGGTAGCCTAGCAGAGAACTCTAGAGGTGTCATTGATACTCAAGCTCCATGAAATTTTGTAATTTGTAATGTTAAGATGCTGATGAGATTGATACTGTGGAGTCCTTGCAATTCGACTCCAGCACAATCATAGTTGCAACAAATAACTTTTTAATAAATAGTAAGCTTGAAAAAGGTGGATTTTGGAGTGGTTACAAGGAAGCATCTGGATAATAAATATAGTTAATATTAAATATTCTAGAGCATTTTGCATTGATACATTTAGTATATGCTATTATGTTAATATACCATTTTTTATTTAATGTCAATTTTGATGGACGGTGAAGATCATATAAAAAAAATTTTAAAATTTTTTTTTTTAAAATGAAAGTGAGATCCAAGTTGGAGATTAAATCTCCACCTAACTAAGAACACCAAGAATAAAAAATAAAAAAAATCTGAAAACCAAATCTGCTCCATTAATGGTAGCAGCTCTGCTCCCATTGATAGAGGAGCTCTCCATCGCAGATGGAGCCGGAGCTCGATCGCATCACATATGGAGTGGTGCTCCATCAATGAGAGAAGATCTGCCCCTATTGATTGAGGCATTGAGCAGACCTGATTTCCATAATTTTTTTTTTTTTGGTTCGTGGTGGGATCGAGATCCAATGTGGAGATTGGATCTCCCTCCCACCAAAATAAATTTTTCTTTTGTTTTTCTTTTTTTTTATTTCTTTTATTAATATAATCTCCAGCGTTCATTAATCTTAATGAACGGTGGACATTCATTTAATTTTTTTACATTATTTTAAAATATTTTAAAAAATTAAGGCAAAAATGACCATATTACCTTTTGACAATTGGTTGACCGTTAACTCTAATGGCCAATCAGTTAGTCAAGGTTACTAATATATAATAAATGCTAAACTCACAGTTTCATTGAAATGTGACCAAACTTTAGAATACTCTATTGCAATTTGCCCTTATTTAAATAAAAAATATTTATCGAATTAAAATTAAAATGCATTAAAGAGGAGAGAAATAATAGAGAGCACGTGTATTTGAGGTGTATTAAGATGAATGCGATTAAAGATATGAGTATATTCCAACCATTTAACTAATTATAATCCCAATCCTTCCCAACCATTCAACTAATCATAATCTAAGGTTGTCAATCCCCCCCCCCCCCCCCCCCCCCCCCCCCCCCCCCCTACACACACACATAAAAACAACTTCACCGCCGCCTCCATAAGCTCCAGTCTCGTTTTCAACTATTTCCAACTATACCTCCGGCGAGTAGTGGTCCACCATAGCCTTCTGATATTTTGGATAGAGTGTAGTTCTCTCCATCCCTTCTTACGACAGATCAAACAACTTCACCGCCGTCTCCATAAGCTCCAGTCTCGTTTCCAACTATACCTCCGGCGAGCAGTGGTCAACCCCACCCCACCCCACCTCACCCCACACACACACAATCATTAGCCATAGCCTTATGATATTTTGGATAGAGTATAGTCCTCTCCATCCCTCCCTACGATAGATCAAACAACTTCACCGCCGCCTCCATAAGCTCCAGTCTCGTTTTCAACTATACCTCCGGCGAGCAGTGGCCCTTTCATTTTCAGGCCCTTCCATCAATTGGTATCGAATTATAATTATTGTTTTATTACGTTGACCGAATTCACATATCAACTGATCTCCACCAAGATCAACACCAAAAAAAAATAAATTGAGAAGCATCTCTAGCGATGGAGATTGATCTTTAGTGATGGAGACCAAGTGACCTTTGGGTTCGTTGAAGATCAACGAACCCAGTTTTCTGAGTTCATTAAAGTTCAAGAACCAAGATCTAGGTTTGTTGAAGTTCAAAGAACCAAGATCTTCAACGAACCCAGATCTAGGTTCGTTGAAGTTTAACGAATCAAGATCTGGTTCGTTGAACTTCGATCCCCAATGTTTCAATTTTTCTTTTTTCTTTTTTTGTTGTTCTTGGTGGAGATCCAATTTGGATCTCTACCAAGAAAAACAACAAATTGTTTTTTAAAAAAATTTCAATATAGTCTCCACCGTCCATCAATCTTGACGGACGGTGGAATTCCAACTAAATTTATTTAAAATTTTAAAATTTTAAATTTTTTTCATTTAATTTATTTTAAATTTTTAACTAGAGGTAGATATATCATTTCACCAAAAAAATTACTGTTGACCCATTGATAAGTTTAAAGATAAAAATACCCCCGAAACCATTAAGTTTGACTAACGGTTAACTTACAGAAGGACCAAATTGATACATTTCTAGAATGTTAGGGCTAAAGGATACAAAATGACGAAAATGCGTTAAAAAATTGATAATTTCCTAAATATTAGGAACCAAATTGATAATTTTCCAATTTATAAAACTCTTTTATAATTCTATAAAGTAAATAATAGTTGATAAAAAATATAGAGGGAACTTTAATTTAGTTCCTTCTTTTTTTAATGAAATATCACTATTTTACTCACGGTTCCTTTTTTAGTTCTTATGATCCTTGATGTTTCATAAATAGATTAAATTGGTCATTTGACCAACTATTTGATGGTCAATCTCACTATTTAACAGTTTTGCTCTTAAAGAATTAATAGAATTATAATTTGATCTTCCAATAAAATATAATAAAAATAAATAAATAAAAATAATATTAAATTAAATTATAAAAACTTAAAAATATAAAACTTATTAAAAAAATAATCAAATTAAATTATGTTATTAGAAAAATTTAATATTTTAAAAAATAAAGAATAAAAAAGGTTAAAAATTGCTAAAAAAATAAAATAAATTAAATTAAATTTTATTCTTTAATTTTTTTAATATAATAATTTAATTTGAATATTTTTAAATTTTTTAAATTTTATTCTTTAATTTTGTAAATGTTAAAATTTTCTAATAAAATAACTTAATTTGAATATTTTTTAATAAGTTTTATATTTTTAAGTTTTTATAATTTAGTTTAATATTATTTAATTATTTTTATTATATTTTAATTAAAAGGTAAAAATATCAGTGATCAGAGACCAATTTTATCTATTTAGTTCAGGATCAAGCGAATGAAAAAAGAAAATGTAAGTGAAAAAATAGAGAATAAATTGAAATTATTCCAAAAATACACACCACCTACGTGTAATTAGTTCTTAAAAACAAGTAATTTTTTAAAATGACTAAAAAAGGGTTAATATTAGGGGGTAATAAATAATAATGTCCCGAAAGAGGAGAATGATCAAACTCACTCAACTTCTAGGGTTTTATGTTAACTGAAGAATATTCGAAAACCCCATCAGTGTATAGTGATCGATTCAGTCTTCCTTGAGCAAAACTACAAACTTTGGGATCCAAGGTAACAAATTTGGTGTTTCTCCTTCTCTATGCTTTCAATTCAGCTATTCTCACTCTCTATCTTTGTTGGCCATTAGTTGTTGATTACACTTTTTCATGAATTTAGTTTAGGCAGAACTCAATCTTATATAGACCTTGCTCTTAGTTAATGTCTGGCTAAATTTCTCTGCTTGTCATGATATATTCCAGAATCAATAAGAGGTTGTTTAAATTGTCTGAAATGATTGGCCAACTCAATCGTTTTGTTGTTTTCTGTCCTGTTTCCAATGAGAACCCAAACATTGTGCAAAACCCATCTTTTATTTCTGTTAAATTTCGATCCTTTTGCAGTACCAGACTTACCCAACAACCACAAATCTCACTCACCGAGTCAAATCACTCACCTAATTCTGTACTTGCTACCCGAGTCTCTCGGCTTGCCAGAACTGAAGGTCAAGATGTGCTTTTTGATTATTTACATAATACTAGGAGCTTAACCTTCCCAGATGCTGAGCATATTAGCAAGAACTCACCACATTTTGTTGAAAATTTGTTGTCCAAGATTAACACCAATAAGGATGTAACTCGGTCTTTAACCAGGTACCTTAGGTACAATCCAATTAACGAGTTTGAGCCATTTCTTGAGAGCTTGGGTTTGAGCCCATCTGAGCTCTCCTCGCTTCTTCCACAGCACTTGATGTTTTTGAGTGACGATCATGTCATGTTTGAGAACTTTCATGTTTTATGCGGTTATGGGATTCCTCGTAGTAAAATTGGGAGAATGTACAAGGAAGAAAGGGAGATATTTGGATATGATTATGGGGTCTTGGCTTTGAAACTTCAGGCTTATGAAAAGTTGGGTTTAAGTAAGAACACGGTTATTAAGCTTGTTAGTTGTTGCCCATCACTGTTGCTTGGTGGTGTTGACAGTAAATTTGTTAAGGTTCTTGAGAAATTAAAGGAACTTGGGTTCAAGAATGATTGGATTGGAGGGTACATATCCGGTAAAGTTTCGTACAATTGGAATCGGATTTTTGACTCAATGGATTTTCTTGACAAAGTGGGTTATAATGATGAGCAGTTACGTAGTTTGTTCGAAACAAATCCTGCATTAGCATTTGAAGGTTCGGGGAGGAAGGTCTATGTACTGTTTGGTCGATTACTCAAATTGGGTTTCAAGATGAATGAAGTTTATTCTATATTTATGCAGAATCCACAAATCTTGTCTGGTAAGTGTGCAAATAATCTCTTGCAGGCAGTGGGATTCCTGGTTGAAATTGGAATGAGAATGGAAGACATCACAAAAACGGTGTCTGCGCATGTGGAGCTTTTGGGTTTGTGTCCTCTCAAGGCACCTAAAACTGTTTGCAGTGAGTTGAAAGTTGAGAGAGATGGGTTATGCCAAATCATAAAGGATGACCCATTGAAATTGTTCCATTTGGCTTCAAAAACAAAAGTTAAAATCAACCAACGGGTAGTTCAACAAGATCCTAGTACACATCTGGAGAAAACAGCATTCTTGTTGAGATTGGGGTATGTGGAAAACTCAGAAGAAATGACGAAAGCTTTGAAAAAGTTCCGAGGCAGAGGGGATCAATTGCAGGAAAGGTTTGACTGCCTGGTAGAAGCTGGTTTGGATTGCAACGTTGTCAGACACATAATTAAGCATGCTCCTATGGTGCTTAACCAGAGCAAAGACGTGATTGAGAAGAAGATAGAATATTTGAAAAACTTTTTAGGTTACCCAATAGAGTCTCTAGTGACATTTCCAACATATTTATGTTATGATATAGAGAGGATTAATCATAGATTTACAATGTATGCGTGGCTGAGGGAGAGAGGTGCAGCAAAACCCACATTAACCTTGAGCACTATCCTCGCATCCTCAGATGCACGATTTATAAAATATTTTGTAGATATCCATCCTGAAGGTCCAGCCATGTGGGAAAGTTTAAAGAAATCAACTTCAAGCTAAGGCAAACTCTCTCTTTATATGATCAATTATTTATATTTTTGAGAACAAAGTCCATCCTTAATTTATACCTTGTTTTTGCTCTTTTATTTCATTTTTGGGTTAAAGTTAAACTGATGCCAGGTGAATCCAATAGAACATAATAACTCTTATTTGCTCGCCGTTTTGTATGTGGCACATTCGCGTAATATTTCATAAAATTTTTCACCTCAAGCCCTTGCTATGAAATCATGCATAGTTTTTGTAGATGTAGGTGCAGCATGGACAACTTAAATATATACATTGTAGTTATCTCCTTGTTGTCATTGCTTTTGAATTGAGTGACTTTCTTTTTGGTTGTAGTTATGGTGAATTTATAATGTAGCATTTTCAGGATAAACCGAAAAAAGCTTTTCGTCAAAAAGTCTCTGCTTCTTGCTCATCTGATGTCGAATGTCTTAATCTAGTATTAGTTGGCTGTAAATTAAAAACAGAAAAAAAATTAGAAGTTTCTTGCAACAACTGAACTAGAGACTCTATTAACTTGATTTTCTTTATTGGAGTTACAGAGAGATTATATCTGACTAACACATTAGTTTGTGGTTGGCCTAACATTTTAATTGTATATAAAGTTTGAACAATCGTTAAAGCTGGTTCATTATTATGGAGACTCTTGCAATGTGAATGATTTTATTGTTTCTTGGGTAGCTATGGACAAGGCTGCAAATACAGGACACTGTTGAAAACTATGAGGATTTTTTAAAATTCTGATTTATTCTTTGGTTCCAGAGAAAGCTGGGTTGCTTTTAGTATGTGATAGAACGACTCCATTCTGGTCTGGAATTGCTAGCTTTAATTGAGATTTGTGATCATACAGGCATGAGACATTAGTTGGATTTTACTTGTAATGTAAGTTAATATTTTACAATTCATGTCCTTTTGTGCATCACCAAATATATACTTCCTGCATGTATATCTATCAAATATACGAACTACATGCTTATGCAACTTCTACCTCTCAAAACCGTTGACTAATCTTAAAATGTGAAAAGTCATAATTTTAAAAATGTTGAATAGTATGGGAGATTTTAAAGATGAACAGTCCATATTTAAAGCTGTAAGAGGAACAGTTAAAATTTAAATTAATAAAAAAAAAATTAAGTTAAATATTATTAAAAGATCTCCTCCTAGTTGTGGAGAAAATCGGCGTTCTCTTCTACAGTTGGAAGGATCCTTTGCATGTGGGACTGGGAGGAGATCTTTTCTCCACCGACGATCTCGTACGTTTTTATAAAAATAAAATTATTAAAACACAAAATTTAAATGAGCATTTCAAAAATACTTTTAAGAGTTTTTCTTTATTTCACAAAATATTTTCATCTATAGTTAGCCGAACACTTTAAAATAAAAAAAAGATTTTTTTGCTACTTTAAAAATTTGTTTTCTTGATACCAGATTGCTTCTTTTTTTTTCAATTGGAAATATCAAAAGCGAGGGGAATAAAGGTAGTCATTTACTTGAGGAGTCTGAGATAAATCAGATTCGTCAAAAAAAAAAAAAAAAATGATTCCTTCTCTTATCAATTTAATTCAAGATTCTTTTCACATTTCTGCTTTACCATGAGAAGGAATTGGTTCTGCAAATTCACTGATTTTTGTTGAGTGATGTCACATTCCATTTAAGTGCATTGATTTTGGTTCTAAGGAATCTACAAAATATTATAAATAATTATCTTTAATGAGACATGTTGGTCTCATTAATACCTGTTGCTTAGATCCACATATCAAAAACATATGATTCAATTTCCAACAGGTTATCAATATTTTCAGCTATGGAACCCATTTCAGCAAAAATGCAATTTATATAAATTTTAGTTTCACTATATCCCTATATCAAAGTCTGAACATATATACCTAGAAGCTCTAAAAAGTATGATGCTTTTCCTGGTTTAATTGCACAAAAGGTAGTATACAGACTTAGTTTGCTCTTGGCTAAAATTGGACTGAAAAGTGAGGCAACAAATACAAAGATCTCACCAGAAATTTTCATCCAAAACTATGCACTCAGTAATCATGGAACAACCCATTTTACAGGCCATCACAATTTTCTGAGCTTGTATCTTACACCATCTTTTATAGATGTTGAGGATGATGAAGAAGACAACCCGGAGCGGCTGAACTCAGCTTTGTCCTTATTAAATGCCTTCTGAACATCCTCTTTAAGCTCCATGAACCGTGTCCGCTTGATTCTCTGCTCATCCATGGAGCCCTTCTCAAGGTAAAACAAATCAGGAAGGTCATCATCCATGAACTTATCCAACACTTCTGAGCAATGGGGGAAATAGCGTCGACCCATCTCCACTGTCATCAAGACAACCACAGCTTAGACAAGAGAAACTATGAAAACCATAAATGTATAATTTTTCTACTTTGTAAACTACTAATGATTGCAGTTTGTGTCAACTATGAAAAACATTGCTTGTTTTGAATTTTATATCTTTGCGGTTGTGACATGAAAGAATGTGAGTTTACCTCAGAAAATACTAAGATGTAATACCAATCAATCATTTGCATCAATGACAGTTTTTGGTCATTCAGGTTACCTACTATTAGAAGCCATAGGATTTTTATTTTTTTTTAAAAAAGAAAGAAAAAACTGTTTTCAAAATTCTTGAGCCTACACAACAGCCAACTACCTAGGTGCTCTGAAAATGAAAAATCCAAAACGAATCTCTTGTCATACATTATGTATTTGTTTATGTGCTTCCAAATAACAAAAAACAATACAGATGGAAGCAAACTCCTGCACATAGTGATAAGAAATTGGATACATTAATCATTTGAGAGAAATTTCCTATCAAATAAAATCAACAGTAAAAGTTTCCATATGCCTGCCCTTAAATGCTGTCAACAAGTCAGATTCAGCATTTATTCAATAGGATCTAGATATAAAAAATGTTACTATTAATATCTAAAATTCAATCCAAAACCCAATGGACCTTTGTACAATTCAACCAAATTTGAGTTTTAAAACATTAAAAGTTCAAAATCCAATCTAAATCCAAATCCAAATCCAAATACTAAACATAAAACATATGTTATCACATATCTAGATTATTTAAGGTTTGGATTTCTTATGGGTTAATCCAGTGAAAGTGGATACAACTTAATTATAACCGGTTCTCAAACTCGCTCATTGCGTCATACCTACCAGATCTGTTGGTAAAGTAAACAATTTAGCTCATCCTGAACAATGATCTTAAGAATATATGAATGCCAAAGCATCACTTTGATCGGGAATTGAGGAATTGAGCAATAACAATTCCATTAACAAAACAAGAGTAGTGATGCAAACAAAACTATCTGTGAATGTAGAAGAGATTTGAAGCTTGCAGTTACCAGTTTTCATAAGGGCTTCCATTCTAGAACGAAGTCTTTTGTTCTGCATTACAGGTGTCTCATTTAAGTCAACCTCTCTTAAGTTTCCACTCGAACCTTTTGATGCAGAAAGACCAGCAAACTCAGCTGTTGTTTCAGTATTTGCAATGTCCATAGCTACCTTAGCTTCAGTAGGGAAGAGTAGTCGTGCAAATGCCACTGCGACATACAACATCACTCAGAGAAATGATCAATCTAAACATAAAACATGATTGTACAGACAGTAAATCAATCAAGACCACAAATGAATTGATGAACGGGTCTGTATACCAACTCCATAAATCGTTTACATGTACAAGCATCAAATTCTGATATAACTACATCCAATTTTCAACATGTCTTACTAGGTCAACATGTAGACTGAAAATAGAAAAGAGTTTGATGTCTGTATGTTTTATTTAATAGAGTACATATATATATCTATTGGTATATCACATATCAAGACATCAATAATTATTGGTGAATTTTTCGTTGCCAGACAGGTAACTGGAATACATGTGAAGGAATGTTACTTGTTTTGTTTAATCATTTTGCATTCATGTTACTTGGTTGTCATCATAAGATTTTTGTATTGATCCAGTTTGATCTTTCAGATTATCCCAAGCTTTACATTAATCGAATTCTTTGTTTGGTCATTTTGAATGCAATATTATTATTTCATTAGGTGGCAAGTTTTCTTTTGTTTTTTTTTTTCCCTTCTAATAAGACTTATATTTTGTTGTTCGAAATTAAAGTAAATTATGTTCAGGGCATTATGGCTACATTCATATCTTTTTCCTAGAAAATATTTTCTTTTCTTATGGATGTTTTCGATATTTACTCGTTAGTTTCTAAACATACTCCACATTATTCTCAAGGTGAAATAATTTCAGAATAAGAAAAAAAAAAAATCTGTAGTCTGAATATAGCTACAGTCTACCATCTTCAATCACAGAGATTATAATTTTTCATAGTTCAATCAAGGGCAGAGAATGAACAAGTTTAAAGTATGTTTTAGAACATAACACATTAAAATCCACATCCTCAACGCACCTTGAATGGACTCATTGAAAACAAAACATGAGTAAAGTACTTTAACATTTTTTAATAAGTAAAGCTTGACACTCCTAACTGGAATACCCAATATGATTGATCTTGGAATTTCAAAGCAAAACTAAGACCAAGAACAAAATGATAATCTTTCTTCAATAAAACAGAAACAACATTAATCCGCAGCAACCTCATGATGCCTTCAAGATTCAAGAGGGTAAAAACCAAAATAATCATAAGCAGAATAATACCTCTGTTTTCTAGGTATAGCAGTTTCATGTGCAGATCATCAGCAAAGGTTTGGGAAGTGACAGATGCATCCCCAGCCATCGGATTCCTCCTCATTTCTCTCTCTAGAACATCAATGCAAATGCGGTCTTTATTTGCTTCCTGTCCCTGCTCTGTTTTTGCATGATAATCTTTTGGCCTCGTCAACCTCTGGCAGATGCTAACAGCACTCCGCCCATCCAACGTCAAATCTGATGCACAAGCTCCTTTAGTCAGAAGCGATACAATTACAGATGGCTCCTTGCGCATGGCACCAATATGGAGAACTGTATAACCCCGAGAATTTCGAAGGTTGACATCAGCCAAACCAAGGCTGAGAACCTCAGACAAAACCTTGGGATCACAGTAGGCTGCAGCATAATGTAGAGCATTGGCTTCATCTAAGGTTATATTAGACTCAGACAAGAGAAGTTTAACCAGTTCAACATCATCTGAATCTAATGCCCTGTGTATTCTCCTGATTCTCTTCTCGTGCAAAGGGTCCACTTCAACTATATCATTTTCATCATCAGGAAGAGGCTTGATGCGGAGCTTTCTAATATTCTCAGCAACTTCATTGGGAAGCTCTTTCTCAATGCAGATATTGTCAAGATCAGAACGTGCTACTCTGTCAACACAATGAGCAACAAGCTGACTCGATTTACAATGGAAGGCAACCAAAAGGATTGGAATAACATCTTCCACAAGAGCTTTTTCAACAAAGTTAAGAAGACGTCGCTGCAAACATGTAGATTATAAAGATATAAGTACTCTTTGTGTCAGAAATTCTAAATTCAACTAGCAGAAACAAGACCAAAATCTTTGCTACTTATTTTTAATCAATATAAACACATTAATTCCATTTATGTATACTGAAGAATGCAAAAGCTGTCACTTCATCACATTCAAATTTTAAAAAATACAAATGTGAAAACAGCTATATATCTTAGAAGATCCATTCCGACAACTTTTGCAGTGTAAACCACGAAAATTTATGGAGCAAGGGATAGTAATCATATTTGAACAACCCAAAAGGCAAATACCAAATCTTGTTTGAATCGTTAAGGGCATACCAAGAACAGCTTGACCTAATGCAAACTTATGACCCGAATCTCACAATGATTCAGCACCAGAAAGGACAAATAAAAGCCAACCAAATAGATTGAACCTAGACCTAATAAATGAAACTATGCTAAATGGTGAGTCAAATTTTCTAGCCATGTTTCTCATAAGAAATCATATATAAACAATTTTTTAAAGCATAGCAAGAATAATTTTCAGTGGATAAAAAATAGAACCAAGTAGACAATTCCTAAATGATGGTAATCACAATCCAATCTTTAGCTAATTTACGGCACATATTTTTGTGGCTCCAAATCCGTAAGGCTTTATAGAAGGTAGAACTTTGCCCCTTCTACCACAAGTAATAAGCTGTAAGTAACCAACTAATGGATCAATCAATTCATGGTAAAGCACACCATAGCACCTACTAAACAATACCAGAGGCATGCATTTGACAAGTTACCAAATTTACCTATAAAAAATAAACTGTAAACAGCATAACAACAGCATACTAACCTGGTAAAGTGAAACCAGCTCCGGTACTTGAAATATAGAGGAGGCATACATCATTTCCACTGCAAAATTAATAGCGGGTCTACAAGCATCATGGGCGCATACATTATCGACGCAAGTTGACACCTCCATAGGCGAAGGCTTCAACTTTCCAGTGTACAAATAGCTCAAAAAAATCAAGAAGGCTTCATACCCAACCTTGCCATAAGGCAACAACTCAGTCATATAATACTTTGGTTTTCCTTCCTTATCAGAAGACCCCCTTTCACGCTTAAATAACTCATGAAAAAATGTACTTCTAGCTGCCAGAATACATCGATGAACACCAACTGGGACACCTTCAACAATTACATCTGCATCGCTATAATCACAGGTTGAATCAACCAAGAGTTGTTCCAAACTAGAACTAAGCTTGCTTAGGCTTATAATTTCAAGATTAGGACCCGTCTCAGAGGCCGAAGAGGAGGATATGTTGTGACTAATTGAACCATTTGATAGATGGGGAGATGAAGTAAAGCTCAAAGATGATGACGGTTCGGATGAATTTGCCATTTAAAATCAAGGAAAGAGTTTGTATTACGGATTATGATGCTCGAAAAGGCAAATATTTATAGTGTCTTAATGCATGATGAGTAAAAAAGAAAACTACTTCCTGCTAATCCAAGGAATACAAAAGCTAATACGAAATTATGACTCAGTTGAATTGATCACATAAAAATATAATTAATCAAAGGAATACATGAACTGGGTTACCAAACTAAGAAAATACCTATAGAAGATCAAATATACACAAATCTTATACAAGTAAAATTGCTATCAAAAGGCAAATCAATTACCAGAATGACTACACCTAAAACGAAATTTGCAAAAAGGAATCACTTGGCAACATTATATCTACCATATATTACTGGAATTATAACAAAGAAGTATAGAACATGATCTTTGTAGCTTGAATTTCCAAAGTCTTCTAACTAGCATGATAAATTAATCATATATAGCAATAACAAAAACCCAGAAACAGAAACAGTAAATGATCAAATTGAAATAACTTTCCTAATAAACTAAAATCCTAAAAACACAGAACTCGATCCTCCAAGCTCCTATCAGATCCACCAAACACCAAAAAAAAAAAAAAAAGACTCAAACCCCAATAGCAGAAACAGTTGAATTTACATTACAGTTTAATAAAGTGTAAGAAAAAGAGCTATATGAAAAACCCAGAAACTGATAGATTTGTTTTGATCTGAAGAAAAAAGAATGGCAAGTGATGCGTTGCAAAAGAATAAGAATAAAACTGTTTACAAAAATAAATAAAATGACAGACAGATCCCCAGAAAACATAAAACGTGTCTGAGTCGCTGTAACACGAAATTTCACTTATCGCTTTCAAAGGGTAAAGTTGTAACGGAGATGAAGTCGTTTTGGTGACGATTGAGGTGATGTCAGGACTAGTAGCTGGGTTCTTGTGATGTCAACAATGGCGTCATTTTGTTGACAGAATAGTTTCATTATTTTATTCGTCTATCTATAGAAGAAGAAAAAACGCATTCACACGCACAACTCACTTGTTGGCTCTTTCTTTTCCTATAAAAACTCATCATATTTCATGGTCACATCAAGTTTGGTATACTTGTGATTCAATATACAATTGTTTGTATATATAAGATACAATAAGGAAGCGTTTGTGTAACTTTTTATTGTTCAAGTAGCAGTTTTTGAACTTTTTAACCTCAAATGTTGTGAAAGTAATGATTATACATCTAAATTTTGTATCTCAATTTAATACTAAGGCATGATATGGTAATTACATTCAGTCAATTAAATTATCATTAATGTATATATATTTATCAATTAACATATTAGAATTGGAATAAGTCGGGATACAAATATGAGATGTCTAGTATTATTCTTGTCGAAAAGCACAATTTAAAGACTTTAGTTTAAGTTAAATCACGAACGGTAAAATACAATGAAATACTCCGACATTTAAGTGAATTGCAACCAAACTGCAGTTTTACTTTAATTACATTCTAGTATCTTTAACTAACTGGTTGATTGTTAGATTTAACTATTGACTATTCAAAATATATTGAAATGTCTAAATTACCCTTACCTATTAATTATTACAATAATTATATTTTTTAATTAAATATTAAAATTAAAAAAAAATAAATGAATCTAAGTGGACGGTAGAGATCAATTGAAAAAAATTAAAACCAAAAAGAATAAAAATTAAGAAAAAAGGAAAAAAAATTATTCATGGGTTGTATCCAATCTCCAGATTAGATCTGCTCAATCAATTCATTGGAGAAGATCTGCTCCATAAATAGGAGCAAATCTGCTCTCATTAATGCTCCATTGCAAAAGGAGCTTGTCCATCTACGATGGAGTTCCATTGTGATGGAACTCTATCGCAGATATGATGGAGCGGATATTGTAATACACCCTACCGATAATATGTACTATATGTATAGATGTTATAATATATTCTCTCAGAATTTATTGTACAGTACAAATGTAAATAGATAAGCTCTTATTATGAGTAAATTGGATGTTAGATATATTAATGGTGCTACAGTGAAATTTATTGGATGTGTAACATCCCTAATTTTGAATAAATATGAAAAGTATGATTGAATTAATTTTGAGTATGTGAATATGATATTTATGATTTGAGGGGTAAAAAATGTAATTAAATATTTTTAGGTTTCCTAATGGACCAATTTGACCAGTCGAAAACAATGCACGAAGAAAAGGGTGAAAACTTGGACAGTAAGCATCGCGACCAGGGATCGCGGTAGCTGCTCGCGGTGAAAATGGAGAAATTGGACCAGTGAGCACCGCGACGAGGATTGCGACCAGCGCTCGCGGTAACTGCTCGCTGTGAAAGTGACAAATTTTCACCAGTAAGCAACGCGACCGAGCGACGCTACCACCGCTCGCGGTACGCAGTCGCGATGGCTTAAAATTTTTTTAAAAAAAATAAGCACCGAGTGATGAAGCGGTAAGGCTTCATAAACAAAATTGAAGCAAAAAATATAGTAAACACACATAAGCACATCAGAAACCAGAGAAAAGAAGAGAGAAGATGAGAGAGAAAGAAGAAGAAGAAGAAGAAGAAGAAGAAAAGAGGAAGAGGAAGAGAAGAAGGAAAAGAGAAGGAGGAAGAGTTCAGGTTTGGTGTACACGTATTTTTCGAATTTTCAGTTTTTCAAAAATTTTCGGAATTGTCGAATTTTAAAGTTTTTGAATTAGTTGAATTATATTGATTATAGATTATAGTTCAGGTTCGGTGTACACGTGTTTTCGAATTTTTTCGTTTTCCAGAATATTTCGAATTGATTTCATTTGATTTATTTTGAGTTATTTGGATTATATTGCTTACAGTTGATAGTTTGAAATTGATTCTGGAATGATTTGAATCGTGAATTATCGAAATATAGATTGTATCTGAAATTTTGATTATAAATATTATTCGGAATTGATTTTAATATGTTTTGATGTTAGTATTGTTATGGAAATATATTGTTGAAAATGATTTTGGGGCATTTTGATTCGAAATGAAATTATGAAATACGTTTGAGTATATTTTGAATTGATTTGATATGATTATGGATTTAGAAATATATTCGTATATTTCCGTTATATTATATTTGATGAAATTTGAATTTTAAATATATAGATATATCGATATGTATTGAAATTGAATACGTTGAAAATTGAATTCGATGATTCTGAAAGAAATAAAATATGTTGATATTGGATTTGAGAAAACATTTTGGCTCTGATGTGTATGAACATAGATGTGGATATAGGAGGTTGACATGTCAATTGGGTTTCTATTTGAACAGTACTGTGCCGATTATACCACCTTTTGGATAGTACAGGCCCAAAGTGCCGGTCCTAGGGTTCTGAATTCTGTCATGGGACATTTACAGCGGATGATTCCGTTAGTGTTCCATTCTGATCTGATGTTCAGCGAGTGGCCCTGTTTATGTGTCCGATGCCAAACAACCCGTAATCCAGTCCGATAACTTATGTTTTGTATGTCAGGAGCCCAATCTGAAAAATGATTTGTTATATGAAAACATTTGAGAAATTATGAAAAATTTGCCCGTTGATTGATTTTGGATATTATACTGGTTGAATTTATGATTTGATTTAATATGAGTCCCATATATAATTTAATTATATGTAATTTATATTTTGATCAAAAATAGATAAACATATTTGATATAGTATATTTGTATATACAATTTTGTGTATATCCACTAAGCAATATGCTTAGCGTGTTGAGTTTTCTCGCACGCAGGTAACAAAGGTTCCAAAGGCGATAAAGATAAAGAAGAGTAGAGACTGCAGAACCAGAGTCCGGAATCACATCTTTCCTGCATATATTTTGGTAGTTCGTTTGTAATAAGTCTATATATTTTGATACCGCATGCATGTACATAAACTGTTTGTAGATATTTAAATAGCTTCCGCTATGTAAATATGTGTAAATATTTTATTATATTTTTATGTTATTTGAATCTTTATAAATTATTATATCGTGATAGATTGGTTGGTAAGTCGCACTATATTTGGAAGAGTGTGCAAAATTGATTTAAGAATTTGGAAGTTGATTTTTATAAATTTGAACTGTAAACAGGTTTTGGAAAGTCAGAAAAAATAGAGAAAACTCTGGCAAGATTTTCAGAAATTTATTTGGACCACTTTCAAATGTTTTTAATTTAGTTTGAAATTATGGTTATATAAAAGTAAAAGTTAGAATTTAGTATATAGTAGCGCTCCCTGATTCGATCCGAGCGACTTGGGTCAGAGGGTGTTACAGGATGGATCCGAAAGTTTCCAAAAAAGGGTATCAAAGACTCGAAAAATGTATGAAATAGTTCCAGATGGTTATTAAGGTTCCATAAATTAGATAAAAAATTTAATTATAAGTTTTGGAGAATATAATAAGGATCTCCATAAGTTCGGAATGTTAAGAATATAGTCTTGGAAGTTAAATAATAAACTTTATTGAACTTAACAAGGAACCAATTATGATATGCCAAGTCAAGAATTAGTGGATGAAATAATTAATGAGATGAAATGTGATTAGTGGATTAGTTTGTAAATTAAAAGATTATTGATCAAATTAATGTGATTAAATTTTATATGGTGGTGACTTTATAAATTTAAAAGCTCAAGGGGCATGTTGCAATTAAATATATATATATATATATAAGCATGTGTTAGTGGAAATTTCCACTCACAAATACAAACCAAAACAAAACAGAGACCGGGTGAAAGAAGATTCGAGAAGAAAGGGAGAGAGGTGCCGGCCGAAGAGAAGAAGAAAGAAAAGAGAAAAGAGAAAGAAGAGGGTAGCGGCCGAAGAGGAATAAGAAGGAAGAAAAGAAGAGTGAAGTGGCAGGTCAAGCGAAGATGAAAGAGACCAACAGCCGTGAGACACAAAGAGAGAACAAGAAACAGAGCAGATCGACCAAAGAAAGAAAAAGAAAAAGAGAGAGAAAGGAGGAGAAGAAACAGCCGGCCAAGGAAAAAGAAAGAAAAAGAAGAAGAAAAGAGATCAGTGGCCGAGAGGAAGAAAGGAAGAAGAAAAAAGAAAGAAAGAAAAGAGAAAGAAGAGAAGAAGAAGCAAACGGCCAAGCTAGAAGAAGAAGAAGAAGAAATGATTAAGCTAGAATTAAAAGTAAGTTTGTAGACTTAAATTCATGAAATTACTTTGGGTATTTGATTTTTGGATATTTGGGTGATGATTTTGGCGTATGAAATTAAATATTGAGACATTAAACAATTTATTCAAGCTAAGAAGAAAACTGGATTTCATCAAAAATAAAATTGAAATCACTAATTTTGGAATTTTTGAAATTGAAGTTATAATTAGTTTAATCAAGTTTGATGAGATAGAATTTAATGTTGTTAAGTAAAGGAAATTCACTTATGTTAAATTGATGAAGATTAGTATGAGAAATTGTGTAGAGATTTAAGTTGAAAGTGTAGAGATTTTAATTTATGTATGATAAGTGTTAAAAATTGTATTTGTGTGGTTTTGATGCAAATTGATACTTAGAAAATAAAGTAAATATGTTGATTTGTGATGTACGAAATTCAATCAAAAGAGAAATTGAATGATTCAATGTATATATAATTATAGTGACATGATGTTTTAGTAAAATAAATGTAAATGGTTGAGTTAGATAAGAAGAAATTGAGAAAGAAAGTGTAGAATTTGTAATAATTGAGTTTTTGTATTAGTTGTTGTATTTATATTAATGATTTATTTGAAAATATATTATTTTAGGGAGAAATCTCCTTAGTGTGGGAGAAGTAAGGAATTATATGGAAAGGCAAGGAATGTAGTGAGACAAAGGAACCAGAGCATTAAAGCTTAAGGAATTTCAGAAACAAGTGAGTGTTTAAAGTATTTTTATATAAATGAATTTTATGAAGTTATGATTTAATTAAGTGAGTGTTAAACTCTTTATGAAAACGTGTTTTATATTAGTGATGTATTTTATGAGAAATTTCATAGCAAGTTTTGATTTTATTTAAGAAATTTTTATTTTAGTGATATATTTTATGTTAAGTTTAGCAAGTCAATATTTTCATTCAAGTTGGTGTAAAATCAAATTTTTAATTGAATTATATTTAGTATATTTCTTTCCAAGTTTGATTTGTTATTTTAAGATTTTATATATATTTGTTATTTATACAAGTTTTAAAATTTAAACAAAATTGATGTCTTGATTGATATTTCAGAAGTTTTAAGTTTATCTTCTTTTGAGAAAATATTTATATATACATGAGATTTAATTTAAGAAATATGTTTTAAGGATATTTTATGTTTTTTAATAAAAGGGGATATTATAAATAGACTTTATGATTTTATGAATGTTTTAAACAAAAAGAAAATATTTTCAGGCCAATAGGATACCCATTTATTATCAGATTATCATTAGCTCATCAGAATTATCAGATCAGTTATCAGATTATCAGCAGTAGACTCGGCCGGTACACCCCATTTGTGTAGGGTAAGTTAAGGAGAGGGGGGAGAGGCAGTCCGCTAACTCCAAGGGGGTTGAGTCTGTCGAGTCTGTCAGTCGCCCACACATTGGGGTGTTGTCTCGCTATATGTAGGCGACCCAGAATTCCGCCATATAGTTAGTGAGATGTCTTTT
Organism: Xanthoceras sorbifolium; assembly: GCA_003430845.1. Lineage (NCBI taxonomy): Eukaryota > Viridiplantae > Streptophyta > Magnoliopsida > Sapindales > Sapindaceae > Xanthoceras > Xanthoceras sorbifolium. Next base: position 20,505,594 of record CM010618.1, read on the forward strand.
ATCAGATTATCAGAGTCACCAGAGCGGCGCCAGATTAGTCGCCTGGTGACACCCTCTATATGGTGCGGCGCCAGTTAAGTCACCCTATGGATTATTAGTTATCAGATATGGGTTACATTAACATTATCATAAAAGTTTTATCATAAAAGTATTATTAAAAAAAAAGTATATTATCTCAACTTTTCAGTTTTCAGATGAGTATATTATCTCAGTTTTTCAGTTTTTAGAAAAGTATAATATATCAGTTTTTTAGTTTTCAGAAAAGTAGTCTTTCAGTTTTCAGAAAAGTAAAAGTATATTTTCTCAGTTTTTTAGTTTTCAGAAAAGTAAAGTATATATATTATCTCAGCTTTTTAGTTTTCAAAAAGTATGCAGCATTTCAGTTTATCAGTTTTCAACAATAACAGAAAGTTTGAAAGGTTTTCAATATAGTTTTCAGAACGGTTTTCATAAATTAGATATCAGCATAGTATTTAGTATGAATTTCAGAAAATAAATTTCAGAAATAGTTTATCAGTTCAGGTTCCAGTAAAGTTTTTAGAAAGTAAATTTCAGTATAATTATCAGGAAAATATTTCAGTATGGCTTTCAATATAGTTTTTATGATTCAGATTTCAGTTCAATTTTCAAAGAAACAGAAAAAGTTTTATTATTAAGTTATTTACTTTACTACAGTTTTTAGAAAGTAGTAAAGATTTATTATTTAAATTTCAGTACATTATTTTTAGTAAATAGACTTTAGTATAGTTTTCAGTAAACAGAAAGGTTTTATTAGTATTTTGTTTTCAGAAATTTTCAGGAAACGAGAAAAATATTATTATTATTATTATTCATATCAGAAATTTCAGAAAATAAGTTTCTATTCTTTTCAGAGAAATTTTAGGGAGGTTAAAGTAAAAATATTAAATTTGTTTAGAAATTGATAACCCTCACTGAGCTCCTTTAGCTCACCCTAGTTTTTCTTTATGTTTTATAAATCAACCTCCCAAGTACCGGTGCAGACATTACAGGGACTCCGAAGACCAGCGGGATCAGTCAGAGGATGCTGTGACTATTTTACAAACATATATAACATTTTAGTTATTAAGTTTGTATTTTGATATTGTTTTAAGTGCATGAGTATTTTATTTAAAAATTTGATTTATCTATATTTGATAACTATCTATTTTGATGTTTAAACTGTTTGAGTTGTGGTTGAATTATTGAGATGGTCCGGAGGTCCACGATTGTTGAGATTTGAGAGTTTATAGAAGTGTTCAAGTTTTTTATGCAGGTCTCCAAAATTTAGTAATCTCAGAAAAACAGAGGAGACTATGCCAAAATTTTAAAAAAAGAAAATTTTTTTTTTCCTACTTAGATTTCCCAGTTAAGAAACGGCTTAACTTCACGGAAACCTTTCAACGAGGCAAGTCTTGACTGGGAAGCTACCATGGAGTGCCGGCAGGCCGCCTAGCGTGAGATAGTAGATTAGGGGCCTGTTAGATATGCTCCCATGACATCGAATTCATTTTTAATTTATTTTTATTTTTTTGGTTCTTAGGAAGGCAGTAAGGATCTAATCTCTAGATCAAATCTCCTTCGCCATCAACTTCATGGATGGTAGAGATCCAGATTAGATCTCTACTTGTCTGTACTTAGTCAAACAAATTATTGACCCGGTCTGTAGGTCATATGTCTTTAGAGTTGGATTTTTCCGTACCAAAATCTCTTTTCCTTATAACATATGATGTTTAGTATCTTAGGATGCCTTGTTTTTCATCATTCAACGGGTTTAAGTTTTTTCCTTCCTTGTAAGAGCTTATGGTAAGAGGTGGCTTGGCTTTTAACTCTTAGAATATTAGGCGCACACATAAACAATTAGCATATTTGTGTCCTCGTATCATAGTGTAACAAGTTAATGCACACACATACATACATATCGCATTTGTATCACTATATTGTTGTGAACTTTTCCTTCATGCATTTTAGGATTGTGTATCCTTTATGGTTAATTTCAATTGGTATGCATGTTGTTGTCATTATCATTTCTGTTGTATCTCAAAAACGTCTGTGCTTGAGTTTCTTATCTTGTCTCTGTAAGCACGTTATATTCAGCCACTTTCGAGATATTCTGGATATTCCCTTATGCATGTCCATAGCCATATTTTTGCTTATTGGTTGCATTTCATTTCAGGGATTCTGAATGAAATTCGTGACCCTTTGTGCGACTCTGTGGTCGCAGTTTCTGGATCGTATGTTGCCTTTCTGGTTGCCACTTACGGCCTATGTCTGTGTACCTTTGCTCACAGGTTTAGCCTTGCAGTTTCTTCCTTACTTTATGGTTGAAACTCGCAACCTTCATGACGCTACTCTTAGCCAGTAACTTGGCCATAGCGGTTTCTATCCAGTGTGACTGGGTGAAACTCAAAACTGTATGATGCGACCATGTGGTCGCATGTTTGTTCAGCGAGTTTCCTATGGGAACAACTCGCGACCCTTGGCCATATCCCAAGCTTATACTAGCGGTTTGTGATAGCGGTTTTGACTGACTAGTCTCACTAAGTGAGCTTCCTATAAATATCCCTCTTATCTCACTTCTCAATAATGACCTAGAATTAAAAGATTTCAAAAGAGAAATCCTAGAGAGAAGAGGTCAACCATTATTCAACCTAAGAGAGCTTGCTTGTGATTTCCATTCATCTTTATTCGGAATCAATCTCTTTTAAGCTCATTTGCATCCTTGGTAGTAAGGTTTGCTTTGTTCTTAGAGTTGCTTCATGTTTAGGTTCTCCTAGACCTAGAAGTCTCTGATTTCTATGTATGAGCTTTGTATCTACTTGAGCTAGATATTATTAGCTAGATATTATTAGTGTTGTTAATTCATTGGGTACCTAGAAATTGTGATTGGATTTCTTTGACCTAGATTTTGGCTATTTTAATAACTAGAGTTATATGTGTTGAGCTTAACTCACCTAGTTCTCATAGAGTTATCTTGATTGTCTACTCAATTTGTTTGTTCATGCATTGAGCACTTAAATCTTCTTTGTTTGAGCTAAAGTCTTGCTATTCAGAGGTGTCGGATCGAGTAAGCATATTGTGTCAAAGATCTCTAGTAAAAGGCTCGAGGGGTAGAGTTCATGGAGTACAACTCAACATAATGGGATTCGAAAGTTATGCTTGAGATACCAAGAGTGATGCGAACAACAAGCCTAGTCTGAGATACTATGAGTGGTGTGGTATGTGTACCTGTTGTGATTTATGCCTTAAAACTTGTAATTGTAAATGTTATTAGACATAAATAAAAAGTTAAATGTTTATCATTAAAATAAAAGCGTTTTATGTTTATTCATACATTTATATTGTGTAAGTAACATCCGATATTGCAAAATATAATCTCAAAATGAATATATGAAAGTCATATACGTAGGATTCATTTTGAGACATGTAATCTAAAGAGTCCATAGAGAGCAAACAAAGTTAGGTACTTTGTTTGTGATTGATCTATTGTTGTGGTCCATTCTGTATCGTCTAGTGGTCTTATCCTAGACCGCTCATGTAGTTGACATGAGAATAGAGACACCTTATATGATGAGATCATATAGGACTAGGTCACGATTTATATGAATCTCTCACCAAGATCCGTTAGTAGATGAGATTCATATATATCGACAAACGATAATGAAATCCACTATTTCTTGATTGAAGTAGATGAGTAGTTCCCTTAAAGGTTGATTCAGGACTTGAACAATTATGAGCACTCTCCTTCTCTCGTAAAGGAAGAAAGGATTTAATTGTTCATTATAGAATCAATGGTGCTTAAAGGAATAGATATAACTAGAGAGGTATAACGGATATTATGACCCAACTCTAGCTATGAACTACTTGTGGAGGATCACACTATATGTAAATAGCTATATCAATGTACACTATGACTTCAGATTGTATAAACATGTCTACAGTTCTGAGAGTGTAGCCTCGGGATTTTAGCGGAATAACTCTGAGGTTAATAATCATAAAATATTAATTAAAGAGTTTAATTAATATTACTAAGTTTTATTGGAACTTAAATCTGTGGGTCTATTAGGTCCCCTTGCTAGCCCTTATGTTTGTTGATAACAAGGGTCATGATAAATTAATTGGATGGTTCAATTAAGAGTGTTACGAAAGTAATACAATTTAATTAAAGAGAATTAATTAAATAATATAATTATTTAATTAATAATTAATAATTAAATAAACATTAATAATTATGAATTAGTAATTACTTTAATTATTAAATAGAAGGTTGCAGGTTCAAACCATGATAAGGACAAATGATATTAAACAATGTGATTATTTAAGAGTCCTAGAGGTCAAAAATTCAAACTTTAGGGAGACCCAAAATAAAAGGATTTAGAATCCTATTTTGACTTGGTCAAGTTAAAACTCTAGAGCCTTAGTATATATATGATATGTTACTAGGAAAATTGACCTAATGCAATTAGTCTAAGAAATGAAAGGAGCAGCCACCACAAAGAAGGAAAAGAGAAAAAAAAAAAAATATATATATATATATATTTTACTCTTCCTGTCTTACAGGGGGCAGCCGACCAAGGGAAGAAGAGAGTCTTCTCTGCTTTTCTGCTACCTTCATCTTTCCATCTGTGACGTGCCTACACACGCATTGTCAGACCGCAAGTCATAGCTCGGAAGGCTTGGTGGTGAATCAGGAAGTCAGAAAGTCAAAACGTAACAAAAGGTAATTGCTGTTACAAATTAATATTCGTGTGTATACAAGAACTCGTTCCTAATTGAAAAGTATTTTTAAATAAAAGAAAAAATTTTTGAAACCCATTCCGCTGCGTTTATACGATAAATCGATTTTTCTTCCTTTTAGTACCAACCTGAGGGAGTCAAGAGTGATAGGCTGAAGATCGACTTAAGGGAGTCAAGAGTGGTCAACTTGGAAATTGCTTGAAGGTGTAACTATAATTTAACTAGTGAATCTTGTGACTGAAGTGGCCAAAAAGTTGGTCCCGTGATTATTACCTTGTTGGGTTTCCATGCTATATCCTGTGTTATATCTCTCTATCCTTATCTCTTACTGCTTTATATATGCTTGAGATGAAGTTTGTATTTATATTTCACAATCTACAAACTAAATGTGAAAATTGGACATAACCTATTCACTCCCTCTTTAGGTTATTATTAGTGATATAGACTCACGCATCTTTTCACAGTCAATGACATAATTTTATCCCTGAATTCATAGAGATACTTGGAATCTCAGGCACGATCTCCGTATCCACTCCAATAAGCTCCAAGCTTCTACAAAAGCATACTAGTGCTTTTGAAGCGGAGGTCACACAATTCAAGAGAGAAAACTCTAAACAAAATAATTATGTCACTCACTGTGAAAGGATGTGAACTTAGACCCATTCTTTTAAATAAAATAAAATAAGTCCACATACCTAATTAATACATTAATATAATTATGCAGTCCATTTAATTAAAATGTACAATTATATAATTAATGTATTAATGGAATGCTAATTGCACCCCATAGGCCTACCCAAAACTTTCCAGAGTCTTGGCCGCTCATTCTAAGTGATTGAAGAGTTACCGCGGATCTTGATCACACACATAGCCACACCTTTTCAACTATTTTGGGTTATGGAACCCAAAAACAATTCTGAATGGACCCAACATTTGGTCCGATAGAATATGTTAAGTGACTCATGCAAGTTCGTATAGATTGGGGATCTTGGCGGGCTATATAAATTTAAGCTCCAATATATTAACCTAATCATAATCATCCCATGATTCATTTAGGTTCAATATATTAGTTTTAGCTCATTCCACTAAATAACCAAAACTGAACTCTTAAATAAAAATAGAACAAGATAGTGTTTCTCATTTGTACCCTATACAATCTTATTAGGAGATAGTGTATCCTCGTAAAAAATACCAGTAATCGCCAAAAGCTCATAGATTGACAATAGCTCTCCAAGTTACCAATTTTAATCATACTACCATACCTTTAAACTTAGATATTTTGACTTTTTTAGAAATTATGTTTCAAGAAGCACTATTGAAAACTTAACATTAAGATTTAATATCCAATACCTCAAAAGACACATGTGATGGTTTTATACTCTTATTTGATAAATGGAGCCACGATATCCAAATCTATAAATGAAGTCCTCTATAATTAACAAGTGAATAGCACCAAACTATCGAGGATAGACATTACGTAATCGTACTTATTGATAGCTCAAATGATGTCAGTTGCAACCATAAGTCTATAATTTATTTTAGGATTGAGATAGACTCTCTGATTGTGACAGGCCCCTAACCTACTATCTTACGCTAGGCGACCTGCCGGCAATCCCACGGTAACTTCCCAGTCGAGGTTCGCCCCGCTAAAAGGTTTCCGTGAAGCTAAGCCATTACTTATCCTGTAAATCTGAGTAATGTTTTTTTTATATATAAAAGCTATTTTATTAAAACTTTAGCAGCATAACGGCTGCATCTTGAAATATTCCCATTACCTGTAAAACAATTTAAAAACCTAAAAATTCAAACACTTTCTCCACTACCTTTAGGACTTCAGATCCATCATAAAAATACAACACAACTCAACCACAAATTCAAAGTAAGCGAAAGTGGGCAAATCCAATTTTAAATAAAATATTTGTGTACTAAAAAAATAATACTTAAGGTATTCTTCAAAATATAATTTTACATAAGTGTTACAATAAAATATAATACATATTTTATCCTTTAAATTTTCGAAGACATACTTAAAACAGTCACAGCAATGGCTGACTAGTCTTGCTGGTCCTGGGAGTCCCTGCAATATCTGCACCGGTACCTGAGAGGTTGGTTTATAAAACATAAAAATATAGTGAACTAAACGAGTTCAGTGAGTGTTATTAGTTTATAAACAAATATAATCTTTTTAATTCAAACCTCCCTGATTTTCTGAAAACTATACTGAAATGCGTAATAATAAAATCTTTCTTGTTTTCATAAAAACTGTACTAAATGCATAATAATAAAATTTTCTTAATTCCTGGAAACGGTACTAAAATACATAATAATAAAACTTCTCCTATTTTTTGAAAACTGCACTGAAATCTGTTTCATAAAAACTATACTGAAATCTGTATTGAAATGCATAACATAATAGTAAAACTTTTTCTATTTTCTGAATACCGTACTAAAAAGCATAACTATAAAACTTTTTCTATTCACTGAAAACTGTGTTAAAATCTTTTTCATAAAAAAACTGTTCTGAAATTTGTTTCCCATAAACTGTTTTCAGTGGTGGTTATAAAATCATCGAAAATATTACTACTGAAAATCACCAACCACTGATGGCCTTTTTCCTAAGAATACCCAAGATAAAGTACAAGGAACCTCGGTTCGCATCGTACTGAGATCTGGGATTCGCCTATACTGGGCCTCAGCCCAAGTTTGCCCCGCGAGCCCATCCTGTAAATAAACTGATTTACGTAGCAGAAATCCTACATCGCCATGTAGAAGCTAGCGTGCTAACTCAATATATACCCCGGAATGTGCAGAGGGCAACACACTGACAACTGACACACTAGCCCAATTGCCTACTTAGCGGGATTTATGGTTAGTATGACACCCAAACCTTGACCTACCATGCACGTCCAGGATACCTCTGATCGGTTTCTGAATACTGATTTCTTAATGCTGAATACTAGGGTTTCGTTATAGACCAAAAATCTTAAAATCTTTAGTTTATTTTCATTTCCAAAATCATGGCTACATTTAGAGAATAAAATCATAACTTTCCATGAATTTATATAAAACATATTACTAAAATGAAATGCACTTTTCATAAACTAAATTTAACACTCACTTGAATAAAATAATAACTTTCCATAAATTTGTATAAAACATATTATGAAAGTCAAATGCACTTTCATAAAATAATTTGAACATTCACTTGAATAAAATGATAACTTGCCATAAACTTGCATAAAACGTATTATGAAAATAAACTATACTTTGCATAAAGTAGTTTTAACATTCGCTTGAATAAAATAGTTTAAACACTCACATAAAATATATTATTAAAATAAAATTAGCTTTGCATAACATTGTTTTAAACATTCACTTAAATAAAATAGTTTAAACACTTGCTTGACAATATTACTAAAATGAAATACATTTTGCATAAAGTGGTTTAACACTCACCTTTTCGTTACTAACTTTCCAAGCACCATTCCGATTTTCCTACACATTTTCACATTCTTCTTTTTAGAAAATGCCATACTCAAACTCATTCACACAATCATTTGCACAAGAGCAAATAAAATCATCCAAACTACTTAAAACAATTCCCTAATTCTTATGGCATTATTTTGGCCATAACTTGAGTATTTTATTTCCGATTCTTTTCCTTCAAGTTCCTACATTTAAATGTGATGTTTCGGCACATTCCTAGGCATAAAATTAATCCAATTACATCACATATCATTTTCAACCTTTTACAACAACCCATGTCATCGTTCTTTTCTACACTTACCACATTTTTCTTCTCTTTTTAATTTTCATCACTTCCTCCCACTTTACCACACTTGAATAACTATTACTACACATTAGCATGGAGAAAAGTTTAACTCAACCATCACATGCATAAATTTCTTCATCATGAATTCACTAAAAATATTCTTTCAATTTCTTAGCATAAATTGCATGAAAATTACACCAATTTCTATACTAGTGCCCTAACATGCATAGATTAAAATTTTCAAATAAAATCACACCAAACCCTAGCTTAATCACACACTAATCTTTGTCAACTTAACGTACATAATTTTCCTTTGCTTAGTAATATCAAATCCAACATCATCCAACTTGATTTAAACTAATTATAACATCAATTCAAGTTTACTTCAAAAATTCCCAACAAACTAGTAACTCACTTTCCACTTCATGACCTTAAATCCTCTTGCTTGGTTTGAACACTTGTTTGATGTGAAAATCCCTAAATTCATACATCAAAATCATCACCCAAACACTAAGAATTTATTTCACAATTCACAAAATTAGTGCACAACCTTACTCCTAGACTTGTAAGGTAAGCTTGTATGGCCTTGAGAACCCTTGAGAATGGCTTGAAAAATGCCTTGGATTTCTTTTTCTTCTTCTTCTCCCCTTGGCCGAATTGCTTCTCTTCCTCTCCTCTCTTAGCCGATTTTCTCTTCTCTCTTTCTCTTGAATTCTTTCAATTTCTTTCATGACTTATTCTATTTATAGTACTTGATTTTCCTTAACTTTTGCCCTTAAACTATCTTGAAATTTACAAGAGTGCTATTGGTTAGAGATGATGAGATTTGATTGGTTAAACTCTAATGGAACTCTAATTGCTAGTTGATTTTTAACTAATTACATAAAAATCCACTTACTTTTTCCACAAATATCCATTTACTTTTAAAACACCAATCAATTTAATCCATCTCAAATTACTTTTCCATCAACCAATCAAATTACACCATCTCATTTAAAACACCAATTAAATTACACCATCTCATGTGTCACCAAATATTTATTATTTAACTTCCAAAAATATCCCTAATACTCCGAATTTATGGGAAATCCTTACTAGGAATTTCGAAACTTATAATTGAATTTCGTATACACTTTACGGAGCCTTACTAACCATCCGAAACTGTTCCGAACATTTTTTAAGCCTTTAATACCCGTCCGGACGCATTTCGTAACTTTTCCGGGTCTCCGAACACCTTTTCGAAAACCTCTGAATCCGTCCAATAAATTCCATTATAGCACCATTAATACTTCTAACATTCAATTTACTCATAATAAGAGCATAGTTATTCGCATATATACCGTACAATAAATTCTGAAAAAATATATTACAATACCTATACATATACAGTACAAACTATTGGGAGGGTGTATTACAGATTGTCCTCCTGTGAAAACTTTAATCCGTTGATGGTTATGGATAAAGTATTTCACTGTGATCCTATTTAGTAAACCAGATGCACTAGATCCTTTTGCCCAAAGACAATGCACTTTGTTGATTTTAGACTCATCATAACACATTTGATTCCACTCAAATGCTAGCAAAAAAATCAACAACTTTATCAATATAATGGCGCCCAACATTTATTTTAAGTTGTGAATGTTATTCAAGATTAACTAAAGAATTATATCTACCTCATACATATCCAGATGCATGAACAATTCTTCATTTCTCATAGTCTTTTAAACTTATAATTATTCACATTTAATAATTATAATATTACACTATAAAAGGTATAAGATTTGTTTAACCAAAATCATTTTTAATATAAAAATATTGTTAAATTACAATATTACACTCTTACTATTGAGCATAATCCTAACATCATTTTCCTGGCCAGGTTCTCCTTACCTTATTTTTCATTCAAAAGAATGGCTGCATCAAGTTTCTTCAAAAGTTCTGGAGTTGCATCGTCTTTGAAGAAAGCATTTCTCTCATCCCCTTTACGTACTCCTGATGCATGAAACTGTCAAAAACAGGAGACCTCTTATACCGATCCACTACTCGGATTTCCTATTCCACCCCGGCTCCCTCAATTGTTACTTCATAGGCTTCGATCTTGTCCAACAACTCTTGCCTTTGCATCTCCATGAAAGGATTTTTAGAAAAGATTTAATTATTATATAACTTGCGGAATTAGGTTTTAAAAATTTTCTTTGTTTGAAAAACAATTTTTTTTTTCAACCAGGAACGAGTTCCTGGATATACGCAGAAAAAGATTTGTGAAACTACATACCTTTTTCTTGATTTTCTTTTTTCATAATCTTCGATCTACCACAAGATCTTCCGAGCTACAACCTGCGGTCTGACAATGCGTGTGTGGGCACGTTACGGCAAGAGATGGAGGTCACAGGTAAATAATGGACGGAGAATCTCTTCTCCCTAGGGCTGGCCGAATCCTGCAAGAAAGGGAAGAGTTAGAAAAACTTTTTTTTTTCTCTCTTTTTGTCTTGGCCGAACTCTTTTTTTTTTTTTTTGTATTGGTTAAGTCAATTTTTCTAAACATATAACTCTTATATACTAGCTCTTTAGGGTTTTAGTTTGACCAGGTCAAATATGATTCTAAATTCTATTTTATTTTAGTCTCCCTAAAGACTTGAACCTGTGATCTTTGGAACTATTAAAATAATCCTATTATTTTAATTCATTTGTCCCTGTCACAGTTTGATACCACAACCTCCTATTTAATAAATAGAATTAATAATTAATAATTATTAATTTGTATTATTTTATTAAATATTTAATTAGTTAAATAATCACATTATTTAATTATTCTCTTTTAATTAAATCGTATTACTTCCGTAACACTATTAATTGGACCATCCAATTAATCTACCGTGACCCTCGTTACCAACAACCATAAGGACTAGCAAGAAGGCCTAATGAACCCACAGTTTTGAACTCCAATAATACTTAGTAATATTAATTAAAACTCTTTAATTAATATTTCAAGATTATTAACCTCGGTGTTATTCCACTAAAACCCGAGGCTGTACTCTCAGAACTGTAGACATGTTTATACAATCTAAAGTCCCAGCGTCCATTAATATAACTATTTGCATATAGTGTGATCCTCTACAAGTAGTTCATAACTAGAGCTGGATTATAAAATCCGTTATACCCCTTTAGAAATATATTTTCCTTTAAGCATCATTGATTCTATAATGAACAATTAAAGCATGTCTTCCTCACGGAAGAAGGATAGGCCTCATAATTATGACGGGACCTGCCCCAAAATCCTCTACTGTAGACTTCAGAGGCCCTGCCGGGCACTACAGTGGAAATCTCCCAGAATCTAATTGGCAAAACTAGAAGATTCCATAAAGCAAACCCTTTTTAACTTTTATAATTCTAATAACATTCTAAGAGAAAGGTTGTGGATATTATTTTTTTTCGGCAGAGTCTCCCATGTTTTTCTAAAATTTACCAAATTCAGGAGACCTGCATAAAAACTAAACACTTCTATAATAGTTCAAATCTCAATAACTGTGGATCTCCGGTCCATATCAACAAATCAATCACAACCCAAACAGTTTAAATATCAAAATAGAAAATTATCAAAAATATGAATTCACTAAAATATTTACTTAAAATCATTAAATTGATTTTTAGATGAAACATGTACTCATATGCACATGTTTACACCAAAAATCATGTGACTACTTAAATACCAAAAACATGTTTACACAAAAACCTATATATTACATTTACATGACCAAAAGTAATGAACAACTGATAATATAAAAACCAAAATAAATGCAATCGTCGTCTTAGGCCCACTTAATTCGCTGTAGGAGACCTAGTTGCGTGAGCACCACTCGTACCTGCACCTGTATCAGGTTTTAAAATATAAAAAACAAAAAGAAGAGTGAGCTAAAGGAGCTCAGTGAGTGCGTTTCCAATTTACTAAGAAACCTTTAATATAATAAGATTAACTTTGAATTTAACTGAAACTTTTCAAACTTTCTGCTATTGCTGAAAACTGATAAATTGAAGTAATATACTTTTTAAATACAAGCTGAGAATTTAAAACTATAAAATCTAATGGCCAAGCCTAAAATAATTACTTTTAATTTAACACTTAAATAATTAAAATTCTATTCTAAATTTTGACTTGGCCACTTTTTTTAAAACTGAAAAGCTGAGATAATATACTTTTCTGATAATGCCAATTGGAAACCCATATCTGCTAATCCATAGGGCGAATCTAGTAGCATTCCAAAGTTCGCCCTTGACGGGCAACTGCCTTCGGAACTATCTAAACAGGGGTTGGGTACTAACTAGAAAGCTCGCAAGGATCCAAAAAGGAATTTACCCCAAGGGGGTTCGTCAGCTCTGGACTTGGTAGTAAAGAGCACTTTTGTCTGGTGTCGATCTACCGAAATTGATCATTTTGCAAACAGGGGTTGGGTACTGACGTCGCACCATATGGACTATGTCACCAGGCGACTAATCTGGTGCCGCTCTATGTGACTCTAATAAAATTTTATAAAAGACATATCGCTAACTGTGCGACGGAATAATATATCGCCTACACATAGCGAGATAACACCCTATAAGTGTGTGGGCGACTGACTAACTCGACAGACACAACCCCCTTGAAGTTAGTGACTTGTTCCCCCTTAACTTACCCTACACAAATGGGGTGTACCGGCTGGGTCTTACTGCTGATAAATTTGATAATCTGATAATTTTATAATTCTGATAATAGATGGGTATCCTATTGGCCTGAAAAATATTTATTATTGTTTAACTAGTTTAATATTAAAATGGTCATAGGACATAAATCATAAAATCTAAATGTAATATACTTTTAATCATTTTAATACACTATGCATAAAATTTAAATCGATAAGGAATTAAATGTAAAACAATTATATTTGTAATAAAACCAATAAGTTATTTTTTTTTGCACTCACTTTTCCTTCCAAGCTGTCTCTTTTTCTCCCACACTATGGTGATTTCTCCCTAAAACAATATATTTTAAATCAATCATTAATATAAATACTACAACTTACCCAAAAACTCAATTAACACACGTAAGGCATTTAAATTATAAAATGCCAACATTAAAGTCCTTGATTTCCTTTTCCTTTAATCCTCTGTTTATTTCTTGGTTTCTTGTATACAATATATAGCAAATTCCTTAAATTATTACAACTCTTATCAACCACCAAACACAACATCACAAAACCCCATAATGCAAGTTCACTAGTTTGAGAGCTATTTTGATTCCTTACTTAATAATTCCAATTCATACCATCAATTAACTCAAAAACACTCCAATTACTCAAATAATATCTCAATTTACAAATCCAAACTTAAAATCATAAAACTCCCAAAACCTTGCCTTACTAGTTTAGGTAGAAATCTCAATGGATGATTCCTTTGCTTTACCCACTTGATTTTCACTTGAATCAACTTAAATCCTGCTAATTTCAAGCAAAAACACCACAAGAACTCAATCAATTTAAGTAAGGAAATTATAATATCAACACAATTCCAAAACAACTCAACTTCATCAACACTTACCCGAAGTCCTCCTTGACTCTTCTTGCTCTTCTTCTTCTTCTTCTTCTCACCAAGCTTTAACTTTTCTTCTTCTTTCCTCTTCTCCCTTCTTCTTCTTTCACGCCATGCTCAATTTTTTCTTTTTTCTTTTTCTTATAAGTCACGGTTGAAATGAAGAAACGTTGAGTTGGTTCTAGACTTTTCTAACTTTTTATACAAAGGGTGAGAAGGGCTTTTATGATGGGCCTTGATGTGTTGGGCTTCTCTATTCACTTCTTTAATTCCTTATTGGGTTGGGCTTTTATATCCACTTGTTTACATTTTCCATGATTTGTGTTTTCTTTGCATTAATATTTCCAAGCTCAATAGAAACCTGACTAATATTCCACACTTGTTAATCTATAAAAAACAAATTGACTTCTAATTAGTGGTAAATTAATAATTCTTATAACTCCTTTAATACTAATATTCGAATTTTAGATTTTAAAATAAATTCTGGGAATCGGGTTTTACAATTTCACCCCTCCTTAAAATAAATTTTGTCCTTGAAATTCAACTACATACCTGATTAGAATAGATAGGGATACTACGTCCGCATCTGATCCTCACGTTTCCACGTAGCCTCCTCTACTTCGTGGTTCACCCACAAGACCTTCACAAGAGGGATTACTCTATTCCGAATAACTTGTTCCTTGCGATCTAAAATCTGTACTGGTTGTTCTTCATAAGTCAAGTTCTCCTTCAACTCTATTGGCTGCTCCCTTAAAACATGTGAAAGGTCTGTAATGTATTTGCAGAGCATGGACACGTGGAAGACATTGTGGATTCTGGCCAACTCTGCTTGCAACTTTAGGCGATACGCCACTTCCCTGGCCCTTTCTACTGTCTCAAAAGGTTTAATATATCTGGGACTCAGCTTTCCTCACTTCCCGAATCTTAATACTCCCTTCCATGGCGATATTCTGAGGAACACTCTATCACTAACCTGAAACTCTAAATCCCTTCGTTGATTGTCCGCATAGCTTTTCTGTCTGTCACTTGCTATTTTCAATCTATCTCTGATAATTATGATTTTCTCTGAGGTGATCTGGACAATCTCTGAACCAATTAACTTCATTTTACCTACCTCGTCCCACCATACTGGAGTCCGATATTTTCTTCCATATAGAGCTTCATATGGGGCCATTCCAATGTTGGACTGATAATTTTTATTGTACGCGAACTCCATCAACGGCAGATGAGTGTCCCAGCTACCCTTAAACTTCATTACGCAAGCTCTTAGCATATCCTCTAAGGTCTGAATGGTTCTCTCTCACTGACCATCCGTATATGGATGGAACGCTGTATTGAAATTCAATCTAGTGCCTAGAGCTTTCTGCAAGCTGGGCTAGAATCGAGAAGTGAATCTCGGATCTCTATCAGATACTATGGACACTGGCGTACTAAAAGCCATACTATTTCATCTACATACAACTAGGCCAACTTATCCATGGAGTAATTATTTCTGATGAGTAGGAAATGGGCTGATTTCGTCAATATATCCACGATCACCCATATCACATCATGGCCACTCTGGTTACGCGGGATTCTTACCACAAAATCCATGGTAATCCTTTCCTATTTCCACTCTAGGATCAGGAGTGGCTGTAAGAGTCCTGTAGGTTTCTGGCACTCAACCTTCACTTGCTAGCAAGTCAGGCATCTGGAGACGAACTCTGCTATATCTTTCTTTATACCCTTCCACCAGTAATGCTTCTTAAGAGTACGGTACATTTTCGTGCTCCCCGGATGCATAACATAAGCAGAAGAGTGAGCTTCCTCCATAATTTCTCTTTTCAACTCCTCAACATTTGGTACACAAAGGCTTTTGTAACATCCCAAATTTCGGATAATTAATTTTGAATAGGTGGATCTAAAATTTTTGTGAGTTGAGGGGTATAAATATAATTAAATGTATGCTTATTTTTATAGTTTCCAGGTGGACCAAATTGAACGGTCGAAAATGATGTACGAAGAGAAGAGTGAAAAAACTGAGACAGTGAGTATCGCGACCACTCATCGCGACCTGAGATCGCGATGAGCTGCTCGCGATGAAAAATGGTGATTCTTGGCAGTGAGCACCGCGATCAGTCACCGCGACCACAGATCGCGATAAACTGATCGCGATAAAAAAATGAAATTCGGGCAGTGAGCATGGCAACCACCATCGCGACCAAGATACCGCGACGTGTGATCGCGATGAAGGCGGTGGAGTTGCTCCAAAGAGTAACGCGACCTGGTGGCGCGACCACAGATCACGACGACGGTTGCGATGACCGAAATAATATATAAAAAAAAATTTGGCTTTTCACAAAAGCCAACAAAACAGAACAGAGGAAAAGAGAGAGGGAGAGACCGAGAAAAAGAAGAAAGAAGAGAAAGAAGAAGAAGAAAGAAAGAAGAAGAAGAAGAAGAAAAGAAGAGGAAGGAAAGAGAAGAGGGAAGTGAAGGAGAAAGAGAAAGGGAAGTAAAAACAAACCTAGAAACGCGATTTGTCAAAAGAAAACGGTATCCAGGTTGGTGTACACCCGTTTTCGAATTCCTTACAAAAGTATTAAGTAGTTTTAGTTTGAATCTGCGATTTATTTGAAGAATTTTGTTATTATGTGTTTATAATACATTCTTTGGAATGATTTTATATTTTTTAGCGTATTTTACTCGTATTTCGATCGTATTTCACTTATTACGATTTCATTGAAATTACTCGTGTTAGAATCTTGTCTGAATATTGGTTACCTTTCATGAAATCATATATGTATATTTTGAGAATATCGTTTGAATTTATTGAGTGACCATTGATTGTAAATTATAGTGAATATTTGAAAATGTTTTATCGAAACGGCCCTAGGATACTTAGACATAGAAATGGATATAGGAGGTTGGTATATCAGTTGGGTTCAGTGAGCAGTACTGCACCGACATTGACATTGCTATTGATGATTTATTATGTACCTCCTCATGGATTCGTCCAGGGGTAGGGAGACACGTACCTCCTCACGGATTCGTCCAGGGGTAGGGAGACACGTACCTCCTCACGGATTCGTCCTGGGGTAGGGAGACACGTACCTTCCTAAGGATTCATTCCTGGGATAGGGAGATATGTACCTCTCTAGGGTCCGAACCCTCAGTCCTAGGGTAGGGAGATATGTACCACTCTTAGTATTCGTCCTAGGGTGGGAGTTATGTTCGACAGACAGCCACTGTGGTAGAACGACCCATATTCCAGTCCTGGTTTATGTTGAGTATTCTAGAGGGCCAGAATTGAAGTGATTTGAATAATGTGTTTATAAGTGAATTTCAGAATTGCTTTTTATACGTTTATGTTTATAATATAAATGATTTTATACGTCCTGGAATTGTGATGAGTTGTTTATATAGAATTGATTTCATCAGTTTTAGTTTTGTAAATGATTTGCATTGTAATATGTACATATCTAATTTTATTTTGCCATTTTGTTTATTAAGTAAAGTTGTTTATGATTTTAATATTTGAGTTTAGTGTACACCCACTAAGCAGTATTGCTTAGCGCGTTAGTTTTGTTTCTAACGCGTAGGTAATAAAGATACCGAGGACGGAAAAGACTAAAGAGGCACCAGCTGCAGAGGAAAGTTCAGAGTCATATTCATCATCCTTGGGGTAGTTACTTAAATAGATACTTCTGTAGAATGTAACTTGATATGCATGCATATATAGAGAGTTTGTAATTATGTTTTGTAATTATGTACTGTACTTAATTATTTTATACTTTCTGTTTTACATTTTTCGAAGGACTGTAATTAATGAAATATTTTATAAACTGTTTGAAAGTCGCACTAAACGGCAGAGTGCGCATTTGATTGAAAATGATATTTGAAGTGTTATTGTGATTTTTATTTGATTTGAGTTGTGGAAAAACAGGTTTTGGAAAATCCGAAAAACAAAGGAAACTCTGCCGAAATTTTTGAAAATATGATTTGATGGGCTCACTCGAAAATGTTTTCTAAATTATGTGGTTTTCCAATGGTTTGAAAATTTATTTGATGGGCTCACAATGGTTTGAAACTTTATGAAGTGACTTGAGAAAGAGTTTTGAAAACCCGGTAACGCTCCCTGGGTCGATCCAATAGGGTCGGGTCAGGGGGTGTTACATCTTTAACCCAACGCAACTGTACCATCCCCTCTTTTTATTTTTTTGGTTTCTAATATACAATATATAGCAAATTCCTTAAATTATTACAACTCTTATCAACCACCAAACACAACATCACAAAACCCCATAATGCAAGTTCACTAGTTTGAGAGCTATTTTGATTCCTTACTTAATAATTCCAATTCATGTCATCAATTAACTCAAAAACACTCCAATTACTTAAATAATATCTCAATTTACAAATCCAAACTTAAAATCATAAAACCCCCAAAACCTTACCTTACTAGTTTGGATAGAAATCTCAATGGATGATTCCTTTACTTTACCCACTTGATTTTCACTTAAATCAACTTAAATCTAACTAATTTCAAGTAAAAACACCACAAGAACTCAATCAATTTAAGCAAGGAAATTATAATATCAACACAATTTCAAAACAACTCAACTTCATCAACACTTACTTGAAGTCCTCCTTGACTCTTCTTGCTCTTCTTTTTCTTCTTCTCACCAAGCTTCAACTTTTCTTCTTCTTTCATCTTCTCTCTTCTTCTTCTTCTTTCACGCCAAGCTCAATTTTTTTCTTTTTTCTTTTTCTTTGTAAGTCACGGTTGAAATGAAGAAAAGTTGAGTTAGTTCTAGACTTTTCTAGCTTTTTATGCAAAGGGTGAGAAGGGCTTTTATGGCCTTGATGTGTTTGGCTTCTCTATTCACTTCTTTAATTCCTTATTGGGTTGGGCTTTTATATCCACTTGTTTACATTTTCCATGATTTGTGTTTTCTTTGCATTAATATTTCCAAGCCCAATAGAAACATTATCAATATTCCACAGTTGTTAATCCATAAAAAACAAATTGACTTCTAATTAGTGGTAAATTAATAATTCTTATAACTCCTTTAATACTAATATTCGAATTTTAGATTTTAAAATAAATCCTGGGAATCGAGTTTTACAATTGTCCAAGCCCTGAATCAACACTTAAGGGAACTACTCATCTACTTCAATCAAGAAGGAGTAGATTCCACTATTGTGTTCAAACCTTCACAGCCATAAGTCAAACTGCAACTCCAAGATACAGAGGTATTGGTCGAGATTCGCATCGACCTCACTCATAGTAAATCAAAATCCATGATCCAACCTAAAGGAGTCGATAAGGCACTCAGAATTAATAGCACCTATAAATAGCCATTGCTTATCGATATATATATATGAATCTCATCTACTAATAGATCTTGGTAAGAGATTCATATAAATCGTGGCCCAGTCCTATATGATCTCATCATACAAGGTACATCCATTCTCATATCAGCTACACAAACAGTCTAGGATAAGACCACCATACTATACAGAATGGACCGTAACAATAGATCAATCACAAACAAAGTACCCAACTTTGTTCGCTCTCTACGGACTCTTTAAATTTCATGTTCAAAATGAATCCTGTTTGTATATGACCTTCATATACTCATTCTGATATTACATCTCACAATCTAGGATGTTCTTGCATAATATGAATGTACTACTGAATATAAAACACTTATAAGCTTGAATGATAATTTGAATAATTCTCATTAAGTCCTTAACCGTTTATATTTACAAGTTTTAGGGCATAAATCCCAACACCCCACCTAAACCAGTCGATTCTTGAGTTCGTATCGACCCTTAATATATTCGTCAAGCTAAGCGGTCAAAGACGATATAGCCTTTTCCTTCTCTACAGAAAGTGCGACATTCGCATTCTATACGACAACCACTCGCTTATGAAGAGCATATCTCTACTTAATCACAGCGCCCTTCTCACGGATGCCCGTATCTCTCTCCTTGGCAACAACATCCATATTTGCTAAGAACTGCAAAAGAGAAATGTTTAAGATACCATTAATACATATATTAATAAAAATGCTACTCGAATACAAAATACACACCCAACGCAATTGAAAAATCCATATAAGATTGGATCTGGCTCTCCAATGATCCAGATAAAAACCCCTCGACGCCAATGCTATCCTTCAAAGAGACCTTCCCGGATATAGCACTCTTCATAATAGCATCGGTCGAAAGAGGGATGAGACTGATGCGGATTATATGCAACTCGCAAGTGTACGAGATCAACACAAGTAATAAAGAGTGAATATAGTATCGTTCCCACGAAGACAATGAATATCAATTACCAAAATTAACTCAACCTAATTCTATTTGGACTAACAATGCTTTAGAAATTGTAAATTAATAAAAAAAAACAATTGAAAACTATGATTCGAATTCAAGGGAATTGAGGCGTTAGGATATCCGATTTCACTTGGTTATTATTATCAAACACTCCTGAGTTACTATCTAGATTTTATTACCGATGGTTGAATGCGTGCTTAAACTAGATTAACCAATAATCTCTCTCAAGTATTACTAGAATTATTCCATCGCACACCAATACCCAATCTTTCGATGACTATTGAATGCGCGAGAACACATTAAGAATAAATAAACACAAAACAAGCAACACAAACCAATTCCTATATCTCTATGTAATCTAGTATATGATAGACATTAATACGAGCACGTGACGGGCGTCTCCTCTCTGTTCATAACCCAACCACCTATAATGATTCTAAGTGATGATCAGACACAATAGAAAGCAATAAACACAATAATATTTATTCAACACATCAATAACAAATCTAAATAAAAATAAACTCAATTGTAATCAATAATTAATAAACTAAGATCCATCATCAATCCTAACTATGGAAAATTAGTTCATGCTTGAGTAAAAGAACAAAGCAATAATATTCTTAAATCCTAGCATGACTAATTACAACAGAAAAGTAAAGGAGAAGAAATCTTAGAAAACTTCATTGATTCCCAATCGATTACTTTCCGAGATGATGCGAAATTGATGACGAACGCGATGCGAAGCGAAGATGATGTTGCTTCCAAACCCTAGAATTTCGACCTCCTCTTCTTGTTGGATGAGTTTCTATTTATAGTTTTCCCTAATAAGAGTTTGAGAAGGAAATAATGACTTGAAATCGTGCTAAAAAAGTGCTACCCACGGTAGCATGTCTTGGTCGCGCCATCTGATGAGAAAATCTACGAGCAAAAAAGCGCTACCTAAAAGCACTACCTGAGGTAGCGCTTCTTGACCGCGCCACCTGATGAAAGCATTATTCGAACCAAAAAGCACTACATAAAAGCGCTACCTGAGCTAGCACTTCTTGGTATCGTTTTTTGGTTAAAGAAATAGTGCTACCCAAGAGTGCTACCTAAGGTAGCATGTGCTTGGTAGCGGTTCACCTAGACTTGCTCTTAAACTTATTTCACGGTCTATTGATCTGAAATCATCCAAAACATCATCGATCATCGAATATCACCTGCACACTAAAGAAACACATCAAAACGTCCAATTTTCCTCAAGAATCGAGCAAAAACAATAAATAATGGGATCGCAAAATCATGCAAAATATAACATTATCATAGACGGGGGGAGTTATCAGCATGAGGGCACTGTCTCGCACTCAAGGACGAAGGTGGAATAACTGTATCTGGGATAGATGTCTCATCTAACCCAGTAGTCCCATTGTCTCTAACGTCAGCGAGGCCTTTACCACTACAAAAAAAAAGTGACCTGTAGTGACACATTTTTTAGTGACATATTTTCAATATATCACTGTAGGTATTATTTTATGACAAATTTAATTATTTGTCATTATATTTTTGGACCAAAAGCTCCCTTCCAAATTGTCTGTTAAAAACTCTGTTTCAATTGAGAGCTTTTCTAATAATTTGTCATAATTGAATAAAAATTAAATAAGTTGTGACAATTAATAAAATTAGTCACAAAATTAACTTGTAAAAAAAGAAATAAAATATTTTTTTGACTCATACAAATATAACAGTATTAAAATTAATTGCTCCGACTTTTTTATTGTATCACAAATTACTACATTTTATTTATTTATTTTATTTTTATCATGATTCCTAAACCCTATTAGGCTATTAAACAATTAGGGGCATTCACATATGTGAAGTCAGTGCTATTAACATGTTAATTTTTGAATAGACTTGTTTATTGAATGATAGGAAAAGAAAAGAAAAGAAATAATATTTTATAAATTAATTGATAAAAAAACGTGATCAATTAATACAAATTAGATGATCAATTTTGTGACAGATTTTATAATTTTATAATTTGTCACGAAAAATTAAAAAAATAGATAATTTGTGACAATTAATATCATTAGTCAGAAAATTAAATTATAAAAAAAATACATTTAACCAAAAAAAAAAGAAAAAAAAAAGTTTTTTTCTGACTCTTTCTGTCTTGCAGGGTGCAGCCAACCAAGGGAAGAAGACAAAGAGTTGTTTTCTCGCTCATCTGCTACCTCCATCTCTCTATCTATGATGTACCCACACATGCGTTATTAGACCGCGGGTCATAGCTTGGAAGGTTTGGTGGTGAATCGAGAAGTTAGATAATCAAAACGCAACAAAAGGTAATTGTAGTTACAAATCTCTATTCACGTATGTATAAGAACTCGTTCCTTCTGAAAAGAATTTTCAAAAGAAAAGAAAAATTTTTGAAACCTATTCCACTGCCTTTTATTTGATAAAATATTTTTTTCCCTTCACCCCCAACAAAAGGTACATTCATCGGTGAACGAACTCATCATGACCTTGTTTCTCGCCTCAAAACGTGTGAACCAGGGGCCAACAGGGAAACACCACGTCATAAATAAGTAAATGTAATCGCCGCCTTTTGAAATGTCTATTTTCTCTTTTTGAACTCGAACAGATGGATCCTCGTACGGCGACGTCTCATGGGTTGCAAGCTGTTATGCCCCATACGACATCTTTTTTCTTTTAGAATAAATCCCTTTTTACAAACCTTTTTTACTTAGGAAATCTAGGGGGTATTGTTATGGGTGATTTTTAAGTTGGGCTTATATATTATAAATCTATTCCAAAGGCCCAAGAGGACGATTCGGACCCAACATGTCCAAACAGGTCAATACGTACTTATTTAAGCAGAGGAAGTCATCGGCAGTAGTATAGACAAACCAAATATTTGCTCGAAGTACTTCTCGAATAAAGCGTATCAAAGAAGCTTTGAGCCATGTACCACAATTAATGCTCCTGCAGACCATTGTCGCCTATCAAATCAACTATATACTACCAGAATGAATCACCATTTTGTTCAGAATTGTGCGCATTCAATGCACCTAACAGCATTAAATGCACAAGCATTTAAACCTAAGCATGCCTATATAATGGCATTTAATGCGATGCGACCTGAACCATACAGTCAGTCATTTTCATCGAATACAGTTCTAAATAAATCATGATAGAAGAGAGAAATAAGCAGTCGACCGTCAGGGCACCAAAAGCAAACCAGGTGCAAACTGGAACCAAGCTAGGAAAATGTAGTTTTCCTATAAATAGCTCCGAAAGAGAGGAATAAGGTAACTTTTTACACATAAAAAACCCTAATACTCTTATCATTATTACAAGATCTTTATTTCCACAAAAAACTGACTTGATCATCGGAGCTTAATCGCCGGCACAAGTCCGGCACTCCTTAACGATCTTTCTTTGATTACAGATTTGGTCATCCGATGACTCTATCTTCAAGCTTTTATCGTAGCCGAGCACCTCAGCACAACGGCTAACCACTTCATTGCCTCGTGTATCGTGTTTGACTACTGTTGACCACATGATCCAATTTTCATTATCAACAACACCAATTCAATGAGATTGTGGGTTCAAATCATATCTCTTATCTTAAATTTAAAATTTGCAATTAAAAAAAGAAATCTTTAGAAAAAGTAAAGTATCATCTCTAGAATCTCTTTAGGTGATTGTCAAATAGTTATGATATTTTTTCTTAATTTCAAGTAGCTTGCAGCTTTTTCATTTTTAATTAAACAAGTACAAAATAAGTAGCTAACGTTTTAGAGGTGACCAAATTGATTCCTCATTTAGCTTTAGGAGAAGAGCAAACAACACCATAAGGGGCTGTTTGTTACAATGGATTAGACTGGAATTGGACAAATTCCGATCCAATCTATCGTTTGGTGATGGCACCGGACTGAACAATCCAATCCGGTGTCATCCATTTTAACCTGCTGTGGTAGGATAAATTCATTCTGCCACATATGGTGGGACAAATTTTGTCCCACCTTATATATATTAACAGCGTTTGTTTTTTTTCTTTTTTTAAACACAACTTTTTTTTTCTTTTTTTAAATACAATTTTTTTTTTTGACAAACTTACTTTTAACAGGACAAACTTACTTATTATTATAATTATTTATATATAAAATATCAAAATTATTTTAATAAATGTTAGAATATTTTAATATTAAAATAATTAATTCTAAATATTTATTTTAATCTAAATAATTTTATTTTTATTAAAATTGAATTTAAATAATTTTATTTTATTAAATTAAATTATATAATTTTATTTTATTAAATTAAATATAATTTTATTTAATTTAAAATTAATTGATATATCAATTTTATATTATCTTAGATATTAAACATAATTATATTACGTCCAACCTAATATAACAGCGAATAATAAATAGTACTTGTACCTTTATAATTTTTTTAATATGAATTAATTAATATAGTATATTTTATTTACAATGAATTCTAAAATATATATTATAAACATATTTAAATTTTATTTAGATTTATTTTAAATAATTTTAATTTAATTATATAATATTTAAAAATAATTTTATTTTACGTGAAATTAATTTAATTTAATTTAATTTTATTCAATCTCATTCTACACCAAACAAGGGACAGTACTATTTTTAATCATATCCATACTACTCCAAACACATCACAGTATTAATTAGTCCAATCCAATCTAATCCAATCCCATAAAAATAGTCTAATCTAATCCAATCAAATCCTATGAAACAAACGGGCCCTAAATTCCTTAAGGTTTGCTCTTTGACAAGCATAAACAAGTTTTTTGAAATGACACTCACCTCTCCTGTCAATTAATTTAGTCTGCATAACCAGATTTTAATAATCAAGCCTAACAAAATATGTACATTGACAACTTTTCCTTTAACCTTAATTGATTGGGTTGAAAATATGATTTTATACTTTAACTTTTTTAAATAGGGAAATTACACAAATTTTCGAAACATTTGATATAATTATATGAATAGATAAGATTTAGTCACATTAACACAAACCTCTCATGACATTACAAAATTATTACAAGGACATTCTTTACCATTAGATTTCAACCTTTAATGTCTAACGGTCAATGGTCAAAAGTGCAAAATATCTAAAATTTCCTTATTTTAATTTTTAAAAATTAAATAATTAATTTTTAATATATTAAATTGATTAAATAATTAAAAAATTAATTAAAAAGTTTTTTTTTTAATAAAAAAAAGGGGAACAGATCTAGTCCTTTAGAGAGAGGGCTCCATCTCTAGTGCATATATTATAATAATTTAAAAATCATTATAAATTCAAAATTTTTTTAATTTATCTTTTTTGTTTTGAGCTGTTATTTTATTTATATTCAAAATTTAATTTTTTTTCTTAATTCTTTTAAGCTAAACAGTGATTTTTTTTAATGTGGAAAGCCTGAAGGCCATATTTGGAACATGGGACTAGGAGTGGGATTGGACTATTTACTCCTAGTCCCATGTTTGGAACATGTTGGGATTGGACATATCCAATCCCAACAGTTCCACCTAATCCCATATTGGTGGGACTAAATAATCCCACCAATTTGGTGGGATTATTTAGTCCCACCAATTTAGTCCCACTTCCTTTTTTTTTTTTCTTTTCTAATATAATATAATATTTAATATAAATAAAAATTAATTTTATTTTATTTAAATTAATTTTAAATAATTTTATTTATTTTAAAAAAATAAATTTAATATCTCATTTAATGTTTTTCAAATAATATTCAATTTTATTTAGAAATATTTTTAAGTAAATTTAATTTAATATTTTTATTTTATTTAAAATGATTTTATTTATTTTAAAAATAATTTAAATATTTTGTTCATTCAAAAAAATATACATTTTTAATTAAATTAAATTTAAATATATTTTTTATTTAATTTAAAATTAATCTTATTTTTTATTTAAGTTAAAATGAATGTAATTTACTTTAAAATGTTTTCATTTATATGAAAATTAATTTAATAAATTTATTTTGATTTTATCCCATCCCATCCTATACCAAACAAAAGACAGTATTATTTTTAGTCCAGACTGCACCAAACACATCACAGTACTAATTTAGTCCAATCCAATCCAATCCAATCCCAGTCCAATCCAATCCCATAAAATAGTCCAATCCAATCCCGCGTACCAAACGGGGCGTTAAGACCGAATATAATGAAAGGTAATTTATTATTAGATATACTAATAATGATATTTCTATTCAGAACTGCTATTTTAGTTTTAGGAAGGATTATTTTGACAAGGTAAATTATTTCATAATTATTTTGAGTTTGTCGAAACCAAAGCTGCATATGTTTGAATATGAATTACAATGTTGACAATCTAATAGAAATAAATGCATTGTCAATTAAATAGAAATTCTAGAATTAATATATTTATGACAATGTTTTTAAATAATAAATTATAAGCAATGTTGATGATACATTAAATTATACATTTAAACTCAAATGTTGAGTTATAGTATTATCATTAATACGTTGGTATGCATCTTCTTAATTTTAACAGTGAACTCCTGAATAAAATTATAGGATAAAAAGAAGAATAAATTTATTGTTGAATCAATTAATTTTTAGAAGGTATATTATTAAAATCTCGCTATAGTTTAGTGTATTCGTCAAAATCTCCCTTCTCATTTCGGTTTTAGCTAAAATTTCCCATGTAGTTTAGTGTATTTATCAAAATTCCTGCTATAATCAATTTTAATTACCAATATTAAAATCCCCCTATAATTTAATGTATTAGTCAAAATCTCCCCATAGTTTCATTTATGGTCAAAATCCCCCCTGTAGTTTTATTTTATAGTTAATTTCCTCTCTACTATCAGTTTTAATTACCAAAATACTTATAACCATTAACTTTCTTGTTTAAAAATTTAGGGCACTAACGGTATAAAGGTAAATATATATATATATATATATATAATTAAAATATTTTAATTTATAATGTTAATAAATCTCTACCATCCATAATATGATGACATTAGAGATCAAATATAAAAAATTAAACAATTTAAAATTTTAAAATCTGTGGAGATGGACGGTGAAGGTCTATTTTTTAATTTTTAATTTTTTATGTATTTTTGTAAAAATATTTTGTGTTTATGATCCTATTCATCTATGGAGATGGATGATGGAGATTCTTTTTTTTAAAAAAAAAAAATTTTCTAATTTTTTTTTAAAAACGTTTTGGTATTTTTTTTAAAAAAATTTTGTGTTTATAATCTCCACTGCTTTTTTTTAACTTTTCAATTTTTATTTTTTTTTAACATTTTAAATTTAATCTCTAATGTTCATCATAATATGGAGATGGACGGTGAAAATCCATATTTTAATTTTTAATTTTTTTTGTAATTGTTTTTACAAAATCGGTATTTATGATCTCCACCTTCCATAGATGGACGGTGGAGATCTAACTTTTTTTATTTTTTAATATTTTAGATTTGATCTCTAATGTCCATCATAATATGGAGATGGACATGAAGATCAATATTTTTTTTCAAAAAAATTGTTTATAATTTTTTTAAAAATTATTGTATTTATAATCTCCACCGTCCATTTATTTACGGTGAAGATCTAATTTTTTTTAATATTTTAAATTTGATCTCTAATGTCCATCATAATATGGAGATGGACGGTGGAGATCCATTTTTTTTTATTTTTTTAAAAAAACTTTTGTAATTTTTTTTAAAAAAATTGTGTTTATGATCTCCACCGTCCATTTATGGATGACGGAGATCCAACTTTTTTTAATTTTTAGTTTTTTTATATTTGATCTCTAATGTCATCATATTATGGACGATAGAGATTCATTAACATTATAAATTAAAATATTTTAATATATTATATATAGATAGATATTTACCTTTATACCCTTAGTGCCCTAAAGTTTTTAATAGAAAGTTAATAGTTAAAAGTATTTTGGTAATTAAAGCTGACAGTAGGGGGAAATTGATTATAAAATAAAATTATAGGGGGATTTTGACCATAAATGAAACTATGAGGAGATTTTGACTAATACATCAAATTATAGGGGGATTTTAATAATATGCCTGACTGAAAAATTAACGGTCAATGGTATTTTGGTAATTAAAACTAACGGTTGGGAGAATTTTAACGAATACACCAAACTACAGGGGAATTTTAGCTAAAAATAAAATTAGAGGGAAATTTTAATAAATACATCAAACTATAAGAAAAATTTTAATAATATCCATTTTTAGAAAGATTGGCGTGAAATTTAGCATCAATCTCTATTGATTTTATCAACCTAACTCTAAAACTAAGTTATTTAATAACACCCATTGCATATGAAAACCCCAACTTGCTTTTCGTTAGACCCTTTCGTCTCTTTCTCACCTAATTCTACTTTCTCTCTTTTTTGGCTCTCTTTCTCTTCTCTTTTCCTCTCTTTTTTCTTCTCTCTTTCCTTTGCACGTGTGGATCTAATCATCTTGCAACACTGATTTTAGGTTTTTTATTTTGTTTTCATTTGAAACTTATAAATCACATCTCCATAAACATATATAAATCAGATCTTGCAATACTAATTTTTTGAGAATTCTCCAGCTTGAGCAAAAACCTCATCCATGAATTCCTGACTTATTCCATGATTTATAATATAGAAAAATCCATTATCCAAACACGCCCAAACCAACAAACAAAAAACATGCAAATTAAAAATAAAAGATTTAACGGAAGAACTTAATGATTTATTGTTGTGTTTTAATTTGATTAAAATTGAAAAGCAAGAGCCTGCTCGAGTAGATAAACGAATTGGTTAATGTGTTTCAACTTAATGGCTGTCTTTTCTGTATAGTTTGTGGCCACGACCTATCTTTTTTGTTGGTTGCGCTGCTAACTATAATTTGCACGAGATACATATATGTTGTATTTCCATTGGCTGGTAGGGGAATTTTTTTTCCAAAGCACCAAATAGGTGCTATTTTACTCAAACTAATAAATCAATACTATTTTTTCAAAATATTTTCTCATTAGTGTCATTTAAAAAAAAAAAAAACTTTTAATTTATATGATTTTGATATTACTTCTAACTTATTTGTGAAGATCTCCTTACTACATGAAGGGGATTGAGTTCTATGTTGATGAAATTCTTTGTGAAATTTAATAGAAAAAAAAATTGAGACCTAAATTATCTCAAAATTTAAGAATTTGATATGGTTTCGATTGTATACATATCGAATGATCACCTTTTAATAGAGATACAAATCGATGGAAATTTTTACTAGTGTCGTATATCATGTCCTAGTATTTTTTTTTTTAAAAAAGTAAAATTTTCAACATCTACTATATAGTGGGGGTTGAAATGAATATGAATAAAATTGTTTCTATTTGGGTAGTTGAAAGGAACAATTCTTAATCTTAAGTTTATCTCTAAGGCCCATTTTAAAACTAGTTTTCTAAAGCCCAATGAAGCCCAAAATCTCCACCTCGTGAATATCCAAGTTCATCTTGAACCAAGTTAGTTTAGACCCAGTCCAGTGCGTCACTAATTAAGTCAATAATGTCATATTTATCCCAAGGATCACGAAATTTGCCCACAATCTCGGCCCATAATCCTAGGGATCACACCAACATGCCTACAATTGGCTTTGCTTCGATAACTAATAACCTAGGATCCAAATTTGAAAAAGGTTTTCTGAAACTTAAAATCTCTGGACTTATTTTTTCTCACTTCAAGACATTGGCTTATAGTAGAACCAACGCCCTGTTGAACGAAGCATATTTATTCACATGTGTATGGTACAATAAGTTCTAGGAAAATATATTATAATACATATATGTACAGTACAAACTATTTGGAGGGTGTATTACAATTAATAAGTATTATTGGAGCTCAAAACTGTCAGTCCATTAGGTCCCCTTGCTAGCCCTTATAGTTATTGGTAACGAGGGTCACGGTAGATTAATTGGATTATCCAATTAATAGTGTTACGAAAGTAATACAATTTAATTAAAAGAGAATAATTAAATAATGTGATTATTTAATTAATTAAATATTTAATAAAATAATAGAAATTATTATTTATTAAATAGGAGGTTGTGAAATCAAACTGTGACAGGGACAAAGGAATTAAAATAATAGGATTATTTTAATAGTCCCAAAGATTACAGGTTCAAGTCTTTAATAGAATCCTATTTGACCTAGTCAAACTAAAACCCTAAAGAGCTAGTATATAAGAGTTATATGTCTAGAAAAATTGACCTAACTAATACAGAAAAAGAAAAGAGAGTTCAGCCAAGGCAAAAAGAGAGCAAAGAAAAAAAAAACGTTTTTCTGACTCTTCCCTTTCTTGCAGGATACGACCAGCCTTAAGGAGAAGAGATTCTCCGTCCATTCTTTTCCTATGACCTCCATCTCTTACCGAGACGTGCCCACACACGTGTTGTCAGACCGCGGGTCATAGCTTGGAAGATCTGGTGGTAAATTGAAGATTAAAAAAAAATCAAGAAAATGTATGTAGTTTTCACAAATCTTTTTCTGTGTATATATAGGAATTCGTTCCTAGTTGAAAAAAATTTTTGAAACCTAATTCCGCAAGTTATATGATAATCAAATCTTTTCTAAAACTCCCTTCAATTGGTATTAGAGTCTTTGATTCTAAGTTTATGTATATACACAAAAGAAAAAGAAAAACTACATCATTCTTGTTTATTATTTTTCTTTTTTTTATTTTTGATCTATGATATATTATTGTGTAGGCACGAATCTAGATTGTATGATTTGTTTTAATTGTTATATAATTTGATTGTATAATTTTTAAAAGCATAATTGGTTGTTAAATATATGGTGAATGGGTTATAGGTTTGTTTTTGTTTTTGGGCCAATTGTTTATGGCAAAGTTTTTTTTATCTGCTATATTTTTTATTTGTTATTCTTGTAATCGATCTGCCCTACGAAGAGTCGAAGAAGTTGATGATGCAAAGAAGAAACGAAAAAAAAAAAAAATGGGGCAGTTTGACAGCCCTGTGGACAGCCGCGCACACAAGTGCGCAGGCTGTTGAGCTTATCAGCACATGAGCGGCCGCGCGCACTGGGGCAGCGCCCAGCGGTCGCGTGTACCAGCGCACGGCCGCACGCCTAGTTGCACGCGGGTTGCTACTGCCCCTGTTTTTGGGCTGTTTCCCAATTTTTCCTCGGACAATTTTTTACAAGTTTTTTGGAAAATTATTGTTGAATATTTTCTGGAAAAAGTGCAGAAAGTTGGAGCGAAAACTTATGGGCGAAACGACCCACGAACGTGCGAGAAAGCGTGACTCATGCAAGGGCCGTGCGTGCCTTGCGTGCGCGTGGCTACATGGCTAATAGCCATATTTTCGCATGCGTTAGGGTTGTTTAAGGTTTCGTCTTGACCTAGGGTGTGTGTTAAAGTAACACGTGGACCTCTGGAAAAGATGTTGACTTTTGACAAAAATCAAGTTTGACTTGATTAGGAAAACAAAGACGAGAAGAATTCAACTCGGAAAAGAACTCTTGAAGACCAAAGAATATCTTGGGAATACAATTATAATTAGAGTTGTTTAAGTTAGATAACCCATGTCACTCGGTCAATTACGCATGCTTTAATTTTTTTTCATGTGATGTTTATATGGATTTAAAGTATTGTCATACATTTGAATGTCATCTAGATTATGTGTGCCTACATGCATAAATAATATGTCATGCGTAATTGTCATATTATATTGTTTTATTTTTAATGAGATTAAAATAGAAAACAATTTCATAAAATGGCAATTAAATAATGGATTTAGTTTTTAGGTGTAAAAGCTTGGTAATGTTCATTAATTAACTAATCAATCAATTAAAGAGTTTAATTAAAATGATTGGTTAGGTTCTTATAATTAATTAAGATTAATTAGATTAATTTTTTTAATTAAAGAACCGAATAATGAAATTAGTTTTTAGGAGTAAAAACTTAGTGAATCTCATTAATAACTAATATAAATATTAAAGTATTTAATTAAATTAGTTAGATCCATTTAAATGTTAGGTTTTAATTTGATTAAACACCAAAGACATAATTGCACCAAATAATGTGATTTAGTTTTAAATAGTTAAAACGTGGTAATTTCACATATAATTTCTAGTTTACTTAAATAGTTTATATAAATTAGAAATTGAATAATAAATTATTTTTTAAATGTTAAAATGGAATAATTTATTAAAACTAGTAAACTTAGATTTTATATTAGCCGTAGAATCTAAGTAAAGACTAGAAACATAGAGTTTTAGAAACTCTTAGATTATAGAAAATCCTACACTACCAATAGTGAGTGGGAGACGGATAGATGACACTATATCCCGTAGTCTCCATTATTAGTTCAATACCGTGAGACTTGAGTGGCGCCTCATGATAACTTTGTTTTCGTCCTCTCTAAGGAGGGTGTCTATGACAGTCGATACCAAGGTTGACTTCCTAACGGATAGGTTTTCATAATGTATTTTGGGACTGACCTAGCTTAACTGGGCACTCTCAAGTTAAGTTCATAAATTTTGAAACTAAAGCGATGGTTAGGTAATATAAGAATAAAGAGTTATTCTGGTGTATTATCTGATTGAGAATGTCTCGATCTAACATACAAGGATTTAACCTAGCTTAACTAGGCACTTACTTGTGGGATGTTGGATTATCCTGGCATAGCGACTATTATTTAGGGATTTTTTAGTTCATTAAAATTTATGCTCATGCATCATGTTTAATTTTATGTCGAACATATAGCATGAAATGAACATATGAATGAATGATATTAATTTAGATTTATTTCTTTAACTTTCAATAATGTCTTATGCTTTAATTTCCGTCATTGCCAACGAAAAATTAACCGGGAATAACTATACCAAATGGAAACATAACATGAATGCAATTATGGTCTGCAAAGACGTTAAATTTGTACTCACGCAAGAATGTCCTCCGCAGCCCGCTCCTAACGCACCCAGGCTCATTAAAGAAGCCTATGAGAAGTGGATTTCGGCTGATGAAAAGGCCCGCACTTTTTTGCTGGCCGGCATGACCGAGGTGCTTACGATGAAGCATAAGTCGATGACTTTCGCATTTGAGATAATGGAGTCATTGCAGGCCATGTTTGGACAACCCTCTAAGCAAAAGCGACACGAAGCTGTTAATTCTACTATGCTTGACTTTATGAAGGAGGGTACATCTGTTAGGGAACATGTCCTTAAGATGATGTGTTATTTCAACACCGCTGAAGTCAATGGTGGGACTATTGACGAGGCTTCCCAAGTGAGCATGATCATGACAACTCTTTTGAAGAGTTTTGATCAGTTCAGACGCAATTATGAGATGAACAAGTTGAAGTTCACACTCACCCAATTGGTGAATGAGCTCACTACTTATCAGTCCATGAAAAGGGACCATAAGGGCAAGACCGGTAAAGAAAATGTTGCTGAGCCATTTTCTTCAAGTTTAAAGAAGAGAAAGAGGTCTACTGGAAAGGCTAAGGTACAGCCAAAAAAGCCCGCTCCAAAGAAGAAACAGAGCACCAAGCCCAAAGCTGACAAGTCAAAAGGAAAGTGTTTCCATTGTGACAAGGTTGGCCATTGGAAGAGGAACTGTCCGAAGTACCTCGAAGAGCTCGCAGCCAAGAAGAAAGAGAAAGGTAAATTTGATTTACTCGTCCTTGAATCTTGTTTAGTGGAAGATGACTCTTCACATTGGATAGTTGATTCAGGGGGCCACTAATCATGTTTGTTCTTCTTTACAGTAGACTGAAGATTGGCAGCAGCTGGAGGAGGGGTTATTCGCTATGCACGTAGGATCAGGGGACGTCGTCTTAGCTAGAGTAGTGGGAGTAGTTAGACTCCAGTTTAAAAATAATTTTCTTTAGTTGGACAATGTTTATTTCATTCCTGAATTTACTAGGAATTTGATTTCTGTTTCCAGATTGCTTGAACATTTATATTCAATTTCTTTTAAAAATAAGTTAGTTATTGTTCCGAGAAATGGTTTGAATATATGTTCCGGTACGATAGAAAATAATTTGTAGGTTTTAAGACCGTTAATTCATACAACAGTGCTCAATACTGAATTGTTTAAAGTTGAAAAATCTAAAACAAAACGACAAAAGAATTCTCCAAATGATAACACATATTGTGGCATCTAAGACTTGGACATATAAACTTTGATAGGATAAACAAACTAGTTAAAAGTGGATCTTTAAGTCAGTTAAAGAGCGGCACCTTACCTGTTAATGAATCTTGTTTGAAGGGTAAAATGACCAAGAGACCTTTTACAGGAAAAGGTGTTAGAGCCACACAACCACTAGAACTCATACACTTAGACGTCTGCGAACCAATGAGTGATAGAGCTAAATGTGGTTATAAGTATTATGTCACATTTATTGATGACTACTCTAGATACGGGTATGTTTACCTAATGCAACGTAAGTCGAAAACTTTTGAAAGGTTCAAAAAATTCCGAGCTGAAGTTGAAAATCAATTAGGCAAAACAATCAAATCTCTACAATCAGAATGGTGTTGCGGAGAGGAGAAACAGGACCCTGATGGAAATGGTGAGATCTATGATTAGTTTCTCATCATTACCAAATTCCTTTTGGGGATATGCACTACAAACAGCGGCTTACATACTGAATGTAGTTCCATCCAAGTCTGTTAATAAAACTCCCTTAGAGTTGTCGAATCATTGTAAAGCCAATTTGTGCCATTTTCACGTATGGGGTGTCCAGTACATGTACTGAAGAACAGAAGTGGAAAGCTAGAACCTCATTCACAAGTATGCTTATTTGTAGGGTACTCAAATGAAACTCAAGGTGAATTCTTTTATAATCCGTAAGAAAATAAAGTGTTTGTATTAACAAACGCAACATTTCTTGAGGAGGATTATATGAGCAATCATAAACCTCAAAGTAAGATTGTGCTCAGTCAACAGGGTTTGTTAATGATTTTATTATTCCACAAACATCTAAGAGTCAGATAATTCCTAGTTAGGATACACTACCGCCTAGGCGTAGTAGGAGGGTTGTTCGAAAACTTGATTGCTACTTAGGCATTGGAGAGGCACAGAGTGTCGTTTATGATGATAGGGGATGATCCATTGACATTTAGACATGCAATGGAAGATTCTGACAAAGAGGAATGACTTAAAGCCATGAATCTCGAGATGGAATCCATGTACTCCAACTCAATCTGGGAACTTGTAGCCTTACCTGATGGGATAAAACCCATAGGCCGTAAGTGGATCTACAAGCATAAGAGAGGAGTAGACGGGAAAGTAGAGACCTTCAAGGCAAGGCTAATGGCTAAAGGTTACACTTAGAAGGAAGGCATCGACTATGATGAAACCTTCTCGCCAGTAGCTATGTTCAAGTATATTAGGATACTATTATCTATAGTCACCTATTTCGATTACGAAATTTGGTAAATGGAAGTCAAGACTGCATTCTTGAATGGCAATCTAGACCAGAACATCTACATGATGCAACCAGAGGGATTCGTATCCCAAGATCAAGAACAAAAGGTTTGTAAGCTGTAACGGTCCATTTATGGACTTAAGCAG
Source organism: Xanthoceras sorbifolium (assembly GCA_003430845.1). Lineage (NCBI taxonomy): Eukaryota > Viridiplantae > Streptophyta > Magnoliopsida > Sapindales > Sapindaceae > Xanthoceras > Xanthoceras sorbifolium. The sequence goes on from CM010618.1 coordinate 20,541,596, forward strand.
GCATCTAGATCTTGGAAAATTAAGATTGATACTGCGATCAAGACCTATGGCTTTGAGCAGAACGTTAATGAGCCTTGTGTATACAAGCGCATCATTGACAAGAAAGTAGTTTTCCTGGTCCTTTACGTAGATGATATCTTACTCATTGGGAATGACGTAGGGACATTATCAAAAGTAAAGGGTTGGCTTGTTAACCAATTCCAAATGAAAGATTTGGGAGAGACAAGTTATGTTCTAAGGATCCAACTAATAAGGGATCGCAAGAACAAACTGTTAACGATGTCTCAGGCATTGTATATCGACAAGATACTTGTGCTATTCTTGATGTAGAACTCCAAGAAAGGTAGTCTACCTTCGAGGCATGAAGTTCACCTGTCTAAGGAACAGTGTCCTTAGACACCTCAAGAAATTGAGGATATGAGGCGGATTCCCTATGCATCAGTATTAGATAGTCTTATGTATGCTATGCTATACATGAGACCCGACATCTGCTTCGCAGTTGGAGTAGCCAGTAGATATCGGTCCAACCTAAGATTGGTTCATTGGGTTACTGTTAAGCACATTCTCAAGTATCTTCGGAGAATGAGAAACTATATGCTAGTGTATTCCCATCCGGATTTGATTTCATTGGGATATACAGATTTTGACTTTCAGTCAGACAAGGATTCAAGAAAGTCTACGTCTAGATCAGTATTCACCCTTGGTGGTGGAGCCATAGTATGGAGGAGTATTAAGCAATCTTGCATTGCTGATTCTACCATGGAAGCCGAGTATGTACAACTTGTGAAGCAGCTAAGAAGGCTGGTTGGCTCCGGAAGTTCTTGAGTGATCTATAAGTTGTTTCAGATATGGATATGCCCATGACACTTTATTGTGATAATAGTGGAGTTCTGGCAAAAAGAGGGAAGTATATAGAAAGAAAATATCATCTCATCAGAGAGATAGTGCAACGAGGAGACGTGGCCGTGACGAAGACTGCGTTGCAAGATAACCTTGCTGATCCATTTACGAAGACTTTGACGGCTAAAGTGTTTGAAGGTCACCTAAAGAGTCTAGGATTACGAGACATGTCCCATCTGCTATAGTGCAAGTGGAAGATTGTTGAGATTTATACTTTAAAGCTTGTAAATGTAAACGGTTAAGGACTTAATAAGAATTATTCAAATTATCATTCAAGCTTATAAGTGTTTTATATTCAGTAGTACATTCATATTTTGCAAGAACATCCTAGATTGCAAGATGTAATCTCATAATGAGTATATAAAGGTCATATATAAAAATGATTCATTTTAAGGCATGCAATCTAAAGAGTCCGTAGAGAGCGAACAAAGCTGGGTACTTTGTTTGTGATGGATCTACTGTTGCGGTCCATTCTGTATAGTACGGTAGTTTTATCCTAGACCACTCGTCTAGTTGACATGAGAATGGAGGCACCTTGTATGATGAGATCATATAGGACCGGGCCATGATTTATATGAATCTCTCACCAAGATCCGTTAGTAGATGAGATTCATATATATCGATAAATGATGACTATTTATAGATGCTCTTAATCTTGAGTATCTTATCGACTCTTCCAGGTTGGATTATGGCTTTTGATTTACCATGAGTGAGGTCGATGTGAATCTCGATTAATACCTCCGTATCTTGGAGTTGCAGTTTAACTTGTGGCTGGGAAGGTTTGAACGCAATAGCGGAATCCACTCCTTCTCGATTGAAGTAAATAAGTAGTTCCCTTAAGTGTTGATTCAGGGCTTGGACAATTATGAGGCCGCTCCTTCTTCCTTGAGGAAGATAGGATTTAATTGTTCATTATAGAAGTAACGGTGCTTACAGGAAAAGATATTTCTAGAGGGGTATAACGGATTTTATGACCCAGCTCTAGTTATGAACTACTTGTGGAGGATTACACTATATGTAAATAGTTATATCAATGGACGCTGAGACTTCAAATTGTATAAACACGTCAACAGTTCTGAGAGTGCAGCCTTGGGTTTTTAGTATAATAACACCGAAGTTAATAATCGTAAAATATTAATTAAAAAGTTTTAATTAATATTACTAAGTATTATTGAAACTCAAAACTGTGGGTCTATTAGGTCCCCTTGTTAGCCCTTATAGTTGTTGGTAACGAGGGTCAGGGTAGATTAATTGGATGGTCCAATTAATAGTGTTACGAAAGTAATATGATTTAATTAAAAGAGAATAATTAAATATTTAATATAATAGAAATTATTAATTCTATTAATTAAATAGGAGGTTGCGGAATCAAACTGTGACAGGGTCAAAGGAATTAAAATAATAGGATTATTTTAATAGTCCCAAAGGTCACAGGTTCAAATCTTTAAAGAGACTAAAATAAAATAGGATTTAGAATCCTATTTGACCTAGTCAAATTAAAACCCTAAGGAGCCGTTTGTTGCATGGGTTTGGCTTGGGATTGGACAATTTTTTGTCCAATCCCATGTTTGGCCCATGCAACACAAGGATAAAAAATTTTTGTTGACTTTTTTTAACCCATTAGACCAGGTTAAAGTAAACCTCTCAATATGGTGGGTTACAACTTGTCCTACCTCTTTCTTCCTTTTTTTTTTTAATAAAATATTTTATTAAAATATTATATATCTTTAATATTAATAAAAATTAATTTTTAATAGTTCTATATATTTTTAAAAAATAATTTAAATAATTTATTTTATTTAAAATATTTTTTTAATTTAAATAATTTTATAATATATTTTATTTAAAATTACTTTTAAATAGTTTTATTATTTTTTATTAAATTTATTTTATTAATAAAATAATTTTTAATTTAATTTAATTTAAGTAATTTTTTTTTATTTAATCCAATCCGTACTGTACCAAACACATGACAGTACTAATTAGTTCAATCCTATCCAATCCAATCCAATCCCATAAAAATAGTCCAATCCAATCCAATCCAATCCCATGCAACAAACGGGCCCTAAGGGCGCGTTTGGCAGACAGGATTGGCTTGGACAGGACTAAATCCTAGGATTATACTGGATTAGACTAGTTTGGATTGGACTAGGACTTAGTCCTGACCTATGTTTGGTATGCATCGGATTAAAAGCTGGACTATTAAAATAGTCCAAACCTGTGTTTGGTGCTGTTTCGGATTAATTTTCGGACTATTTATTTATTTATTTATTTTTGAAGAAACTATTTTTTTAATTTTATAAAGTTGTAAATATAAAACATTATTAATACAAAAAATTAAATTTGAATATGTATGGTACAGTATGGTTTGAACTAAAACTGATATATTTTGTTTGGTATTAAATGAGATTTGAAAAAAATAATAATTGTATTTTATATTTGATATAATATAATATTGATCAAACTAATATATCATTTAAAATCAATTACAAGAAAAATATAATTATTTAAATATTTTAAATTAAAATAAAATTGGTTAAAAATTAAATTTATATTAAATTAAATTAAATCAAAATGGTTAAAATTTTAAATTAAATTATTATATTTTCAATTTTTCAATAAAATAAAAAATTAAATTATATTTTAAAATAAATAAAACTATTTAACTTAATTATTATGTTTTAGTTTATATTGAAAATACTAAAATATTTTATTAAAATATATTTAACTAACTTTTAGAATACGTTAACTTTATATATAAAAGTATTTTAATAAAATATAAAGAATTTTCTCTTTATATATAACTCAGAGGCATAAAGAAATGTGAGATGAGATGTGAATTATATATATATATATATATATATATATATATTACAAAAAAGGAATAGTGTATACTGAACTATTCCATACAAAATAAGTATTTGTTTGGATTATCCAAAAAAGAGAGGACAATGAGAAGGATTGATAGAGAGGGGACTAAATAAGACTTAAGATTTGGAGGGGTTAATATAGTGAGGAATAGAGCCATCTTTTTTGTGCGCTCGGGATAATTAGTTCCACTTTTTCTAGTCCAGTGACGTACCAAACATGGGATTAAAATTTAGTCTAATCTAGTCCAGTCCAGTCCCATGTACCAAACATGACCTAAAGAGCTAGTATATAAGAGTTATATGTCTAGAAAAATTGACCTTATCAATACAGAAAAAGAAAAGAGAGTTGGCCAAGGCAAAAAGAGAGAAAAGAAAAAAAAGGTTTTTCTGACTCTTCCTTTTCTTGCAGGATTCGGCCAGCCCTAGGGAGAAGAGATTCTCCATCCGTTCTTTTCTTGTGACCTCCATCTCTTGTTGTGACGTCTCCACACAAGCGTTGTCAGACCGTGGGTCATAGTTCGGAAGATCTGGTGGTAGATCGAAGATTCAGAAAAAAGAAAATCAAGAAAATACTATATAGTTTCACAAATATTTTTCTGCGTATATCAAGAAAATTTTTGAAACCTAATTCCGTAAGTTATATGATAATCAAATTTTTTCTAAAACTCCCTTCAGTCTCATCTTCCTATAAGTATTGTTTAGATTAGGTCTCTCTTTTTAATATGAAAATTTGAAAGTTTTGTTAAAAAATTCAATTTAATTATTGGTTTATATATAAGTGTTTTTGTCATCAAATAGTTAAAGAAGGAGATTATAAGATCGTTATTTTAGTTGGTTTTGATTATGTGAACTGTTGTGTGTCACATTACACCAGGCCCAAACAGGCCCAAAAATGCAAAAACTACCTAAGGAAGCCTAATACACGAAAAAGGCCAATAGATCGCTACACATCAAAATGGGTCCCAACCCAATAATCATAGAGGAAAAAGCTCTATGCAAACAATAAAGAAGTCAAGTACCGCTCCTCGCTAGCTATCTGGTCGCAGAATGAAACGGCGCTTAGCTCGCGGGACACACAGCTCGAAGCCCCAATCAAAGGAAGAATCCTGAAGATATAGGGATTGCATTCGGTCAACTAGCAAACTCCCAATCAACTTCAAATTCCTTGATCTCAGCGGTTGTATTTAAATCAAACTACATCTATTAAGGGATAGAATTTCGTCCCTAATTTGTGTAATTAGATTCTATGTAAAATAGGATGACTTCAGCCCCTTCACACTATAAAAGGGGCGGATTACCACTGTTACAAAGGTTACCAATTTTTCCTAAACACACATACATAAGTGAGCTCTGCGTTACACCCCGCGAGCTCTGACACGCTCAAACGCATGGGAATAAATCCCAAGTGTAGGATGTGTCGAAGTAATAAAATTTTCGTGAGTACGGAGTCGAATCCACAAGGAAGTGGTTGAACTAATTCTATAAACTAGAGATTATACTAAAGCGGTAAATAAATCAAGGTTATTTTGAGTTTTTGTTTTATAAACTAAATTAACTAACTAAAACGATAAAATAAATCGAGACGGATTAAATGGAAGATAATGCTAGGTGGTCACACGGTTCCAATTCCGAAAAAGGAAATATATTGACTATTATGAAGCACGTTATTAACATGATAAGACTTCTTTAACTAAGGCCACACCTGTGAATTCAATCAAATACACCTATTGGTCCTAGAGTGCAATTAATTGAAAACCATAGTTAATCTAATACAAAGGTTAATTAAGTAATTTCTTATCGAAACTAACCTAGTATTGATTCTTGAGTCAATTAAGCTCTATTGCAATTTCAATGATTTCTCATATAATATTACAATAAATATTAAATCGGTTCTCATCAAAGAGCATGCAATCTACTTTCGTAATTGTAAAACACAAGAATTGAACACAAAGTAATAATATAAAATACGTTCAAAATCAATATCATATATTACAATAAATATCAAATCGGTTCTCATCAAAGAGCATGCAATCTACTTTCGCAATTGCAAAACGCAAGAATTAAACACAAAGTAATAATATAAAATACACTCAAAATCAATATCATGAAATAATATACAAAATATATTCATAATAAAAAAAATCCAAATTCGTTCATGGTTCCGAAAACCACCTAACAACAAAACTAGCTACTCATATAATCGAAATAACAAGAAGATAGGAAAAGGGATGTGATACAACCCATTCGGAGACGTGTAGAGTCGAAATCAGCTTTGGTCCGGCTGAGACTTCTCTTCCGCAAATCTTCGTCTTCTCTTGATGAACAATCGATGTAAGTTGTAAAACTAATCTTGTGTTGGTGTTTGGTGATGATGCTTTGTGATTTGGAGGGTAAAGAATAGTGAAAATTGGCCCTAGGCTGCAGCTAAGAGCTGCTGGAACGAACCCAGCCGAACTCTCTCTCTTGGATCTTCTTCCCCTGTTTTTGATATCCCTTTTGATTCACAAATGGGGTTATTTATAGGAGATGGCAGGTACTGTTCATAATTAATATTTACGCGTATATGGTACTGTTCACGCATTTGACTATTGACTGCGGCGCCCGCGTTTTACTATGCACGCCGCCATTTTGACTGTTGACTGCGGCGCCTGCCATTTCTACTGTTCACGTATGCAGCACTGTTCATTATGTACTATTTACGTGTACGATACTGTTCACGTATATGGTACTATTCACAGCCGATTTTACCTCGACTCATCGTGTATTCGTATTAATTCACGGGGCTCACCTAATAGCTGCACATACTCACAAAATACATCAAACGTACCAAAAATACTCAAAAATACAATTAAAAGAAACGATCCAAGGGTCATAAATATATAACAATAAATGACCGATCAAATACCCCCAAACCTATCTTTTGCTTGTCCTCAAGCAAATCGGCACACACCATAACAAAAATAAAAATAAAAGCAACTAAAATTAACAATAAAAATAAATAAATAAATAAACTAAGCTATATCCATTTTCGTAGGATGAAACGATGGCACTTAGCACGTGCCACAAGCTTTTAAACCCCTAGGTGGCCCTAGTGGACGAGTTATTGTCTCGTGAGGGTTTACTAGTTACGATACCCACAAACGTCCTAAGCTTACCACATACAAAGCTAAACATCAACTCAAGTATATACACAAATACAAATGCATAAGAACATCACAAAAATTAGAAATCTAAAACACTGCAAATAAGTCTAAATACCCTATATCACACAAGACACTGACATGTAATGCATTTATAATCGTGACACCTTCCATACTAACAGACCACTGATGTAATTCGTTTCGACTCTAGTCTCACAAGTTTTCACTCAATGACACTCAAAACCTAAGCTATCACACTTTCAACTGCATACGATTTGGAATTTATGAGCAAATAATTTCAAAATGTGTCGTATGCATCAATAATTAGAAAGAACGCACAGATTAAGCAAAGGACCTCATGAAAGATATCAAATGTTAAGAAAGAAAAATCAATATACATACATGTCAAATATTACAATTAAGTTTCCTAAGGAGATCAACAGGTCTTTATATGGTTGTAATGGGGCTTAGGGTGATTGGCTAAAAAAGAACGAAAATCGGGTTTAACTCACTTGGAAACCTATTGAGAGACTTCATAAAATTTTCAATCCGTGCAATTTCTCTCACGACTACCAAATTTGCTCAACTTTTCTTCCCTTCCTCTTCTACACATTTCTCCTTTAACCTCTTTTTCAACCTTCTTTAAGTTTTTTCTTTGTGCACTTCACTCCTTTTTCTCATTTTAGCCAACTCTTTTCATATATATATATATATATATTTGTTGGCTATTATATATATATATATATATATATATATATATATATTTTGCACATTTCCACATCCATTTCATCTTTTCTACTCCATTCCTTTTTTTCTCACTCAACACTTACACATTTTTCTTTTAATTGTCTCTAGTTTCCAAGCGTCAAGGGTAACGTCTTACAATTGCGGCTAAAATTTTTGGACATATAGTTCATACAATAAAAGGCTAATATGCGAGTGCTTGGCCTCGAATAAGATAGGGAGCATACAATTTAAGGACAGGAAATCAAGCTATTTAGAAGTTCACACACAATGCCTGTATCATATCTCCAAAATCTACTCAACTGAACATTCAAAATATACATATAAGATTTTTATAATGCAGTTCATTAACATCCAATGCAAACCTATAGAGATCAATCTACTGACAATAAAGCTCAAGAAAGTGTTTAAGAGTAGAAACAAAAATTCTCTCAGAATGAATACATAATAAGCTCAAAATCTCACTAAGGGTAGTCTCCACTATTAATCAGGACTACTAATTGAAAGTTTTCACATACTATAATGCAAAGACGTCAGACCTATATGTTTATATGCAAAGACACTACCGGCATTATTCTAGTTAACAACTTTATACACTCAAATGACCTAAGCATTTATATATTATTACCCAATTATCTGTAAAGCATGCATATAATTTACTATCCTAAAACAAATAAAACGAAACACGAAAAATATAATAAAAGACTAAAAAACTAGTGTATGTGGCATTGTTATGTCTAAATCTTCCAAACGCAGTGCGTATGAGGAAAATCTAGGTTTCCAGCCTACATACACCAACAAAACATAAAAACACACAAAAGACAAAAATACCCCCAAACCTAAGATAAACATTGTCCTCAATATTTAAAATCCTAGATTCAAGGAAAAAAATAAAAACGCATAAAACATGAACACAGAACAACAGTCCTAGTATCCATAACTAACAATCCTAATTATCAACAACTATCACTTCATCTAACCTCACTCCTCCGTACTTCCTTTTCTCAACACAAGGCATAGCACTTATATTGGAAAAACAAAATTGAATGAAAATGATAAAAACACAATAAAAAACAAAAACAAAAAGAAACAAAAATAAAGGGTTACCTCCCTCCTAGTGCTTTATTTAACGTCTAGGCAAGACGTTGTACTCGAGCTATCTCTCAAAATACATCCCAGACTCTGTTTCCTGCATGACCTGCAATCAGCTCATGCCTGCACGATCGTACCTCTCCATGGATCTGAAATAATAAGAAGAATAGCTTTTTCAACTTAAAGCAATCTCCATCATCTCCATATTTAGTCCCGTCATTAGGTGGTTTAGTCGAAATGGGTTTGGGCTCCTTTTTAGGTTTGACTTTCGTTTTAACCCCCAAACCTGTTTTCGCCTCTACTCTCACCAGCTGAGTACCTGTTTCTGCAGCAAAATTAACAGAATTAGAAAGTTCATCCTCAACCCTATCAGTAATTGGCGTACCACTCAGAGGAATGGTAATCTCCTTTGCTTGCTCTAGCTGGTTGGGGAACACTTCGGGCACTTTATTTTGCAATGCCTCGACCAGTTGGCTGAGTTGTGCCTCTATCCTGCTAGTTATCTGATTATTCTGCTACATCATTTGCATGAGTTCGTCAAGCTTGTCATTTTGAGATGTTTGGACCTGCTGCGATGATTGATCAGCCGGTTGATCAAAATAACTTTGTGCATTGGGTTGATACTAGTACTGATGCAGTGGCTCAAACTAACTCTGTTGTTGGCACTCCTGATACTGCCATGGCTACTGCTGACTATCTCTCCAGAAAAAGTCTGGATAATTACTCCATCCTGGATTATAGCTATTGGAGTATGGATTATTCCCTGACCACGGAGGATAATAATTAAGCGACTATGCTTGTTCCTGTACATACTCATACTCCGAGAAGGTCTCCCTGGATGGACACACAGAAGAATTGTGTCCACCAACTCCACATATATAGCAAGCAACCCCTATGCAGTTTTGCCTAGTCTCAGCGGCCAACATCTGCATCTGTCTAGTCAATTCTTTCGATTGCATGGCTAATGGCTCGAGCACCTGACAAAGAAAAACAAATCAAAAGAAAAATTAAAAGTAAAATCGAAACAAAAGAAACTGAAATAAAAATAATAAAAATCTAAAAATAAAAATAAAATCTAAAGGAAAAATAAAAACCTAAAATCTCTAATCTAAGAACTAGCAACCGAAACACTTCCCCGGCAACGGCATCAAAAACTTGACACGCTCAAACGCGTGGGAATAAATCCCAAGTATAGGATATGTCGAAGTACTAAAATTTTCGTGAGTACGGAGTCGAATCCACAAGGAAGTGGTGGAACTAATTCTATAAACTAGATATTATACTAAAGCGGTAAATAAATCAAGGTTATTTTGAGTTTTTGTTTTATAAACTAAATTAACTAACTAAAACGATAAAATAAATCGAGACGGATTAAATGGAAGATAATGCTAGGTGGTCACACGGTTCCAATTCCGAAAAAAGGAAATATATTGACTATTATGAAGCACGTTATTAACATGATAAGACTTCTTTAACTAAGGCCACACCACATTGTATTGCTCCCGTAATGGTATGGTATGTGAATTCAATCAAATACACCTATTGGTCCTAGAGTGCAATTAATTGAAAACCATAGTTAATCTAATACAAAGGTTAATTAAGTAATTTCTTATCGAAACTAACCTAGTATTGATTCTTGAGTCAATTAAGCTCTATTACAATTTCAATGATTTCCCAAATAATATTACAATAAATATTAAATCGGTTCTCATCAAAGAGCATGCAATCTACTTTCGCAATCGCAAAACACAAGAATTGAACACAAAGTAATAATATAAAATACGCTCAAAATCAATATCATGTATTACAATAAATATCAAATCGGTTCTCATCAAAGAGCATGCAATCTACTTTCGCAATTGCAAAACGCAAGAATTGAACACAAAGTAATAATATAAAATACGCTCAAAATCAATATCATGAAATAATATACAAAATATATTCATAATCAATAAAATCCAAATTCGTTCATGGTTCCGAAAACCACCTAACAACAAAACTAGCTACTCATATAATCGAAATAACAAGAAGATAGGAAAAGGGATGTGATACAACCCATTCGGAGACGTGTAGAGTCGAAATCGGCTTTGGTCCGGCTGAGACTTCTCTTCCGCAAATCTTCGTCTTCTCTTGATGAACAATCGATGTAATTCGTAAAACTAATCTTGTGTTGGTGTTTGGTGATGATGCTTTGTGATTTGGAGGGTAAAGAATAATGAAAATTGGCCCTAGGTCGCAGCTAAGAGCTGCTAGAACGAACCCAGCCGAACTCTCTCTCTTGGATCTTCTTCCCCTGTTTTTGATATCCCTTTTGATTCACAAATGGGGGCTATTTATAGGAGATGGCAGGTTACTGTTCATAATCTGTTCACGCGCACACAATACTGTTCATAGGTACTGTTCAAACAGCGGCGCCCCGCGTTTGACTGTTGACTGCGGCGCCCGCGTTCCACTATGCACGCCGCCATTTTGACTGTTGACTGTAGCGCCCACACTGTTGACTGCGGTGCCTGCCATTTCTACTATTTATGTATGCAGCACTGTTCGTTATGTACTATTTACATGTACGATACTGTTCACGTATATGATACTATTGACAGTCGATTTTGCCTCGACTTATCGTGTATTCGCATTAATTCACGGGGCTCACCTAATAGCTGCACATACTCACAAAATACATCAAACGTACCAAAAATACTCAAAAATACAATTAAAAGAAACGATCTAAGGGTCGTAAATATATAACAATAAATTACCAATCAAGCTCGACTTGAATATCAAGAACAATGGATGTAGGCATTCTCTTAAGCCAAACCACTTTAAAAATCATTTGCGTCAATCCTTTTATCTGTTTTATCCCTCAAATCATACATAATCACTGATTAATCCCGTTGATCAAATTCACACGTCAACAGTTTGGTATTAGAAGAAGGGCCCCATTTGAGGATTCACCTCCGTTCCCGGTAAGAAATAATCATCCTAGTTTTTTAAATTTTTGTTATTTTAGGTAAAAGATCTTCATATCAATGGCAAGAGGCGAAGGAATCCGCTTCATGACCACACGAAATAGAGACATACCCTCAGTTGGAGGACCTTCGGAGGCATCCCTTCAACCTCCGACCTCGCTGGTGGTGTCAAACGCACCAGTGGAACCGGGCATGCCTGTAGTGACAAACACAGAGCCCATCGCACCGACAGATCAACCGCCCACTGCAGACCTATTGGCAAATCAACTCCACCTTCGAATAGAGCCCCGAAGCCATGATCGGGCTGGCCCGTCCGGTCCCTCCGACCTTAGTAAAATGATGGAGAGGCAGATAGAACTAGAAAGGATAGTGGCGGAAATGTCATGCGGGTACCATCTCTTGCTGCAGAACCACCATTCCCACGAACAGATCGTGGAAACTACCTGATTGCTGTGTTCGGTGAGAGGTGACACAAACTGTCCCATCCCTCAGCCCTACAGTGAGAGGTGACACAAACTACCTAATTGCTGTGTTCGAGGCAGAATCTTTTTTTCACTCGGCCAACGCGGCCAGACGAGCTAGGACAGGACGTGACAAGCAACGAGAAGGATCTCCTTGCACCAGCCCCGTAATCCACGAAAACGCCAACAAGGAAAAATACGTGGAACTTAACAGGGACCGACGTAGAGCCCCGACGGCCTAAAAGGAGCAACAATGGGAATCCCTAATCGATTGAATCGGCCCCGCAGGGAAGATAACGCTACCTCCAGTGCATCAATAATGACCCCTCCGGTCCCCAAGTACCAGGCTTTACTGCAACAGATTGACTGGTAGGAGCAGCAGCGAAAAGCGCCGAGCCTACCGATAGGTACATAGAGAGAAGCCCATTTAGCTGGGAGATTAACAACGAGCCACTGCCAGAACGCTTTAAGATGCCCAACGTCCTCATCTACCAGGTGTCCAGCGACCTCTTTGATCATTTGGACCCCTAAAATGTACAGATGAGTCTTCTCACGACCAAAAGCAGGGTCAAGTGCGGGTGCTTCCTAGCCACCTTAGGGGAAATCGCGAGAAAATGGCTGAGGGGGCTTTCTATGGGCAACATAACTAGCTGGAACCAATGCCAGGAGCTTTTCTTGAACTATTGCCAGGAGCATTGAAGAAGCATCTCGTTCCCTCCTGCCACCTGGCAACAATCTTTCAAAAGGCAGACGAGTCCCTAAAGGATTACATAGCCCGCTTCCAGAGAGATTCCTACTGATAAAAGCGTACTCACTGTAATTATCGTTGGCTTGAGAAAAGACGATGAACTTTACCGAAGTATATACAGTAAACCGGTGAAAAAGCTTCGGGATTTCTACAAGCGGTCCAACACCCACATCCACATGGAGGAAGCCTTTGGACCCAAAACACTCCATGAAGGATAGGAGCAGGAGCCCGTGGGACAGAAGTAAATAGAAGGAAAGAGAACGAGGTGACAACAACAATAGCCGCAACCGGAATAAGGGCTTGCACAGAGACGATGTCCCTACAAACTAGGTAGCCAAGAAGGCTTAGAAACGATGAGGATGTGCGACGCGGTGGAGGCTGCTACCAAACCTATGCGTAGTTTTTCGACTCTTTGGACAAAATTTTCAGCACGGAGAGGAACAGGGAAAAGTTCGGAAGGCTACCTTTCATGAGAATGCCTGCGAGGACTCGCAACCTCAACAAATTTTGTCATTACCACAACAAGGCGGACAACAACATGTCTGAATGCTACGAGCTCAAGGACGCAATAGAGAGCCAGATCAGGCAAAGCCGCCGAGGAGATTACTTGGTACGTCCCAAGAACCATCAGCAACTGCAACAACCGCAGCCATTACAGCAACAGCAGATGATTGAGCCCATTCACCCGGAGCCAATCCCAAACGAGCCCATGGTGAGGGCCATTCACACCATTTATAGAGGGCCCTGCCTCGAGGGAACAAACAATAGATCGCTGGAGTGAAATGTGAAAGAGGCTGGCCACCCCACCCTGAAGAAGATGAGTGCGGACGAACGGCCCACGAAGCAGTACAGAGCCATGACTGAAGCGGTAACCTTCATAGACGCAGACATGCAAGGAGTACACTGGCCACATAATAACGCGATTGTCATTATTGCAACTATAGGAGGAGTGGCCATCTACAGGACGATGGTCGACAACAGAAGCTCGGTGAACGTCCAATAGCAGCCTTCGAGATGATGGGGTTGAAGCAGGGCCACTTGCGTCCCTCTAATGAACCACTCTACGGTTTTACGGGTGATTCAATTATCCCCCTGGGACTGATCACCCTACCCATCACTTTGGGAGAGTAAGGCCGCCAAGTGACTACTATGGCTGATTTCCTCATTAATGATTGCCTAATAGCTTACAACGCCGTCATGGGGAGGCCCGCTCTCAACGAACTAGAGGTAATCTTCTCTACAAAACAACTGACCCTGAAATTTCCAACCCTGACCGGCGTGGGACATGTATATGGGGAACAGAAGGTGGCTAGATTGTGCTATGAAAAGACGATCAGATTTGACATGCGAGAAAAGGCAACAAGAAAGCAAGAGCCAAAGTTTTGGCCGTAGCCCCAAATGATAATAATGCCCCCACCAGCTATGCCTAGTGACAAAAGCCATAAGAAATAGACAAGGCTCATCACCTCGTCATAACGCCAATAAGGCTAGAACATCACGAGATAGCAAAAATGGAACACATAAGAATTCCTCTGTAATATTTATCTCGAATAATAAAGATGAATTTTCATTGTCATAAGTTCTCGTGCCAAAATTGTCCACTCGACCTTGGGGGGCTAGGGGGTTTATCATATGATGGGAACGAAGAGCAGGAAACGAAGCAAAGAAAAAAAAAACTGCATTCCCCACCCATTGACAATGACGAAGCATGCCTCACGAGCTTGTTAACAAGAAAGTCCCCTACTTTCAAACCTACAAACTCACCGCCTCACGAGCTCGTTAACGAGAAAGTCCCTTACTTTCAAACCTACGAGCTCGCCGAAAAATTGAGTATAAAAATTGGCAAAACTCGCCAAGCTGACGGCCCACGGGCTATCTAACAAGCAGGGTCAATAGAAATACTCTGAGGAAAAGAGCTAGAGCTATAGACATTGACAAAACTAGCAAAGCTAGCACCTACAACTGCCGACCTCCCCCTGGAGCTGCGCTAAAGGTTAATAAGACTCGCCAACACGAAAAGCTCGTCAGCTCTCAAACTCGGGAAGTAAACCCCTCAAAAGGCTCGAAGAATACCAACGAGGTGGCAAGCTTATAAGCCCTTAAAATGACTAAGATCGCTGACATATACCCGGTGGAAGAATTTTCCCGAGCTAAAGCTTACTGGGACTTCCCAAAGAAGGTCGCTCACCAAGTTTTATCCTCTTATATATATACTTTGAGTTTTTACTTTACTAAGACTTTAAACAAGTATTTACCTAGAGCTGATAAAGATAAAGCGAACATATTTGAGATTACAATGAAGTCACCTACAAGAAATCATCAAAGTCAGAAAATTACAAAGAAAAATAATTCTTAAACGACTCAAATGCAAGTACGAGTTTCTCAAAAAGATGAAGAAATCAGGAGCTACAAAAGGAAACAACAGTGGCCATCGCCTCAATTTAACTTTAAAGTCTCTCAGATCTTAGGATGCAGTGTAGTGTTTTCCATTCCCGATGATGATAACGGAACCGTTGAAGGCAAGGGGATTAGAAGAAAATTGCTCAACAGGCCTTACCAAACCTACTTATCAAAACTTGATAATAAGAAGCTTGCATATGACGGGGTAAAAAGCTTATTTACTGTTGGCTCTATCCCAGAACAAGTTTAGTTCACAGTCGTGCTTGAGGGGTTGCATGGAGAAACTTGCATATGATGGGAGGAAAGCTTATTTACTGTTGGCCTTCTGCCTCAGAGCAAGTTTGAGTTCCTAGTAGCGCTTGAAGAGTCACGTGGAGGAAGGAACAGAGGTCGTAACATTTGGCAGTCGCATAAAGGAAGAAACAGAGGACATAGCACTCGACGGTTATGTCAAAGGTGGGAAGATTGCTATGTGTGAAGACCGCATTGAAAAAGGTAGAGAGGTCACAATATATGAAGAACTTGCCGAAAAAGATGTATATGGACGCGAAAAGGTAGCAAGGTTTGGAAGAGAAGGAAGAGGTTTGTCGGACTCAGCCAGGTGGAAGATCCCCGTTGACCATCACCTCCATCCTGAGCACCCTGACCCTCCTCCGGTACTTCGATAGCACCAGCAGCTCGTAGCTTCTCAAACCCCCTAATCAGTTCCCCAATTGAAGGACCAAGGAAGTCCAACGGCAAGTATGGATGATGAAGCCAAATACTATAGAGAAGATCGCGTTGGGCTTCATCAATCACGACCACTTTCTCCTCATCCTAATTTTTCTCCCGCCGGACGAGCTCCTCAGTACTTTTGGCCAAGTCCTTTTTAATTTCTCCAATTGTCCCGGACTTGAGCCACCTCGCCACGAGCTCGTTCGACCTCTGCCTACTTGTCGTTTGACCTAACAGCCGATTCTTTCAGCTCCATTTCCAGGGCCTTTTCATGAGCTTGGGATTCCTTAAGTTCCACTGCCAGCTCCTCTTCGCGACCTTCCACAATAGCAAGCCCTTGCTTCATCTTTATAAGCTCATTACGCAACTATTTTCTTTCCATGTCATTCTTCTCAGATTTGAGCATATCTTTGTATAACAAACAAACAATCTAAAAGATAAAATAAACAAAGTGAACAAATTACAAGTAGTAAAATGTATATATATATATATATATATATATATATAAAGAAAAGAAATACGTATATGTGCACGTGACTTACCAGGAGAGCATGACGAACCAATGTATGGCGGAGGTCAGGGCCCTCATCCTCCTCGATATGCTTGCTCAGGCCCCGGGCGAGAAGAAGAGTTCCAGCCTCCCACTTAGTTAGGGGAGACTTATTTGTATTCAACCTCCCCATCAGACCCCGCTGCAGGCACTGTTGTTGTTGTTGCTGCTCGACGCCTGTCTGAATTTGACTTTAGGAGCGAGTAAGAACCGTCTCCTGAACCTGCTCGGAGGGAATGACCTCTCTGCTCGGAACCCATGGCTCAAATACCTCAACACCACGCGCCCCGAGTCTCTACAGCACCTCTCCAAGATCGGGAGCAAGTTTGAAACTCACCATGAGCTCTTCAATAACCCGCTTATACTCAGCGAGCTCCCTTGGACTACTCGGGATCAAGGCTTTGAGAGCATCAAGCACCTCTCTCTCCTCCTCAAAAAAGGAAGGTTTCGAGCCCGTACCTTCTATAAACAAAAAAGAGGAAGGGTAAACACATGGTAATGGCAAAAAATAAGCAAGGCTTATCTAACATTTGCATTACTAACTCACGAGGCAACATCACGAAGCTCCTATTTTGTAGTAGCTCTATTTTGAGACCCCTAACAAAAACATAATTCGCTTTATAATTCCAGTGTTCGAGTTAAAGTCCCCATGCAGCAGCTCCTTATGTTTACCTGCCCGCACGCTTAAGTAATACCTCTCATCATGGAGAGCATCCTCAAGCAAACCCCTCGCCAAAGGACACTGCTTCAGGGTGAAGCAGTATCTAGTGACATTGTCACCATGTAGAGGAAGCCAGATCCTCCAAAACGAGAGGTAGAGGGTAAGAAGCTGGCCCTACGAGCTGGGAGTTAGCTACATGGGAGCGAGCTTTAGAAGATTCAGCATGTCAATAAGGAAACCCGAGATAAGGAACCTCAGCCCCACGATCAGGTGGTGTCAGCTGATGGCAATAAAGCCAGGAGAAGGATAGGCAGCCTTATCAGTCACAGCAGGCACCGACATTTGGTGGCCACTGAAAAACCGAAAGGAATCCACTATGACTTTCAAATTCCCCCAATAAATCCTAGAGGGGAACGACGAGAAAACATCATTTTTCCGGCGTATCCCTCTGTAAGCAGCCCAAGGGAGGCTGTCTAATATCTTCATACCATTTACCACATCTACTTCTCCCGGTTAGTCGAGATTATCGACCTAGGCTACTGCAATTGCCCCTAGGGCACCTCTTTGAAGCAATCTGGCCCTCTAGCGACTAGAGACAGAAGCCTTGGCCCCTCTGTCCTCGCGGAGCCTCTGACTGCTCGAACCAAACATCTACAACAGATAATGAAGAGGAAACCTAAACGTCTGCTACAACTTAAAAGCTCGAAGCCAGAGGTGCTAGAGGGTTACAGTTATCCGAACCGACTAAGCAAGGGCATAAAAATAAAAGGAGAAGAAGAAGCTTTATGGCCGCCAGACGTCCACAGAAAATCCAGACATGCAAACTCAAATAGAAGACCCAAAAATCTAAAAGAACAACAACAGGGGCAATGGCGAAAAACAAAGAAGAAAAGCAGAAGACCTACCGTAAAGAAGGCGAAGGATGACAAACGCAGCGAGCAAGAAGAATGAAGGACCAACTCACAAAGATGGACGCAAACCTTGAAAATATTTTTCGGTGACTGAGACCAGCAGAAGTTCAAGCACACCCCTTTTCCTTTCGAAGATGATCAGTGACGAAAATAGCAGAAAATTTTCGGAAGGGTTTATGAAGAATGAAGGGAAAAAAAAAAGTGAAGAATGTCATGTATATATAACTAAGGAACTTGAACCATCAGATCAAAGCAATAATAACCTGAAGGAAGATCTACGGCCGATATTCAACCTGGAGATATGGCGGGATACTTGAAGGGTCATTGATTTAATGCACACATTTAACGCACTGCATGATATGGCGTTTGACATGACACTTCCCACTCACTAGAAGAGTAACCGCTTCTAAGACTCAGAGCCAGCAACTCGAAGAACGACTCATGAACTTCCTTACAAATGAGCTAATGGTAACTCTCCGAAACCACAGCCGCAAAAAGAAAACGTATTAGCTTGCACCACAAAGATATCGAGCTAGAAGTTAGGGGGGCTAATGTTATGTGTCAAATTACACCAGACTCAACACAAGCCCAAAAATGCCAAAACTACCGAAGGAGTCCCAACGCACGAAAAAGGCCAATAGATCGCAACACATCAAAATGGGCCCTGACCCAATAAGCATAAAGGCAAAAGCTTTATGCAAACAACAAAGAAGTCAAGTACCGCTCCTCGCTAACTATTTGGTCGTAGAATGAAACGGCGCTCAGCTCGCGAGACACACAACTCGAAGCCCAATCAAAGGAAGAATCCCGAAGATATAGGGATTGCATTCGGTCAACTAGCAGACTTCCAATCAACCTCAAATTCCTTGATCTCAGCTGTTGTATTTGAGTCAAACTACGTCTATTAAGGAATAGAATTTCGTCCCTAATTTATGTAATTAGAATCCATATAAAATATGATGACTCCAGCCCCTTCACACTATAAAAGGGACGGATCACTACTATTACAAAGGTTACCAATTTTTTCAAAAAATATATACATACATAAGTAAGCTCTGCGATTACACCCAGTGAGCTCGACTTGAATATCAAGAAGAGTAGATGTAGGCATTCTCTTAAGTCGAACCACTTTAAAAATTATTTGTATTAATTATTTTATCTATTTTATCCTTCAAATTATACATATTCACTAATTAATCCTGTTGATCAAATTCAAACGTTAACATAAACAAAACTTTTTATTTATTTATAATTCTTAGGTAACTTAAACAATAATATTGTGACAGGTCTTCCTGACAATTGAACCGGAAAATGAATGATTGATCACATGCTGGTTTAAATAAGGTGATAATTGGATAATTGAAGACAAATAAAAAGACAAGAGAAAGAGAATGAAATTGGAAAAATGAGAGGTGGAGAAAAAGAGAGAGAAGATATAAAGGACCGCAAAACGTTAAATGAATATTTATCTATTTGTCCTCTCTCTACTCTCTACTTTGGTGTTTTCGAATCTATTTTTCCCTTTATACGTATGATAAATCACCATCGATCCAACAACGAGTTACAGTTTTACTGATGTATTTTTGTACTTTTTTTTATTGCATGCAAGTTAATTAAGAGATTATGGGTGTCTCGTGACTCGTGAGTGCATTTTCTTCAAGAAAAGTTGATGGGTCACAATCCAACGGTCACTTCATTTTCCAATATATGAGGTACGATTATGGCATTGTTTCATGAAAAGTAGAGCATAAAACATGACATGATTGTCGTCATCTTCATTCGGATTCGTCATTTGTATAACATTATAATTAAAAAAAAATAGTTGAAGTTAATTTAAACAATATGGCGAGAAATTATCGATAAGATCTCGTTATGTAATGATTGATGATTAATTTCGATAAGAATTTGTTTTGTGAAAATTAATATCTTTTAAAAGTTATCAAGGTTAATAACTACATGTAGATTCAGGATCATAACCATCTTAACTTCATTAAAATTGAATTTATCTTGTAAAAAAATTATAGTTCTTTTTTTATATATATTTTTTAGTTTTATTTATAGGCCTTCTAAAATATTTCATTTGAGTATTATGGTCTCTCTAAATAAATTTTTTTATTTTTGCCCTTACGGGCCATACATGTAGTATTCTTGACAAGTTCCGTTATGTGTGGTCCGGATATGGCATTTAGGATGTTATATGTAGTGATTAATCTTAATAGGTTATGAGAGTAAGTATTCGAATAACACCATGTATTGATAAATTTTAGATTTATTCGGTATTAGCTTTAATAATAAAAATATAAATTTTGTAATATAATGGTAATTGAGTTATATTATTTTAGTCTTTTATCAAAATTAATAAAATTTGAACTATATTTAATTTTTAATTTTAACATTTATTTGTATCTACTTAATAATAATTGAGTTGATTAATCAAATCATGAGATAAATTGAATAGAAAATTGACAAATGGATATGATGTATTCTACAACATATTCTCAAATGTAAATATAAACTTCAGATTTGTTGGAATAACTAAATGGTCCAATTCTTTAGAATTTTTTTTATTCAAAATTTGAGAACGTAAATTACAAGTAACAAAATCACAATGCTTCTTGTCCTTTCTGGCTCTGTCTCTCTCTCTTCCACTTTCTTTCTTTGTATTATCTTCTTCTTCTTCTTCTTTACAAACAATGTTAATTAACTAACAAAAAGCTTTCTACAGTTTCATCAGACCTTGGAAAAAAATATGTCTTCCCTACACCAACTTCTCACTAAAGAAGGTTTTGAGAATGGAAAGTTGTTCAAAAATCCAAAGCAAGTGAAGCTCAAAGACACAGTTGCTCCTGATGATCCTCTAACACTCCCTATATACATCTGCCATGATAAAACAGCAAGTCGCGATTTCTCAGAGGCTACGAGTACTCGAAAAGGTTCCTCAATGATATCATCTAAAAGAGTTTCTTCAGATTCTAAATCATTGATGAAAAATGGTATAGGGAGTGAAGAGCCTCCCATTGATGAAGTTGCTATAAGAGCTGTGATTTCTATTCTCAATGGATATATTGGCAGGTATGTCAAGGATGAGAATTTTCGCAAAAACATTAAAGAGAAATTCAGCTGTTGCTTAGTGATGAGAAGAAGAAGCAAGGATTCTGATAATGGAATTTTGGAAAACATGGAACTTGGTGTTGAAAATATTGACAAGTTGGTTGAAGATGGAGGGACGACAAAGAAGGAGCTTAGGATGAAATTGTTAAAGAATTCGATTCAGCTATTGAGCATTGTTGCCTCTTTGAATTCTAAAAACTCTAAGCATAATTCAACTTGTGGAATACCAAATTCTCATCTCTCAGCATTTGCTCAACTCTACTTAGCAATCACTTACAAGCTCGACAAGAATGATCGGATTTCTGCTAGGCATTTGCTTCAAGTATTCTGTGATTCGCCTTTTTTGGCACGAACCCACTTGCTTCCTCATCTTTGGGATCATTTTTTCCTTCCTCATCTTCTCCATCTCAAGGTTTGGTATCACAAGGAACTTGATTTCCTCTCCAACTTCAAATTTGGTGAAAAAGAAAAGAGAATCAAAGCTTTGAGTAAGGTCTATAATGACCAAATGGACATGGGAACTACTCAGTTTGCTGTCTACTACAAACAATGGCTTAAAATTGGAGCAAAAGCCCCAGCTGTTCCTATCGTGCCTTTGCCATCAAGACCCAGCTATGGATCATCAAGAAGGAGATCATCCGATTCGTATACTTCTCATAACTCCACAACCAACAATTTGTAAGTGCCTAATCATGTTTTATGTTGTTGCATAATTTGGATTAGTCAAAAATGTTGATTGCAACTTACTTCATTATCACCCAAATTTTGATAGAAACCGAGCTGTGTTTGATCACACATTTGAACGGAGATCGATGGATACCGTTCTTCCAAATCGAGCTTTGATCGATGCTGCATGGGGGTTGGACGAAGAAACCAAAGTGAGTGTAGATATAGATATCTACAACAACTTCAATTATGTTCAGGTGGGTAAAACTCTATTTCTGTCTCTAAACTTCAATTTTTTTTTAATTCAGTAGTTGCTGTTGGCATTGGAAACTATCATTCTATTTTTGTTTTTGACTGTGACAGAGTAAAATGAGCTCTTGTCCAAGACCATATCGAACTGAGTTCCGACCTGAGACACAGAAATTAGGCATTTTTCGGTTCCTTACCTGTCAGGATCAGGGTGTGCAAACAGAATTTTCAGCAAGCAACAATTCAACTAGACATGAAGTCAAGACCTACTTCCATTCAAGTGAACTGAGTAGAGCCATTAGCACTATTTGCTCCTCAGATAGTTTACTTGAATGTGAAATTGCAATCCGCATAATAGCCCAAGCTTGGTTGAATTCGCATAGTGATCCTGCCACGGAAGCTGAATTATCAAAGGCATCCCTGATTGAAGGAATGTTAGAGGTTTTGTTTGCTTCAAATGACGATGAAATTCTAGAACTAACAACATCAATATTAGCAGAAACTGTATCGAGGAACGAGTTGATTAGGCAGATCATATTGACCTCAGATCCACAACTTGAAATCTTCATTAGACTTTTAAGAAGTAGCAGTCTATTTCCAAAAGCTGCTGTTTTGCTTTACCTATTGAAGCCAAAGGCAAAACAGATGATATCAACTGAGTGGGTGCCATTAGTCCTTCGAGTGCTCGAATTTGGGGATTCGTTGCAGACCCTTTTCACTGTATCCTGCAGTGCTCAGTCTGCTGCCTTTTACTTGCTAGATCAACTTGTTAATGGTTTTGATGAAGATAAAAACCTTGAGAATGCAAGAGAAGTTGTTTCACTTGGGGGTTTAGGATTGCTAGTTGGAAGAATTGATAAAGGAGAAAAAGATGACAGGAACAAGGCTGCTTCTATCATTCTCTGTTGCATCCGTGCTGATGAAAGCTGCAAGAACTACTTGGCGGAAAGTTTGAATAAGGCCTCGATTCTTGAGCTCATCGTTGTTGAAAATCACAAGTACTCTAATGGTTGTGCAATCTTTTTATTAACAGAATTACTGTGTCTTACCAGGTATGATATTGTTTTCTAATGATATGGGTTTCGGGTTGTTTATAAAACTCAAAATTTGTTTACTGATACTATGAAAACATATACCAGAAGAACACAGATAATGAAATTCCTAGATGGACTGAATTGTGGATGGGGTGGCTTCAACACAATGCATATCTTGTTAGTCTATCTCCAAAAAGCTCCCCCAGAAGAACAGCCACTGGTTGCAGCAATTTTATTACAGCTTGATCTTCTGGTAATGTCATTTATTACTTTTAATATTCTATTTTTGGATCATGAATCAAATAGGCACTTTGAATTTAGAATTTGGAACAAAAAACCCCAAACGGAGCAGCAGTTATTTTGCAGGGAGATCCTTTAAAGAGCAGTATTTACAGAGAAGAAGCAGTTGAGAGAATTATAGAAGCTTTAGATTGTCAAAAATGTAATGAAGAAGTTCAAGAACAATCAGCCAGAGCACTGATGATGTTAGGAGGTCATTTTAGTAGCACAGAAGATGCAACAAGAAGAAAATGGATGTTGAAAAAAGCAGGTCTACATGAGAATTCAGATGACTCATTCTACAGCAAGGCCACTACAGTTGTTGATCAAATCTTGGTAAGCTTTGTTGAATAATGCAGTTTTTTTTTTTATTGATGATTTATAAATTAAATTTATAATAATAAATAAATAAAATAAAAAAATGAATAGAATGATGAGGAAGAAGAAGCTGTAGAAAATTGGGAAAGAAGAGCAGCAATTGGTTTGATGAAGAGTTGCAAGAAGAAGAGTTTATTGGAAGGCCTCTCAAATTGCATTGAAAATGGAATACCAAGTTTAGCAAAAGCAAGCTTATTCACAGTTGCTTGGATTACAAACTATCTCCATTCACTTGGTGATCAAAACTTACTCTCTATGGCTTCTTCAATACTACTTCCACAGTTGATTCAATCTTCAAGCTATGATTCACCACTTGAACAACAAATGCTTGCTTCTTTTTCATTTCATCGTCTCAAAACGACAACTTAATTAGGTATTATTTTTTTTTTTTTCGTATTTGAACAAATAACACTAAACCTATCTGATATTTATTCAATTACACTCGGAATTAAAAATTTATAGAAACTTACATTGAACTCCCCTGACGTTAAGTTTGACCGTTAAAAACTAGGCTTGAGTCTCCCCTAGTTCACGATCCAAGTGGATCTATACTGTATCACCATAGATCTCTCGTTTCTTCTTCTATTTTTTTTTTTTTAACGGTCAACTCTACTTTTTAAAAGTTAAACTTAGCGTCAAGGGAGTTCAATGTGAATCTCTATAAATTTTAATTTCGAGTGTAATTTAATAAACTTCAAGTAGGTTGAGTATTATTTATTCATTTAATTATTCTACTGTTGATTTAATTTTATTATTTAAACTTTTGTGAGGATGTATTTCAACATTATGTGGCCTTTGGATCTTCATTCATCTCCGTCACCACATCATTAATATCAAGGTCTTCATCTTTTTATCTTTTGAACTATTATAATTAATTAAAGTTTCAGGTCAATCGCATCTCATCCCCTATTTAGGGTTTTCTTTTGAATATTACCACATCCATGAGTTAACTAAACCCCTAAAATCTTTGAAAAACAAAAAGCATTGAACATCATTAGTTTCTAATGGATTTGGTTTGGTACAAGTCATTTTTAATTCTAATTAAATTCACACAAGTTTAGATTCAATCAATTATATATCACATAAATCCAAAGAAATGAGTCTCTGGCAGACTGGCAGTGTCTTTTATTGAACAACACAACATTATAAATTCAACTTGGAACTTCTTGTAGATACCTCCTTATTCTCTTGTTTTACCAGTCCCCGCACCCACCACCAACGTTAAAAATAAGGGAAATTTCTAAAAAATTAGAAGGGTGAAAACTATTGAAAATAATCATGTAGTAGTAGATATCTTCACGTATTTAAAATACATATTTTTAAGTTACACGTATAATATTTGATCTCGACATGTCCAACAGACCCACAACCTGTTTGATATTATTAAAAAAAAAAAAAAAAAAAAGCAAATTGAGAACTATCATTTACCAATTGCAAACCTATATTATTGGACGTCCCAAATTTTTGGAATCAATATAAGAGTTGTGCTAGCGGCTGTGGCTCTATATTGAGCTACGTATTCTTGTACTTTTAGACACTATTTTAAATTAAAATTAAGACCATATTTTTCTCTTTTATTTACAATATTACCATTAGCTTCCCCACATATATATTTCACAACAAATTGTTTTATTTTGGGATATAATTATTTTTTCCCTATAATTTAGGATATTTCCTATTTTTTATTCTCTAGTTTTATTTTTCTCTCTTTTATCTCTTATGTTAAGATTTTTTAATTTTTTATTGAAAAATGACTATTTTACCCTCATATATTTAAATACAATAATACTTAAATATTTTCATATATAAAAAATTAAAAATATATAAAAAGAATTTAATAAAAAGATGGATTTAATAAATTTAGTAAAAAATTTTTATTAAAAGTTAAAAACACATAATAAAAATTAAATAAAACTAAAAATTACATTTTTTAAAAACTAATTCTAGATCTAGTGGAGATCCAACCGTCCATCTTCAAAAGATGGATGATGGAAATTGGTCTCCACCAATTCTCCAACTAAAAAATTTTAGAAAATATATGAATAAATAAAATTAAAAAAAATATCTGACACCATATCACAAACAATAAAAAAAAAAAGGAGAGAAAAAAAATATTGTGAGGGGAGAGAGAGAGTAGAAGAAGGAGATGAGAAGAGAGAGAGAAAAAAAAAAAGGAAGAAGATGAAGAGATATAGGAGAGATGAGAAAAAAAATGATTTTTATTTTTTTAGTTTTTTATCTTAAATTAAATTTTATTTAATTTAAGAATATTTTGGGTATTTATTATATTACAATTACCTTTCGATCCTTCAACATTTAGTGGTTAAACTTAAAAGTTAAACAGAAATTTAACAAGAGGGAAATTTTGGGTATTTTTATAAACTAAAAGGGTAAAATAGAGAAAAATAAAGAATACCCCAAATTATACGTTGGAGAATGATAATATCCCTTTTATTTTTTAAAAGTTAGAATTTTTAATAAAATTAATTAATTTATTAAACTTTTGTCACCATATTAAAAAATTATCCACATCAACAAAAGTTTATTTTTAATTCTGTCATCAATTTTTTTACCAAACGAAATATTTTTCCATCAATATATATTTTTTTCTCCAATACTGTATTTATGTTTTGTGATATTAAAAGAGTTTTGGCTTAATTCTTTTCTTTACTTAATAGTCAATATTTTAAAAAAAATTATATTTTAGTAAAAAATGAGATGAACAAATTAAAAATGAACTTATGTTTAATATGATTAATTTAATATGTTGATAAAAAAAATTTAAAAATTAATTTTTTTAAAAATATTTAAATGGCAATATCATAAATAAAGGGAGCAAAAGTCATGAGGGACACGCGATTCATGTAGAGAAAACAATATAATACATCATCACATAAGTAAACTCGAGATTTTCTCAAACCACAAAATACAGATTTTTTTATAGGAGCTGTGCTATGGAAAAATGTAGTGGATAATTTTCAGGTTGAGGAAGAAAATGGCAATACTGTAAATAATGGAGAAAATATGGTCTTAATTTTAATTTAAAATAGTGTCTATGAGTACAAGGACACATGGCTCAATACAGAGTCAACAAGTGCCAAGGACAGTCGCCCAAGTGACAATCCCTAGAACAGATCTTCAATACAAATAAACTTTAGAGAAAATATCAGATATACCCTTAAAGTTTGTCTTTTTATAACCAAAATTAACTTTACCATTAACTAACAATGACATCTCATATTATTAGTCATACTCTATCAAAGTTAACTGGGAGAAGGGCATTTCATCCTTTCAATATTTTGTAAAAATTTAATTAAATAAAAATTATAAACAAATTAACTTTTTTAAAAAAGAGGAAATAACATCGAGACTCCTGAGGTTTGCCTTATTATAAGTAAAAATAACTTTATTAATTACTAACAACAACATCCCCTATCATTTCCCAAACTTGCATAACAATATTTTTGTCCTTTCCACTTTTTTGATATTTTATTAAATACAAAAATTGGAAATGGATCTCCAACCATCCATATTAAGATGGATGATTAAGATCCCTTTAAATTTAAAAAAATAGAAACCAAGTGGAAATCCAGATTGAATTTACAACTCGATCTCCATTAATGCTGAAGATCGTGACGATGTGATATTTGTTGCCAATGGAGATCCCATCACTAGGATCTCTATCAATGACAAAAACCTACGTGGGGATTTCCATCATTGTTGATGTAGATTCAAAGATGGATGGGTAAAGATTCACCGTCTATCTCTCTCTTTACAGACAGACGGTGGAAATTTAATTTTTTTTTTTTTAATTTCTATCCAATCTAATTTTTTTTTTAAAATTCATTTTTTTCCCAATTTGATCTCTAATGTCCATCTCATATATAGATGTTGGACATCTAACTCTTCTTTTTCAAATTTTTTTAATTAAATGTTTTTAATTTTTTTAAGCTTCTAATTTTTTTCACTTTTGAAGTTTCTTTAGTTGGTTAACTTTATATAAGGGTATTTTGGTAATTTTATGTATTCTATATTTTAGTATTTTTTTTAATAGTCAAATATTGTCAACAGTTAAATTTGACAGAGTTGACTAATGAGGAGAGGCCATTGTTAGTTAATGATAAAGTTGTATCCTCATGTGAAAAAAAGCAAACCCAAGGAGTCTCTCTTATTTCCTTTTATATCTTTTTTTTTTTTTAAAAAAAGGTATTTTTGTAAGAAGGAATTACATATAATGTACCTGAGGTTTGTTAAATTATACGCATAAATAACTTTACATTTTAATGACATTAACTTCCCCACCGTTAGTGTTTGACTATTGCATTAATGATTAATTTGTTAAAATGGTAAAAAAACTGAAATGCCCATGTTTTCTTTAATTTAATAAAATTAAAAATATTTAAATAAATTTAAAAAATAAAAAAGATATATAAAAAATAAATAAAAAAGATATCTCCACCGTCCATTTAGAGATGAGCAGTGCCTATAAAATTAATTTTAAAAAAATTCAACAAAAAACCTAGAAAAGAAATTTATGGAAATGGGAAGATCCAAATCGATCTTGACAGATCTATCTCTAGATCTCCACAGAGATCTGTCTCCATGTCTAGCATCCACCATGTTCCGCAGCGGCCTTCAAACGAGGTAGCCATGAAAAAAAGGGAAGTATAAAGCCTCCCTTGTTCCCAAGTGACCATCACGAACAGGGAGAAGTTCTAGCCTCCTGTTGCTATGGAGATTCAGAAATGGATCTATGGAGACCAATCGGGATCTCCATAGATCCATCAATTTTTTTTCTTTTCAGTGTTGTATTTTTTTAAAAAAATTTAATTTATTTTTATCTTTTTCTTAGAGATGGGAAGGTGGGGATCTCTTTTATTTTTTTAAAAATTAAAAAAAGAAAAAATAAATCTCTACCGTCCATCTCTAAGATGTAGGGTGAAGATCAATCTCCCTTTTTTTTTAAAATTTTTATTTGTTAAATTAAATAAAAAAAAAGAATGATGTATAGACAAAAATATTATTTTCCCAGTTAAGTTTAACTAACTTTGACTAACGTCAAGGGAGGTCAATGTCATTAAATCGTAAAGTTGTTCATGCATGTAATTCGACAAATATCATGTAGGTTATATGTAATTCCATGTTTTGGTAATTTTATGTTTTATGTCATTGAAATTTTGGTCTTTTTAACCGTCAAACACAATCAACAGTTAAGTTTGATGCGAGTTTGACTAATAGTAAGGGAAGTCATTGTTAATTAATGATATAGTTGTTTCCGTTTGTAAAAAACAAACCTCAAGGGATTTAGCTGTTATTTTTTCTAAACTTTAATGATTTAAAGTTCATTTAAAACCCTTATTGGTCAGAGAAAACTTTGATAGAATTTGACAAAGGGTTGGCCGCGGTTCGGTTTTGAACCGGGACCAGCAGTCGGTCCCGGTTCAAAACCAATTAGTAACCGATTAACCGAAACTGAGACCCACGGTTGCGGTCACGGTTCCGGTTAGCTCAAAAAATGAACCTAATCGGCGGTTTACGGAATCGGCGGTTCTACCGATTCCGGTTCGATTTACCTTTTTTTTCTCTTTAAAAAAATAAAAGAGACTGCGATTCCGATTCCGGTTTTGGAAATCGGAGGAGGAACCGTAATCGCGGTTCCTCCCCTGGTTCAGAAACTGGGACCCCACAATCCCAGTTCTGGTTCCCCTCCTACAGGGGACCGAAACTGCGGCCAACCCTAATTTGACAAAATCTAAGGCAGTTCTTTAGAATTGTTGGGGACATTTGTTAAGAATTTTAAATTTTAATGAAATGTTTCAATAAATTTGAAAATGACTAAATATGTTTTTGTTTGACTCAAAATACAAAGGCTATATATATAAACTGATATATATAAATTTGTTTGCATATCCACTCATAGCTCAAATGATTAGTGCACGTCCCTCCCATTTCAATGGTGAGTGTTTAGTTCCCATGATGCACATTTACCCGCGTGTGTGAGTAGTTTTCTTCCCTTATTGTGGGAGTAGGTGTCTCCCGTTATGGGAGTAGATATTCGAACTGCGCGTTTAATAGTTGATCTCGGCAGGTCTCGGCAGTTATTAATCTTGTAATTGTACCCCTTCAATATATATATATATATATATATATATATATATATTTGTTTTAAATTTTGTATACAAAATAGAAAGTTTATTAGTCTTTTCAAAGAAATTTACATAAAAAATATAATAATATTCTGCAACAGTTTCCACATATTTTTTCAAGGACTTTTAAAATTGATGTAACGAGGTAATGAAAGCGAAACCAATTCACTATTGACGTAGCGAACAAAAGGCTATATTCAACCTAACTGACAAATTGGTTAGATATCGCTCTTACAGACGAACATGAAAATAACCTCCAAACTTAGTTCAACCTAACTGACAAATTGATATTGTCTGACTGTAGGTTTATATGTGTTGACAGCGAAAAATAGGTTCAATAGTCAACAAGGGTCAACTATGCCACGTAAGATGGTTTCGTGATTCGTTGAACTGGTTATATGAAGTTGGAAGTACTTATTCCTGCAGAGAAAGTTCTCGCAGGAATAAAAGGATTCTCAGAGAGAGCCTTGAGGATCTGCTACCTGTCAAAGCAAAGAAAGATATGTGAGGGTTGCCGGACTTTAGTCGGCGATTTACCTCCGACGATCAAGTCAGCCTTTTATCTCCGAGGAGAAAGGAATAAGTTAAATGCTTTTTTAAGTTGGTGAGAGTATTCAATAGCCTACCTAATACTTTCGAGTATCCCTTATTTATATCCATTCGAAGCAGTTCTCATTGACTCTTAGTTTGGGGGTGATCAGGCACTGTCAAGGGGAGAAGAAGGGCCAGGTTTCCTTAAACATGCAACTTCCGTTCTATCAGGGATAATGTCCCCAACTAAAACAAGAAAGTACCATTGAACGGTAACCTGCATTATCAGGGCAATTAATGCATCTGTGACCTGCTACCCATGCTGACAGTCCTCTGGTTTTATCTGACATATTTGTTGTGTGATCCTGCTCGTTTTTTATAGTCGCAGGTGCTATCACGATTTAGGGCTAGTGATGAAGTTACAAGAGCACGTGCTAAGAAATTCAAAAATGCGTTGAGTGGGCTAATTCAAGGGATTTGGGTTCAGGCATGTTCATGGAGGCCCATTGAAGGAATGGACTTGCAAAAGGAGGGCCCAACCTTAGTGAATGTAATTCAAGTTAAGGAAGAGACAACTTGCTGATTCGTAGGGATAACTTTGGAAATTCATAACGTTTGAACGGTTAGGTTTCTGGAGATGTGTGAGTAGGACTTTTCAAAGATCGTGATCTTATCTTCAACTTTGAATTTGGAATCAGATCCATTGGAGGTCGCACGAGGAAGATATGGTCAGATATTTCAAAGTGTCCAGAAGCTTCCTACTTTGACAATTTGTTATCTTATTTTGACAATTGAGTTAGCTTTTGTTAAATTCAAAAACATCAAGCTTGGAGTGTTGTGTTTTGTCAATAAAGTCATTAAATGACACCTTCCTTTACTTAATTTCGTTTCCCATGCTTGGAGGGTTGTTCCAAGACATTTGATTTTCTATTTAAACTCATTTGTAAGTCATTTTATGAAACCATTAAGCAATTAATACAAAACTTGAGTGAGAATTCGTTTCACCTACTTGTTCTTGATAGAACTACTGAACTTATCAAAGGAAAGCTTCCTTTGTGGTGTTCTTGAGTGTTTGTACTTTCGGGTTCGTGGATTGAATATTCATCGGGTCTTGAAGGGTGAAGAATCTGATTTTTGGGAGTTCTTGGGTGTAAAACAAATTGAGTGTGGGTTTGGGGGTTATATAGCCTTACGGGTTCACATCAGCTAGTGTCAGGCCCTTTTTCCTGCCTGCTTTGTTCCTTTATTTAACCAACTAATCTGTTTCACCTTGATGAAGAGGCATGGCGAGAACATGATTCTAGTGGGGGTCTTCTCATCGCTCTTAAGGATAAGTAATTGAAAATGTTCTGGAGTTTCGTTATGGCTTCTCGCTTCTGTGGCATTTGTTTTGTAACGTCCCTAATTTTTTCGAATTATGAAACGTATATTCTTTTTCTAGTGCATTTGGAGAATAACGGGTCTAATTGACTATTGGTGAAGTTCATTTGGTAATTGGATAAGTGTGGAATAGTTTTGGAATAATTATTGAGATGGATTGTGATTAAGAGTAAATTTGTGTCATGATAGGATTTTAAGAAGCTCAAGGGTGCAATTTGTAATTAAGAAGATATTTATAATATATATATATATATATATATATAATATTATTAGTGGAAAAAAATAATAAAATAATAAAAAGAGAGGGTGAGTTGGCATGAGATAAGAAGAAGAAAAGAAAAATAAATAAAAAAATAGATAAAAAGTAATCTCAAAACGTAAGGAAGAGAGGAAAAAAAAAAAAAGAAGGGAGAAGCAAGGCCGAGAGAGAAAGAAGAAGAAGAAGAAGAAGAGAAGAAAGGAAAAAAAAAAGAGAAAGGAAAAGAAGAAGAAGAAGAAGGAATGAAGAGGAAAAAGAAAAGTGTTAGGAAATTATCCAGGTTCGGTGTACACTAATGTTTGTATTTTTTCAGATTTTTCAGAACTTTTTGGAATTATTATATTATATTCTTTTTAGTTTATTTATGATATATTGTTTATGATTTGTTAAGTAAAATTGATTTTGGGATAATTTAGTATATATATATTGTTTGTACTATATTGATTTTGAATATATATATATTGAATTTTGTAAATGTGTTTATTGATTTGAATTTAATAAAATTTAATTTGACCATAAAGAAAGGATATTGTGAACTGGCCCTAGGATACTTGGACATAGATACAGATATAGGAGGTTGGTATACCAGCTGAGTTCAGTGAGCAGTACTGCATCGACATTGATATTGCTATTGATGACTTATCATGTACCTCCTCATGGATTCGTCCAGGGGTAGGGAGACACGTACCTCCTCACGGATTCGTCCTGGGGTAGGGAGACACGTACCTTCCTAAGGATTCGTTCCTGGGATAGGGAGCTATGTACCTCTCTAGATTCCGACCACTCGGTCCTAGAGTAGGGAGATACGTACCACTTTTAGGATTCGTCCTAGGGTGGGAGTTATGTTCGACAGACAGTCACTGTGGTCGAATGACCCATATTCCAGTCCTGGTTTATGTTGAGTACTCTAGAAGGCCAGAATTGAAATGAATTGAATAATATGTTTATAAGTGAATTTTGGAATTGATTTTATACGTTTATGATTATAACCTAGTTTATGATTTGGTTTTATATGGATTATAAATTGAAATGAGTTGTTTCTTTGAATCAATTTCACCCGTTTTATTTCTGTAAATGCTTGGAATTGAAATATGTATATTGTGATATTTTTATTATGAAAAGGTATTTATGATTTTATTATGAAAAGTTATTTATGAGTTTTAATAAATGAGTTTAGTGTACACCCACTAAGCGATATGCTTAGCGCGTCGTTTTTATCGCGCGTAGGTCACAGGGATACTGAGGAGGCCAAAGACTGAAGAGAGAGTTGCTGATAGAGTCCCAGAGTCACTACAGTTGGGTAGTTATATTTTTTGTATATATATTCTGTAAGAATGCATATACATAAGTCTGTAAATTTCGAAGAGTTTATATATGTGTTTTGTAAATAATCTTATGATTTCTGTTTTTCATTTGTAGATTGTTTGTAAATATTGAATTATGAATTATTTTATTTTAAACTGTTGGAAAGTCGCACTAAACGGCAGAGTGCGCATTTGATTGAAAATGATATTTGAAGTGTTGTTGTGAATTTTATTTGATTAGAGTTTTGTGGAAAACAGGTTTTGCGAAATCAGAAAAACAGAGGGAATTCTGCCGAAATTTTTAAAAGTGTATTTCGATGGGCTCACTAGAAAAATATTTTTAAATTACAAATTGATACGATTTTAAATGGTTTGAAATAAATAAAGTGAATTTAGAAAGTTTTGAAAACCCGGTAGCGCTCCCTGGGTCGATCCAGTCGGGTCGGGTCAGGGGGTGTTACATTTTAGTAGTATCAGAACGCGGTTTAGGCGTTTCTGGACCAAAGAGTCTGTATATGCATGCATTGTAGAAAGATACCCATAGGAATGTGTGACTCTAATCTGCAGACTTCTCTTCTGTCTTATATAGGATAAAAGGAAATGGAAGGAAGTGGAGATAGACCCGAGAGTCCCGCCAGCGTGGCTGGTGGAGTATCTAGGGAATCAGTAAGTCCGAGAGTGGCGGACCCTGTACAGCTAGCATTTATGCAGCAGATGACTGAGTTCTTTCAGAATGTGGCTAGAGCAGCGCCACGAAGATCAGCCATAGAGCGACTGGCTAAATACAGACCCACGGATTTCCATGGTAGAAAGGATGAGGATGCATTTGCCGCAGAGTACTGGTTTGAGAGGACTGACAGAATATTAGAGCAGATGCACTGCACACCTGAAGAGAGACTGGAGTGTGCAGTATCCTTATTGCAGGAGGATGCCTATCAATGGTGGACCTCCATTATACAGACAGTGCGACCAGAGGACAGAACGTGGGAATTCTTTCAGAAAGAGTTCCGGAGAAAATATATTGGTCGCATCTATTTGGATAATCTGAAGAGGGAATTTACCAACCTGAAGCAAAGGCAGATGATAGTGACTGAATATGAGAGAGAATTTGTCAGGTTGAGTAAATATGCACGAGATATGGTGGCGACAGAGGCGGATAAATGTAGAAGGTTTGAAGATGGATTGAACGACTATATCCGCCTACAGGTTGTGTGACATTTCTAATTTCTACTTACTGAATTGTGAATCTATGAATAGAATATTGATTATTTGAGGAATGTTACAGGTGGCTGCCTTTGAATTTGAAGATTTTACCAGACTAGTCTCAGCAGCTCTGAATGTAGAAAGAATTAAGAAGGAAGAGCAGGCCAGAAGAGATAGAGGGCAGCAAAGAAGAGGGGCAGGGCCATCCAGCTCATATCAGCCCCAGAGTAAGAAATTTAAGGGACCGCAGCCTAGTGGTCCAGTGCAGTCACAGAGGCCTATACCCACAGCTCGGCCTGGTCAGTCTGCAACTTCCGTGGCCAGTACCCCTAGGAGTGCAGTTAGGGGACCAGCTCCTGCCTTATGTGAACATTGTGGAAGAAGACATCCTGGTGAATGCTGGAAGTTTACAGGAGCCTGTCTGAGATGTGGATCTCGTGACTATTTCCTGAGGGATTGTCCACAGATTAGATCTCAGCAGCCAGAGAGATCAGCCCCTACTACTTCCAGAGGTAGGAGGCCTAGTCAGGCAGTACCTGAAGGTGGTAGCCACAGAGGAGTGTCAGAGTCAGTGGCAAGACCCGATAGTCGAGCTCCTGCACGAGTTTATGGTGTTAGAGCTCAGGAAGACAAGGATGCGCCTGACGTGATAGCTGGTATTATTTCTATTTTTGATACTACAGCTCTTGCATTGATAGATCCAGGTTCCACACATTCATATATATGTGATGCCATGTTGAAACACCGAAATCTGGAAACTGAGCCTACTGAATATGACGTGGTAGTCAGTAATCCAATAGGCCAAAGTGTAGTTGTGAACCGTGTATATAGAAATTGTCCTATTCAGATACAGGAGTGTGAATTCCCAGGAGATTTGATGGAGTTGCCATTCCATGAGTTTGATGTGATCCTAGGCATGGATTGGTTAACTCGGCATAAAGTGGTGATTGACTGTGAACTGAAACGAGTGACCCTCAGAACAGCAGATGGTGCAGAAATCACAATGGTGGGTGAACGGAGGGATTTTCTCTCTAATGTCATTTCAGCCACTGCAGCCTGTAAATTGATCAGAAATGGTTGTGAAGCATATTTGGCACAGGTGGTTGATTCCAGAAAGGTTAATTCTGAAATTCAGAAGATAGCCACTGTATGTGACTTTGCAGATGTGTTTCAAGAGGAGCTTCCTGGTTTGCCACCTCAGAGAGAAGTGGAGTTTGTGATAGATGTGGTACCAGGTCCATCTCCAGTATCGATAGCTCCTTACAGAATGGCCCCAGCAGAACTGAAAGAACTAAAGATACAGTTACAGGAATTGCTGGATAAGGGCTTCATTAGACCCAGTGTATCCCCTTGGGGAGCTCCAGTGCTGTTTGTGAAAAATAAGGATGGGTCATTGAGACTATGCATTGATTACAGGCAGCTGAATAAACTTACTGTCAAAAACAAGTATCCGTTGCCGAGAATTGATGATTTGTTTGACCAGCTGAGAGGAGCCTGTGTCTTCTCAAAGATAGATCTGAGATCAGGTTATCATCAGTTGAGGATAAAAGATTCAGATATTCCGAAAACTGTATTCAGAACCAGGTATAGACACTATGAATTTGTAGTGATGCCATTTGGGCTGACTAATGCACCTGCAGCCTTTATGGACTTGATGAACCGGGTATTCCGACCATACTTGGATCAGTTTGTGGTGGTATTTATCGATGATATCCTGGTGTATTCACAGACGGCAGAGGACCATGACAGGCACCTCAGAGTAGTACTACAGATTCTGAGGGAGAAGCAACTGTATGGTAAACTGAGCAAATGTGAATTTTGGTTGCCTGAGATTGCATTTCTGGGTCACATTGTGTCAGCAGAGGGTATTAAGGCAGATCCGAAAAAGATTGAAGCAATAGTGGAATGGAAGCCTCCCAGAAATGTTA
The DNA here is from genome assembly GCA_003430845.1 of Xanthoceras sorbifolium. Lineage (NCBI taxonomy): Eukaryota > Viridiplantae > Streptophyta > Magnoliopsida > Sapindales > Sapindaceae > Xanthoceras > Xanthoceras sorbifolium. The sequence goes on from CM010618.1 coordinate 20,578,221, forward strand.
CTGAAGTCAGAAGTTTTCTAGACTTGGCAGATTATTATCGACGGTTTGTGAAGGGGTTTTCCTCCATAGCAAGTCCGTTGACTAAACTACTGCATAAGAATGTCAGATTTGAGTGGACCGACAGATGCCAGGCAGCTTTTGACAGATTGAAGGCGATGCTAGTTGAGGCTCCGGTCCTGATTCAGCCTGTTTCAGGTAAAGACTTTGTGATTTATAGTGATCCCTCACATCAGGGTTTAGGCTGTGTATTGATGCAGGAAGGCAAGGTGGTTGCATATGCGTCCAGACAGTTGAAAACACATGAGCAGAACTATCCGATACATGATCTGGAACTTGCAGCCATCGTATTCGCTTTGAAAATCTAGAGGCATTACTTGTATGGTGAGAAATGTTATATCTACACGGATCACAAGAGTCTGAAATATCTGCCTATCCAGAGAGAGCTAAATTTGAGACAGAGACGGTGGATGGAGTTGATTAAAGACTATGATTGTGTAATTGACTACCATCCAGGAAAGGTGAATGTGGTAGCAGATGCTTTGAGTAGAAAAGCACTGTTTGCTCTGAAGGCTATGAATGTCCAATTACAGCTAAATCCAGATAATGTATTGGTAGCTGAATTGATATGTAGACCCAGTTTGATTCAGCAATTGCAGATAAACAGAAGCAGGATGCTAGAATTCAGATGATATGTGAACAGATTCCAAAAGGGAAGCATCCGGACTTCTCAATTAGAGCTGATGGTATTGTGTGTTTCAGAGACAGGATTTGTATTCTAGAAGATGAGGAATTGAGAAAGATGATCCTGACAGAGGCACATAGTAGTTCGTATGCGATGCACCCATGTAGCACAAAAATGTACAGGGACTTGAAAACTCAGTATTGGTGGTCTGGTATAAAGAAGGATGTGGTAGAATTTGTGAATAGATGCATGACTTGTCAGCAGGTGAAAGCTGAACACCAAGTTCCATCAGGATTAGTTACAACCAATAGCAATACCTGAATGGAAATGGGACCGCATTACAATGGACTTTGTCACAGGATTGCCACTCACTCGGAGTAAACACGATGCAGTATGGGTTATAGTGGATCGATTGACGAAGTCATCACATTTTCTACCTGTCAGAACTGACTATTCCCTGGATCGACTGGCAGAATTGTATATCAGAGAGATAGTCAGATTGCATGGAGTGCCTGCATCCATAATATCACATAGAGATCCGAGGTTTACATCCAGATTTTGGAAGAAGTTTCAAGAAGCCTTGGGTACTCGACTGAGTTTCAGTACAGCCTTCCATCTGCAGACAGACGGACAATCAGAAAGGGTAATTCAGGTGCTTGAAGATATGCTCAGGAGTTGTGTAATTGACTTTGAAGGGAGTTGGGCGGATCATCGCCCATTGATTGAATTCGCCTACAACAACAGTTACCAGATGAGCATAGCTATGGCACCGTATGAGGCACTGTATGGAAGAAAATGCAGGGCTCCAGTATGCTGGACAGAGTTAGGAGAAGACAGGTTAGTAGGCCCAGACTTGATTCGACAAACTGAGGAGAAGGTGAAGATTATCAAGGATAGATTGAAAGTTACTTCTGACCGACAGAAATCATATGCAGATTTGAAAAGGAAAGAGATAGAATATGAAGTCGGTGAGAAAGTGTTCCTGAAAGTATCTCCGTGGAAGAAAGTACTCAGATTTGGCAGAAAAGGAAAGTTAAGTCCTAGGTTTATTGGGCCATACGAAATCATTGAACGTGTGGGACCAGTAGCCTATAGACTTGCTTTACCTCCAGAATTAGAAAAGATTCATAATGTGTTCCATGTGTCAATGTTGAGGAGATACAGATCTGATCCTTCCCACAGAGTCCAGACTGACAGTATGGACATTCGACTAGACCTGACATACGAGGAGGAACCAGTGCAAATTCTTGATCAGGAGATTAAAGAATTACGAAATAAAAGAATTCCACTGGTAAAAGTTCTTTGGAGAAATCACAAGGTAAAAGAAGCTACCTGGGAAAGTGAAGAAATCATGAGAAAACAATATCCACAACTATTCGACTGAGGTAAATTTCGAGGACGAAATTTCTTAAGAGGGGAAGAATTGTAACGTCCCTAATTTTTTCGAATTATTTAACGTATATTCTTTTTCTAGTGCATTTGGAGAATAACGGGTCTAATTGACTATTGGTGAAGTTCATTTGGTAATTGGATAAGTGTGGAATAGTTTTGGAATAATTATTGAGATGGATTGTGATTAAGAGTAAATTTGTGTCATGATAGGATTTTAAGAAGCTCAAGGGTGCAATTTGTAATTAAGAAGATATTTATAATATATATATATATAATATTATTAGTGGAAAAAAAATAATAAAATAATAAAAAGAGAGGGTGAGTTGGCATGAGATAAGAAGAAGAAAAGAAAAATAAATAAAAAAATAGATAAAAAGTAATCTCAAAACGTGAGGAAGAGAGGAAAAAAAAAAAAAAAAAAGAAAGAAGGGAGAAGCAAGGCCGAGAGAGAAAGAAGAAGAAGAAAAGAAAAAGAAGAAGAAGAAGAGAAGAAAGGAAAAAAAAAAGAGAAAGGAAAAGAAGAAGAAGGAGAAGGAAGGAAGAGGAAAAAGAAAAGTGTTAGGAAATTATCCAGGTTCGGTGTACACTAATGTTTGTATTTTTCAAATTTTTCAGAACTTTTTAAAATTATTATATTATATTGTTTTTAGTTTATGTATGATATATTGTTTATGATTTGTTAAGTAAAATTGATTTTGGGATAATTTAGTATATATATATTGTTTGTACTAAATTGATTTTGAATATATATATATATATATATATATATATATTGAATTTTGTAAATGTGTTTATTAATTTGAAGTTAATAAAATTTAATTTGACCATAAAGAAAGGATATTGTGAACTGGCCCTAGGATACTTGGACATATATACGGATATAGGAGGTTGGTATACCAACTGGGTTCAGTGAGCAGTACTGCACCGACATTGATATTGCTATTGATGACTTATCATGTACCTCCTCATGGATTCGTCCAGGGATAGGGAGACACGTACCTCCTCACGGATTCGTCCTGGGGTAGGGAGACACGTACCTTCCTAAGGATTCGTTCCTGGGATAGGGAGCTATGTACCTCTCTAGGTTCCAACCACTCGGTCCTAGAGTAGGGAGATACGTACCACTCTTAGGATTCGTCCTAGGGTGGGAGTTATGTTCGACAGACAGTCACTGTGGTCGAACGACCTATATTCCAGTCCTGGTTTATGTTGAGTACTCTAGAAGGCCATAATTGAATTGAATTGAATAATATGTTTATAAGTGAATTTCGGAATTGATTTTATATGTTTATGATTATAACCTAGTTTATGATTTGGTTTTATATGGATTATAAATTGAAATGAGTTGTTTCTTTGAATCAATTTCACCCGTTTTATTTATGTAAATGCTTGGAATTGAAATATGTATATTGTGATATTTTTATTATGAAAAGGTATTTATGATTTTATTATGAAAAGTTATTTATGAGTTTTAATAAATGAGTTTAGTGTACACCCACTATGCGATATGCTTAGCGCGTCGTTTTTATCGCGCGTAGGTCACAGGGATACTGAGGAGGCTAAAGACTGAAGAGAGAGTTGCTGACAGAGTCCCAGAGTCACTACAGTTGGGTAGTTATATTTTTTGTATATATATTCTGTAAGAATGCATATACAGAAGTCTGTAAATTTCGAAGAGTTTATATATGTGTTTTGTAAATAATCTTATGATTTCTGTTTTTCATTTGTAGATTGTTTGTAAATATTGAATTATGAGTTATTTTATTTTAAACTGTTGGAAAGTCGCACTAAACGGCAGAGTGCGCATTTGATTGAAAATGATATTTGAAGTGTTGTTGTGAATTTTATTTGATTAGAGTTTTGTGGAAAACAGGTTTTGGGAAATCAGAAAAACAGAGGGAACTCTGCCGAAATTTTTAAAAGTGTATTTCGATGGGCTCACTAGAAAAATATTTTTGAATTACAAATTGATACGATTTTAAATGGTTTGAAATAAATAAAGTGAATTTAGAAAGTTTTGAAAACCCGGTAGCGCTCCCTGGGTCGATCCAGTCGGGTCGGGTCAGAGGGTGTTACATGTTTGGCGGATGCCGATACTACGTCGTTTTGCTAAATGCTTATGTTTAATTAAGTTACAGAATTACCCCTCAACAATATCCCCTAAACCTTCGAAGAAACTTGTTTGTGAGGAGGTTTAATTTCTGCTGAGAAATTGGCCCGTGGCCCTTTGGCGTGTCCTTTAAATTCTTACCCTTTTATCCTACGTAGAGGTCTCTTTTAATGATGTGGAGCCCGTTTGAGATAAATGGCAAAGGTTTCCTTTTAGGAGTTCGTCATTTGGGGTGCGTAGCCATCGTTTCCTGTGCGCATTTAAGTCTTTCATGATTTCAGGAAACGTTGCTTTCTTATTCCTGAATGTCAAGAGGCTGCTGCTTTCCTTTTTGTAGATGTGGCCCCTGTTCATTGATTTGGTTGCAATACCACCCGTTTCCCTTCATCCTTTGAAACAATCTTTGAACCGTTTGAATTTCCCACCTACTGGACCTTGTCGTGTCCCTATTGAGTCTATAAATAAACCCATTCTTTCCTTCCTTGAGTTTTTTACGTCTGTTACCTGCATTTTATTTATGAGGAGAAAATCTATTCAAGACTTCCTGACATTTGCTGCTTGCTCGGGGTTCTTTGTTGTGGTCATGGGCAAGCGTAACTCTCGATACGAGGATTAAAGGCCGGATCCTACCATGCCAGTGCTCAGAGATCTCAGCAGCTCACATTTTCTACATTGCATCCCAGTTTCCTAGACACTAAACGAAACGTGATCGAAGCTTCTCATCTGGACCATTACCGTGAGTATTACGAGATTCCTAACCAAGTGAAACTATTGCTTCCCGGGAAGAGGACGGCGTGGAATCCTCCGAAAGGGGCCGTGGCCATATATGGTTACATTCTGAACTGTAGGGTTATATTGCCCCTTCAACCCTTTATTGCTAGGTTCCTCAGCGATGTTGATTTGGCTGCCACAGCTTGCTCCTAATGGTTGCATGTCGTTGATGGCTCTGTGCGCGTTATGGCGATTTTTGGGCTTTCCTGACCCTACTCTTAACGAGATCAAACATTGCTACTAACTGCGTCCTTCCTCAAGCGATCCTGGCTCTCATTGTCTTGCTTCTTGGCCCCCTTCGAAGTGGCTCCCTATCGGCGAGGACGGTGAGAGGCTCTCTGGGGACTTAGATTCGTCAGATGAGAAAAAGAGAAGAATTATCTGGGGGCTACCCTCCTCCAATAAATTCTAGAAAGGGGCCTGGTTTTTCGCCGAGGGTGATTGGGGGCGCCAGGTTTCGATTGATAGATTCCTGTGAAAATCGCACGTCCTTCACTTTTTTATGAGGCCAGGTATTTCGAGTTTTGTTCTCTCATGTTCGTTTTATTTGTCCTTTCCATTGCTGGAGGTGACCCATTTTGTCTTTAATAAATTCGTGGAGTAGAGGTCCTAGACTGTCCGGCTAGGAGGTTGTTCGCGTCTTGAGGGCCGTAACCACCCGTGTGGATGATAGGTCCTTCATCCTCCTTTGTCGTGATAGGGCTCTCATCGATGCGCTTTTGACGCCTTTGGTCATGCAACACCTCGCTGCCCCATCAACCGTTCTCGCGGTAAACGTTTTTACCAGTACTCTTTCTTGATTTCTTTTTTCTTAGTTTCATCATTTACTGTTCTTTTTCCTTATTAATTAAAAAGAACGACCCCATCTGTGGTCGACTCGTAAAGGATTCGAGGAATCTCGAGTATACTTCTCGCCGCGAAGGTCGTCGAGGTGATGAGAGGGCAAAGTATGGTCCGGTCGTAGCTTCCGTTGTTGTCGGGGAAAGGATTCCGACCCCCACTAAGGATCTGGGGAAGGGCTCGCACATTTCTCTACTCGTAAATGACGAAGCTTCCCCTTTTACTCTTGATGCTTCCTCTCTTACTCCTGAGGTTCCTAGCAAACGGGCTAGGTTGATCGGTGGCCCTAATGATCCTGGCTTGAAATCAAGGGAGGGGAATTCTTCTGAAGTCCGGGCTGAGCATGTTCCCACAAGTCATCGTCCTTCTAGGACGAGAATGACCCGTGAGTTGATGGTCCCAACAATAGTTCCTGAGGATGGGACCCCAGTTGTCGCAGACATTGGGGGCGTCTCTGATGCTGTTACTACAATAGATCTTGATAAGGGGACGCCAGCTATCTCAAATATTGGTGGGGAGGGGCCTGAAGAGGAAATTCAACTTCACCATTCGTGTTATGGTAAGCTTTCTATCCCTAGGACGATTGCCGACGCTAGTGTCCCGATGGTTGAGGTTGTCGACAGCTCGCATGGCGACATATCCACATTGTTAGCTTCTTCTTTGGAAGCTGTACTCTATCGGGTATTGAGCGAGGATAGTCGCTCGGAGATGCGGGGCGAGGTAGACAGCTTCCTGGGGGAATCTGCTACAAGGTAGCTCCAAACTTTCTTTAGCATTTCAGCTTTGGTAATTCTTCGTTTTGCAATTTATTTTTCATTATATCATTCGTCAAAGTTTTTTCTGTAGCTGATTTTCTTCGTTTTTGTCTTTGTAGTTCTTAATGAAATTTGACGCTATGGCACGTGACAAGGAGGTTCTACAGTATCGCCTTTCGGCGCTTAAGGAAGAGAGAAAATCTTACGAATTTAATTGGGAAGCAGTCTGGGAGTGCGAGGTCTAAAAAAGAGAGCCGATAACCTCGAACATCGAGTGAATATTTTAACTGCTGAGAAGGATGTGGCTGTCGCCGCTCGAGCGATGGTTGAGGAGGAAGAGCTCGCTCTGAAAGAAAGGTTGTTGAGCTGGATAGTGCAATCGATACTCTTCAGTCCACATTAGAGGGTGCGAAGGCTGAGCTAGATATCAAGGCTATGGACCGCTATAAAGTTTCTCTTGCTTTTGATGCTTTTATGCATAGAGAGTTCAGGAATGGTATAAGGGCGTGTCGAGATGTCGTGGATTTCGGCCTTACTCCTGAGATGCAGAGTTCCGTTGCATCCGCTATTGAAGATAATGAGAGAAAGGCAAAGGAGGACCTTCGGGAGGCTAGGAAGATATGGAGAGCCCACTGTCGGTGCCACAGATTGCCCATCCTAGATATGCACATGAAGATACCAAACCAAACTGGCCGTCCCAAAACTTGTGGCAGTGTGGATTCCTCTCCCAATGTTCTCGGCTCAAGAGTAGACACTGGCCCTGACCCCAACTTTGACTATATTCTCTCAGATGGTGAGGATGACTTTAATCTAAGCGAGAAGGAGGATTTGCCTGATTCTGACACTGACGATCAGCTTAGCTTGATTGAACTAGCGAGAAGGAAAAAAGATAATACTGATCCTAGCCCCTCTAATCCCCTGTAATCTTGTAATCAGTTAGTAACTTTTGTATTAGATAATAGTGATCGGTTGTAATTGGATTTCTATGTTTTGATCGCTCTACAAACTTTTAGACTTGTAAATGGTGTTTTGTTGGTAATTTTTGACGTGATTGAATACATGAGTATGGAAATTGAATCTGCTGGTCCATTTCTTAATTTTTGTATCACTTCCCCCCGAGTTACGCGTGTCGATCCTTTGGAGCGAGTCCGTGACTGACTGTATGAGTAGTGATGTAGTATCCTTATGCGGCTAAATTTTTAGTTAACTTTCTTTGGGTCAAATTTTAACTTTGGCGTTCTCGCTGTGATCATGTCCCTACGAGAGAGTTTTCTAGATAACTTTTCTCAGTCTTGGTTTAGGACGTTCTTACTGTGACCAAGTCTTTGCGAGAGAGTTTTTTAGATAACTTTTCTCTGACTTGATTTTTGAATTAGGCCTTCTCGCCACTACCAAGTCTTTGTGAGAGAGTTTTTTTTAGGCAACTTTTCTCGGACTTGATTTTAGAGTTAGGCTTTCTTACCGCGACCAAGTCTTTGCGAGAGAGTTTTTTAGATATTTTTTCTCTGACTTGATTTTTGAATTAGGCTTTCTCGCCGCGACCAAGTCTTTATGAGAGTTTTCTAAATAACTTTTCTCTGACTTGATTTTTGAATTAGGCTTTCTCGCTGGACAAAGTCTTTGCGAGAGAGTTTTTTTAAGTAACTTTTCTCTGACTTGATTTTTGAATTAGGCTTTCTTGCCGCGACCAAGTCTTTGCGAGAGAGTTTTTTAGGCAACTTTTGTCGGACTTAATTTTAGAGTTAGGCTTTCTCGCCGCGACCAAGTCTTTGCGAGAGAGTTTTTTAGATAACTCTTCTCGGACTTGATTTTTAGAGTTTTTTTGAAATACACTTTGGGTGTTGACAAATAAGCATTCATTAAAAACTTCCAAAAAAGGATCAGCGTACATAACGTCTTCCTCCTATGAAGGGCATACATTTTTCTGTCATGCACCGTATCAATTGATGATTTCCTCTTTTTCACGAGCTTTCTTCCATTTGACTAATTCCTGCTTTCCCCTTTCCCTTAAAGGCGGATAGGTTGGTTTGTCGGGCTACTTCTTGGCACCCGCTTATCAATTCCACTCTGGTCTCCATGGGGAATTTGATCTTGAGGTAGTAGGTGGCAGTCACTGCCTTTGTCTTGTTGAGGAAAGGTCTTCCCAATAGCGCATTGTAGGGCCAGTTAGGTATATCTACTATGACGAATTCCAATAGGACCGTTTTCCTACAGGGCTTTGTTCCTATTCGAACTGGGAGCATCATTGTTCCCCATGGCCTAATTTTTGACTCGTCGAAAGTGAGGAGAGGGGTGTTAAAGGGTTCCAGGTCTTTTCTTTGGAGTCCCAACTGATCAAAACCTGAGAGGTGGAGGATGTCGGCGGAGCTTTCGTTATCTATCATGATTCTTCACACATTTCTGTGAGCGATTTGTAGTTCTACGACAATTGCATCATTTGGTTTGGCGTTTACTCCGGCTCCATCTTCCGCAGTGAATGCGATAGGGTCCCATCCTTCTCGCAGCTTCTTGTCAGCCCTTTGCAATAAGTTTAGCTCCGAGGAATCACCCTGCTTAGCTGATTCTCGAATTTCTGACTTTCTTTCCCTATTACTGGTGCCCGTCCCTAGGCCACCATGTATGGTGTTGATGGGGCTGGCCTTTGGGCTTGCTGACCGCTCGTCCGACCTTTTGGGGCTTTGAAGGATGTTCTGCTTGACAGGTCCTCGTGAACGCTCTAGTCTCTAGTCGGTTGCTCCCTTCGTTGGGCTTTGGGTGTTGTTGTCGTCTTTCCTTACTACGAATTCAATATGATCCTTGAGTTGGAAACACTTGGAAGTGTCGTGGCCATGGTCCCGGTGGAAGCGACAGTACTTGTCTTTGTCCCACTTTTGTGGTGCTACGATCATTTTCCTGGGCCAGGTTATTATTTCCTTGTTCTGCGCCACTGACAGAATTTCTTCTCGCCCCAGCATGAGAGGTGTGTATCGATCGAACTTCCCTTCTGGACGACGAGTATCCCTTGGCCGATTTCGGGTATCTCGGCAATCATTTCTGATAACTCTCCCCCTAAAGAGGTCGTTATCTCCCTTGTTTAATGATTTTTTGAGCGGTTGGTATCATCAGGTCGCATTCCGTGCACCAAGTTACCCTCTTGGGCTACTTCCTCTTTCTCGGCGCGAGCATAATCAACCGCTATTTCGACCATTTCTGGGTAGGTTTTTGGTCTTTGTTTCCTCAGTTGAAACGAAAAAGCTTCGCTTTGTAGTCCATTAGTAAATATGTTTATGGCGGCCGCGTCATTAAAATCCTCCACCTAGACAGCTTCCTGGTTGAAGCGGGACAAGAAGGTTCAGATGGACTCTCATTTTCCTTATTTTATCGAGGATAGGTGGGACAGGGACTTCTTTCGTTGCACATTCCCTATAAACTGCCGGGAGAAGGAGCAACTGAATTGCTCGAAACTGTCAATACTGTGTGGAGATAGTTGGCAAAACCAACTTTTGGCGAGATCTCCAAAAGTGATTGGAAAAGCCTGGCATAACAGTCGATCATCCCTGGTCTGGGTGCCCATGAGGGTGGTGAACCGGGATATATGCTCGACTGGGTCTCTATCTTCCTTGTATTCGCTGATGCTGGGCATCTTGAAGCTTCTTGAAAATTTCTTCATCAGCACTCGGGCGATAAACTTACTCGAAGTTGCTCCGGCGCAGCGGTCCGAGTCTTTGGAGAGGGGTTCTCCTCTTTGCACTTGTTCGAGTGCTTCTTTCAGTTGTCGAATTTCTCTTATCGTGAACTCTTTCCCATTCATCGATCCTTCGTCAGTGCTTGTCTGATAGCTTTCCAGGAAGTTCGTCGGGCTCCGGCTGGACCCGCTGCTAGAGCGTCGACGTCACCCTTGTCTTATCGTTCTCGACTTTCTGACAGAGGTGTGTTTCCTTTTGTTTTCTCGGCGACTCTTTCCTTCTCACCGAGGTGCCTCTTCGTCTGTCCGTGAGCTACCAGTGCTCTGGATAGGCGATTCGCTTGTGAAAGGCTCCGGGAGCGGTAGAGGTTCCTTTCCTTTGGTCGTGGCGACCTCTTTCTCGGGTTCAGTGTTTCCTCCATATTTCTCTCCTGAAGGGGTAAGTCTGCTTCCCATTATCTCCATTAGTTTTTGAAGGTGGTAGCTGGCTTGATCTGCATCACGAGTGGATATCTCTATAGGCGGTGTGACGGGAGGAGGTTGGGACGTCGTGGGTATATTGTTGGGAATGACAAACCCAAGGGACGTTTGCCATATTGGAGATAACTGGTTCTCTGCGGGTGTTGTTTGTTGCGGGTTGTGTTCCTTTCTCGGATTGGTTCCATGTTAAGGTTTCCTCAGAGGAATGTAATACAACCTTCCTTCTAGCGCCAAATTGTTGACAATGAAAAATGGGTTCAATAGTCAACAAAGGTCAACTTGCCACGTAAGATGGTTTCATGGTTCGTTGAGCTGGTTAAATGAAGCTGGTAGTACTTATTCCTACAGAGAAAATTCTCGTAAGAATAAAAGGATTCTTGGAGAGAGCCTTGAGAATCTGCTACCTGTCAAAGTAAAGAAAGATCAGTGAGGGTTGCCGGACTTTAGCTGGCGATTCACCTCCGACGATCAAGTCAGTCTTTTATCTCCGAGGAGAAAGGAATAAGTTAAATGCTTTTTTGAGTGGGTGAGAGTATTCAATAGCCTACCTAATACTTTCGAGTATCCCTTATTTAAATCCCTTCGAAGCAGTTCTCATTGACTCCTAGTTTAGGGGCGATCAGGCACTGTCAGGGGAAGAAGAAGGGTCAGGTTTCCTTAAACATGCAACTTCCGTTCTATCAAGGATAATGTCCCCAACTAAAACAAGAAAGTACCGTTGAACGGTAACCTGCGTTGTCAGGGCAATTAAAGCATCTGTGACCTGCTACCCATGCTGACAGTCCACTGGTTTTATCTGACATCTCTGTTGGCGTGATCTTGCTCGTTTTTTATAGTCGCAGGTGCTATCACGATTTAGGGCTAGTGTCAGGCCCCTTTTCCTGCCTGCTTTGTTCCTTTATTTAACCAACTAATCTATTTCAGCTTGATGAAGAGGCATGGCGAGAACATGATTTTAGTGGGGGTCTTCTCATCGCTCTTAAGGATAAGTAATTGAAAATGTTCTGGAGTTTCGTCCTGGCTTCTCGCTTCTATGGCATTTGTTTGGCAGATGCCGATACTACGTCGTTTTGCTAAATGCTTATGTTTTATTAAGTTACAAAATTACCCATCAACAATATGAATGGAAAGATAATCCTAATCGTAAATCATAAAAGAAAACAAATACTTTATGTAAAAAAGTTCTTTATTTATTTTCTCATGAAACTACTCGTGGAGTTCTCTATATTTATTTGATTGTCTGCAATGTAATTTTATAACTTTTTTAGTGTATATACATGGGTTTTTGAACTTCGATTCTTATTATAGCTTCTAATGAAGAGCATTTTGTTAGCTGATCATATAAAGTAGGGGCTTTAAAAAAAAAAAAGTTATTGTGAATTAGTTAAAAATTCTTGAAAAAAAGGTGATTTTTTAAAATATGGCTTATAGTTCCAAACATAACATTAATGTTTCAGTCCCTATACAGTTTCAGTGTAATTCAAAACCGTTCAATTTTCAAATAATTAAAAAAAAAAAAAACAAACAACCCATTAATTATCAAATGCGGGTGCCAATAGGCATTTGACCTCAAAATATTTCAATATAATTGTAAGTTTAGAACAAGTTAAGCTTATCTAATACTCACATCTACTCAATAATAGTGAAACAAAATTCAGATTCCTCGGCCGCCTAGGCGTTAGGCGGCAGCCGGCAGCACAGATGAAGCTCGACGGCCGCCTAGGCTGCCAGTGCGGCAGAAAGCACCGCATATCCGCTCAGGCCGCACTCGCCTAAGCGGCGATTTTTGTCTCCACGGCCGCCTGCCGCGGAGAGTTTAGTTTTTTTTTTTTTTTTAAATTACACACCCAAAACGGCGCTGTTTGGGTGTGTTTTAAAACAAGAGCAAAACGGTGCCGTTTTGGTCTTGTAAAAAAAAAATAAAACATAAGTGGCAGTGGGCAGTCGTGCTTAGCATAAGAAAATACTAGCAAATTTTTTTTGTTCGCTCCTCTTTAGAAAACCAACCCAAAAACAGAAACCTAGCTAAGTGATCTTCTTCTTCTTCTCCATTTCAACCATTTATCATCATAATCATCGTCTACAAAGGTATGATACTTCTCTATTTTAGACTTTTAGTATTTTTAAGCATTTTAGTGTTAATAAATATGATTTTATATATGCAATCTAAGTGTTTGATTAAATACCTAGATGAATATTTTTTGTAAAATTGTGAATATTTTTAGTTTAATCTTCAATTATTCATTGTTGATTATCATAATATTAATGTTATATTGAACAATTTGAACTTGAAATAATCATTTAAAAATTAAATTATGATAAAGATTTTAGTATTTTAGTATTTTGAATTTGTAATTAATATTTATGTAAGAAATAGCCAAATAGGAAGGAAGTTTATGGAATTTAATCATTTATAGTCTATAGCCAAATAGGAAATAATCATGTAATGTAATTAATATTTATGTAGGAAATAGCCAAATAGGAAATAATCATGTAATGTTGTATTATTTATGTGTTTATGATAAAATAAATTATAAATCATAAATGTTTGTTAACTTTTCTAGGTTGTTATATTTCTAATGGCGTCCTCGGCTGCCTCAGTGGACCAAACGGTCCAATCCTCAGCCGAATCAATCCTTAAAAGGAAGTCAAATGATGTTGGATGGGAGTTTGGGGTGTTAATTGATGCGAAGAATATGGACAATGTTAAATGTATCCTCTGTGGAAAAGTGATGTCCAGAGGAGCTTATAGAATGAAAGAGCACGTAGGCCAAATATCAGGAAATGTTGCAGCTTGTCCAAAAGCAACACCGGAAGCACAAGCCAAGTGTAGAAATGCCATTATGGAGGCTAAAAGTAAGAAGAGGGGTAAGAGGAATGAAGAGTTGTTAATAAGATCATAAGCAAATGTGGTTGATACAACAACCGAGGAAGAAGATGCGATGGCGGCAAAATTAGGGGTGAGGAGAGAGCCTCGTTCTCTTGGCCCCATCGATCGATATGTATCGGAAATCAATCCTAATTCTTCATTGAGTGGTGGAACTAAGAGACAACAAAACATCTGCGAAGCATTTTTTAAAGAAAGGACTCATAAAGTGCACCAGTATGTAGCTAAATGGGTGTACGAAGTAGGGATTCCTTTCAATGCAATTGACAATGATAGTTTCAAGCAAGTAATGGAGGCAGTAGGTCAATTTGGCCCGGGATACAAACCGCCAAATCAATACCAATTGAGGGAACCATTGTTGAGAGAGGAGGTTCAGAGAACAAAAGATGTACTTAAGAAGCAAGAAGCAGAGTGGGCTTTGAATGGGTGCTCCGTTATGACGGACGCTTGGTCCGATAGAAAAAGAAGGAGCTTAGTGAACTTGTATGTGAATTGCAAAATAGGAACAACTTTCCTTTCCTCTAAAGAGTCTTCAGACGAGGCACACACGGGGGAGCACATTTTTCAGTATGTGGATGGGTGCATTGAACAAGTTAGACCAAAGAATGTCATTCAAGTGGTCACGGATAATGCCACCAACAACATGGCAGCGGCAAAATTGCTCAAGGTGAAGAGACCCCATATATTTTGGACCTCATGTGCAACTCATAGCATCAATCTCATGCTTGAAAGCATTGGTAAGATCCAGAAGTTCAAAAAAACCATTGATCAAGCCAAGACTTTTACCGTCTTCATCTATGCACACCACAAGACCTTATTCTTAATGAGGTCTTTTACAAAAAAGAGAGACATAGTGAGGCCGGGAGTCACTAGATTTGCCTCTTCACTTCGTACATTGCAAAGTCTGATGGAGAAGAAAGTTCAATTAAGGTCAATGTTTTCTAGTGAACTATGGGAGCAATGCAAATGGTCTACCTCTACAAAGGGGAAAGCGGCATTCGCTACTGTTATGAGTATGAGCTTTTGGAATGGTGTGACCACTTGCTTGAAGGTATTTGCACCTTTGGTGAAGGTGCTTAAACTTGTTGATAGGGATAGAAAGCCAGCCATGGGGTTTGTATATGGAGAGTTGCTACAAGCGAAAGAAGAAATTAAAATGGCATTGAACAATGTTGAAAGGAACTATCGACCGATCTTGGACATTATTGATGCAAGAATTAAAGGTCCGCTTGATAGTTCATTGCGCTTGGCGGCCTATTTCCTCAACCCCTATTACTACTTCAAAGATGTAACAATTCAATATGACGATGATGTGAATAATGCAATATTTGATTGTGTGATGGCGTTTTGTGGTGACAATTTCGAGTTGCAAAATCATATTGTCAATGTTGACACTGTAAAGTATAGGGAGAGGGAAGGATATTTTAACAATTCATTTGCGGAAAAAGGATGTGAAAGAAATAATGAGTTATAATCCGGATACTATTTTAAACTTATAAACTTATAGTTTTTTACTTTTTTTTTTATTATGTTCAAAACTTGAAAATTGAAATATCTATCTTCATAATTGTAGCTACATGGTGGGCTATATATGGAGGTCGCATACCCAATCTCCAAAGAATGGCGATAAGAATCCTATCATTAACCACGAGTTCCTCCGAATGTGAACGAAATTGGAGCACTTTTGAAGGGGTGAGTGCACTAGGCCACTAGCTTACTATAAAATTTCTAAAGTAAGTAACTAATTAACTATTAAATAACAATTTATTATTTTATTAATTTATTATCATTCTCATTGTGTATAGATACATACAAAGAAAAAGAATAGACTAGTTGTCAGTTGGTTGAATAATCTAGCCTATGTCCAATTCAATGCCAAGTTGAGTAACAAAAAAAAAAAAAAAGCTAAGGAAAAGGATGTGGATGTCATTCTTGCTAAGGATGCCGAAGCCACCAATGCACAAGAATGGCTTGTTGAAGGTGGCGGTGGTGGTGATGATGAAGTAGAACCCGGAACAGGGTTCACTTGGCAAATGGTAGACGAAGCAACCGGTGTAGATGACTTCATTTCGGAGGAAGATGAAAATGATGTTGATGTTGATGTGGAATATGAATCCGATGGATAACTTGTAATGGAAGAATATGGAGAAGAGGAGTTTAATCATGATCATGATATTGTTTAGTTTAAGATTTTTATTACTATTTCATCATATTTTCATGCTTTCATAATTTGGAATGTTTTTAGAATGACTTATTTATTTGGAATGACCTAGTTTCATATTGTTTGGAATGTTTGAACTTTGGAATGACATATATATCATTGCTTTAAGTGCATTTACATGTAAATTGTAAAATACAAATATAAAGAAAAATATTTACAATTGGTCAACTGCAAGGTCAACACATTGACCGTTGACTTTCCGAGGATCCACCTAGGCGCCTGACGCTGGGCCGCCGAACGCCTAACACATTTTAGAACACTGCTCAAATAATAAGTTTTCTCTCTTGAGGTGAATTCAGATTCTCTTGATATGTAAACTCACATTTGAACATAAATTAGTTTTGTCAAGCATTCTAAAGTTTATAGCTAAATGTTACAAAACCTTTCACAACTTGATTTAGAAAGAATACAAATTCTCAATAAAATTAGCAGGAACAGGCCAATCTTTAGCTTTCTAGAGACTTGAAAATATTTGTATTAAACAGATAAGAGAATTATTCAGAAAAGAAAACATCCTGACTGACCAAATCCACGAGATGTTAAGAGGAGGAAAGCGCCACAAACATAAACAGCAATTCCAAAAGTCACTTGAAACGAATTCATCCTACTCAGAGGTAGGCATGGAGACAACCTGAAAACTTAGAAAAGGAAACACTAGATTTGACAAGAATCTGAAACCCATTAGATTCACGCACAAACTCCTTTACTTGACGTTTAGGAAAGTAGTAAACCTGCGTTAGGGCATTTCTTCAAACAAAAAACATTATGTTTTCCAGGTCAGTGTGCAACCTGTAGGACTTCTCATCAAGTGAAGCCATTGATGACAGAGACGATGAAGTTAATGATGAAGATGATGACGATACTGATGGTGGAGACTGCCCCTCCATTACTGTCTCATGGTACAACCGCCCTCTATAGGCAACAAGGTCAGCATAGTACACTGGTGGGACCAGTGACACGGGTTTAGTGCACCGAGCAAAAGTGAAGCACATGTTATATATCAGCTTCTGCAACTGATCAGAAGTAAACCTATGTTCATCCCATAAGACATGGTAGTGAGTGGGCTTACTTGTTCCAAGGCTTCCATAGTGGCTACAGAGATAGAAATCAAACTCAAATGGGTGTACAATTGTTGTGTCCACAACCGTTCCTGGAGGCACATTGCCAGTGGAACCCCCATCCCTCCTACTCTCTGGAAATAACCTTGTCTGGTGTCGCTTCTGTGCTACAATAAGTGTAATGGTTGGGTAGTAATCTCTCCTTTGGAATGCCCTCTTGAGAGGTATTAACTCCTCGTTGAGAACCATATCAAACTGGCCCTCACTTACTCCGTCACGAAAGATCACAATTTTCTCTGGCTTGACTTTGTTTAACCGATCATAAGAATCAACAAGTTCCAAGCACATGTCCCCAAAATTCAGAATCTTCTCTGTTCTATGGCCTTGTGGACGAACCCTTGCTACATATCGATTTGCAGCTGGCCAATTAACAGTGGCAACAACAGCTGCTATTGATGGACTGGTTGTATCCCGAGAGCCAGGATGATTAACATCAGCCCCCACAAACATAACATGGCCTTCACCTTCAAAGTAGGGGAGCCGATCAATGAGCTCTACGTTGCTGCCCCCAAGCTTTGCATTGATCTTGAGTGCAAGATTGGCAAGATACTGATCTTTCGCACTGTTGGCATGACCAGACAAACAGCATTGAGTCACTACACCAATTCTGGTCTCTGAGATCCACTTGAGATACTTGTAACCAGAATGCCTCGTATCCATCACACAAACAAGAATCTGTAACTGGCCTCTACACATCTGAGAGGCCCTAGTAGTAACTCTTTCAAGAAGTTGATAAAGCCCATCAACATTCTCCAATTGCTTCATTGAAGCGGGTTCGTACAAAACAGGATTACTCACGTGCATTCCTAGATTCTTGCACCGAGCAATAAACTTCGGAATAAAGTGGTTGGGATTCAACCGATCATAATTTTCGGAATAATAGCTGAAGTCGAGTACTGCCCACCTCTCTATTCTTCTGCCTTCTACAACAGCTTTTCCTACAAGGTTCCATTGACATTTCTCCGCATCAACTGTTATCTTAATCGCCTTGCCATCAGGTCCAGCTAGCTTCAACTCAGGTCGCCCAAGAATGCGTCCTACCACACGTGTCATGTTTGTGTTGACATCAATCCCAAAATTTTGAGCGATCCCTCGACTGCCAATAAAGTTAGGAAAATTTCCGTAAGCAGACTGCAGTTTAAGAAGAAGCTTATTCATACCACATTGTCCAATCATTCAGCACACAGAATGCCACACATTATTTTTGACTTTGGGAAACCAGTTAACATATATATTAAATACATTCATGCATTAGTATTACCAGGATCAATGACCATGAATGATGCAGACTTTGGAGAAAATCTGAGCTAAAAATGATAGCCAATGACTTCTACTGTCAGATAAACACAGAAAAATCATGAACTAAAATGGTCTGTGAGTGTGCCATTTGCACCAATCAATTTCAAATTGAGATCCATGTAAACTTGCAAAGAAAGAGCCAGCAGGCAAATTAAGTGCCTCATCAATTATATGCTGTAGCATTTACCACAACAAGCGTTTCTGCTAAAAACATATGCAAACTGTTGCCAACATATTAAGGGAGTGTTTTCCATAAATTTAAGCGACAGTTTCAGAAAATGCATAGCATTAGTCCCCCTGAACTAATTTAAACCATGTTACACGTTCATAAAATCAATGAAGGACCAATAAAATCTTTTTGGGTGGCATTTGGATAATAATAATAATAATAATAATAATAAATGAAATAGAAATTTAATATCATACTCCATATTATTCATTATAATTACAGTGAACTCGTTTTCTATTATTACGTTACTGCCACCTGCACACTCCACATTTTCATTATTGTCCCTGATGCAATGTTCTACTGCTCTACAATTTAATATTCAACAAATCATTTAATAAATTTGATCAGAAATTGAAAAAGTACCAAAGAATCTATGAATCATAGTAGTAGAATACAGAAAAAATAGAACTTTAACAAAAATGTTTGTCAAAGAAATCTAAACTAGCTAAAAATGAAGTGAAAGTTATAACTCAAAGAAGAAACACAAAAAAAGAGAAACTGCAAGAAATGGGAAACCAAGCATATGTTTCGCTTGAATCAAAGTTTACCTCTAGCTAAAAGTAAATCCAGTAAAAAGGTAAGCCAAAATTTTCTAGAATTACTTGAAAATCAAAAACACAATTGCACTTTACAGAATATCAACCAAAGTAGTTAATAACAAAAGCTTTAGAAACAAATTCAACTTTCTTAGATGTTGAAACGATATCTAATTGATTTTTAATTTGTAAACAAAAGTTGGAGATATTGACAGCCAAATTTGTTTAAATGGAATTAATTGAGATAGAGGATGTGGTATGGCATTAATTAAGGGGCACGGAGAGAGAAACCTATGGTTTTATTAAGGTGAGAATAGTCAAATTTTAATCATTATGTTGCAGATGAATGTGTATAACAAATAAGGGCAAATTGGAACTTGACAAAAATGAAAGGGACGCAAAGTTGGGCAGGGACAGGTGCCCATACAGGTAAGAGTGTAGCCTGTCCATGTGCACTGGAAGTTCTACAAAACAAAACAGAATAAACAAAACAAAATGAACAAAATAAAAGAAGCGAATAGCTACATCTTACGTACCCGCAAGGTCCATCTCCTGACTGTACCATTTGAGATATCATGGTCTCCCTGTCCTGTGGTGGAGCCAACGACATGCCCTTCAACAATAGACCAGCAGGTTTAAGCAGTTTATCCTTTGGATATATTTGTCCTTCAACCAACTCACAGAATTCCATAGGTACATAATTTTTTCGACCATTTCTTCCCAAATCCAAGCAAGGAATATCTTTGAACTTAATATCTATCTGGTACTTTTCCCAGAAATAATCGACAAGTCTAACTTGCCTTGGTGGAACCTTCTTCTCAAGGTCTTCAACTAAAAATGAAAGCTGTTGTGTGCTCTGCCTAGTCAACCCACCAATGGTGAATTTTTGCTTGGTTTTACGGTGAGTCACAGTAACTTTTAATCCCATCAATGCCCTATCAACTGTTACCCAATCTCTGAAATTAGGACGTCCAAAGTAACGAATATGCTCATGCAAGAAATCTAAAAGAGACATTCGTTTACGAAATGCTAAAACAGAGTAGTCCAAACACAATGCCAAACCCTGGGAAGTGGCTTTCAGGCCGTGTTGAAACCCTCTAGATGCAGTCAGTCCATATCCAAGGTCATCTTCTGGATAAGGTTCAACAGGGTGAAAACTTCGGCCCACTGAAATCCTATGCCGAGTTGGATTCTCCTTCATTACAACATCCATTCCTTGCAATATATCACGGGGAACGGTTAAAAGATTTCCTATTAAGTAATCCTTCAACTTGCCGAGCTTCAGCTCATTTACATGCTTTATAGTAAATATGTATGATCGAGTCTTCATGTCTTCCTCTTCAAGGTTCACATTGAAATTTCCAGTTGGTAATTCCACTGCACTAAAAATATTCTTCTCGCCATCATATGCAGTCATTGACAAAGGAAATTGAGCAGGATCATCCTCAAACAACTTATTCCGGATCATAGCCAGATCAGACTTGGATATTCTCGAAGGGCGACCATGCTTGGAGGCCACCATGGGTTTGACATCAATGTCATAGTGCCTTATGATACTGTCAGGATTGAACTTGACCGGAAAATGATTGACACGCAGCCTGGCAGTTCGGATGGCAAGCGTGCCACCTTTATCTGGGCGTTCAATTGGGTGAAGCTTTTCTACATTTCTTGAAGGAGAAGATGGAGGCTCTCGTTCAGAAATCTTCAGTGATGGAAAATCTAGTACAATGACATCATTAAAGGAAAAAAAAAAAAAAAAGGTTAGCTGCTTATAAATAATATGAAAATTTTTAATACGATCTTGGTGAAATTATTATCTCCTATAAACAACAAATTTCTTGCCTTTTCTTGAAAGTAAGGACGCCTCATACAAAATATGTTAATAATGAAAGTAAGTAACTTGACAGAATTTGAAAAAATATCAAATAGTAAATTCAACTTTGTAACATTTCACATTCTCAATAACCTAAAGAGTGAAACTTGTAAACCCAAAATTCATAAGAACTAATATCCACGTAATTTATTCCAATATTGAACAACATTTATTCCAATATTGAACAACATTCACTCTAATTCTAATGACGTGGAAAAAACTACTAGTGACTTTCGAATGTCATTATACTATTAATCAATACAGTCATGCACACATATTAATAATGAAATGTCGAGATCTTTCTCTCACAAGGAATCGAGAAAACAGGGTATCCTTATTGGTTAAAGGAAAGAACTCTTGTCAACAATAACTGCTTACCCCGAGACAACATATTCTAATCACCAAAAACATAATAAAAATTAAAAGTTCAACAATAAGGTTAAAGGATTCATTTTTTTGTATGGAATGAATATTTCGACGCATGTAATTCATAATTTCTGTAAAGGCCACCAAACACATCATTTAACTCAGTCAAATGACACCACAACCACCAGATAGTTAACTAGTTATAAGAGCCTCAAGAATATCCGCGCAAGTATCTATATGCGTAAATCATGATCATTTGATCCAATGAAGTAAATATTGGCAAAAATATCTATCGTGATTTCGATAGAAATATTGGAAATATTGCCCATATCCTCCAAGTTTTTTTCTATTGATTAATTATCAACAAGCACATTCCAAACAAAACAATCCCTCCATGAAATATCACAAGACAAACATCATGCATTGTAACAAATTCTAGTTAAAGTTGCAGCAGTGTGAAGATCTTGAAGATCTTTTCAAAGTTTTAATAAACTATGAAATAAACACAGACCCTTAAATGAAAATTTAATCATTAAGGTCGAGAATATCATAATCATAAAAGAGTATTTGGAGTTGCAGATTCAGACATATACCAGGGACGAGACGATCCACTTCTGGTGTAGGAGAAGGACTAACTGGTGAAGTAGTTCTAGGTCCCACCTGCTCCTGGAGTCCACCCACCCTCCTCCATTGCCGATCACTCTGACTCTGGCTCTGACTCTGATTTTGATCGTGGTGATGGGTCTCACCTTGACGATTTCGACCGCGACCGCGACCGCCACCACCACCACCACCTCTTCCACCTCTATACCCACCACCACCATCTCTTCCACCTCTATACCCACCACCACCTCTTCCTCTGTAGCCTCCTCTCTCCATTGGATTTGACTCGGGAGTGACTCTAGCAAAACTGTTTCAAAATTGAAAGAGACGAGAATTTCAGTAGAAAACAGCGGAATGTTATGAGAGCGTGTCGGGTTGGGTGTCTTATAACCCCGAGATTTAACGAAATGACTAGAATAACCTTTGCTTGGTTGATAAGGTTGTAATAATTAAAATAAAAATGATTTTATTTGGAGTAGAAACGAGAGATGATAAAAGGAAAATGAGAAGAAATGAATCTTCTCTTTGCGTGGAATCTTAAAAATTCCAGAAACTTCGATAGAAACAAAGAGAGTTTTGTGAGGAAATGGCGGAGAAAGGGAGTCATCCTCAGTATCATCATCCTAATTCCTAACTTACTCATTCACTCTCCTTTTTAATTTTATTTAAACTATAAATTTTTTTTTTAATGAATTTCTACAGTTTACATTCTTTTCTACTCAAAAAAAAAATTATGTTACTAAATAATCTAGAGTTTTTTATTATTTTATCATTGCAGGAAGAAATCATTTATTTTTATTTTTTTTATTTAAAGATTGAATATACCTAAATTTTTTTAAATATTGAACAATGATTGAAAACTGAAATCTAAAATCTAAGATTGAATATTTTTATTTTTATATTTAATTTTATATTTTCAATATTTTAAATTTTAAAATAATTTAATATATTTAATAACATTATTGTTTTTTAATATAATATTGAGGGTATTATGATAGTTTCATAAGTTTGGAATAGTTTTTCTCATAATCAGATTTTAAAAGTAATCCCCAACTAGTTTTGTAAATTATGATTATAAAAAAAATAAATTTTGAAAAGTTCATGAAATATTTATTTTTTAAAATTAAAATTTATAAAATAAGTAATTATTTATCAAGTAAAAGCAATGCACTCTAAAAACTTCTTAAATAATATATCCATGGTTTTTAAGATTTTCATTTGATAAGGGTATCTTTTAAATTGATAAAAGGGATATTCCTTCTTTTTTCCCTTACAATTTAATTAACGATATTTTATCTCTTCATATTTTAAAAATAGTCATTTTTTCTCTTAGAGTTAAATTTTTACCTAAAAATTGAGTAAAAAGACTTAATTACCTTTAAAGTATTAAAGGATAAGAGTAATTAAGTCTTTTTATTTTTTTTATTATTATATTATTTTTTAAATAAAAATTAACTTTAAAGGAAAAAATAATTATTTTTAAAATGTGAGGGGTATCGTTGAGTAAATCGTAGAGAGCAAAGTAGAAATATCCATGATAAGATGACGAGGTTTTTTCAAAATAATAATAAACCGATATAATAAAGAGCTGCTTAGTCATCATGTAATTATAAAGTGTTGCCTTGTTGTATCAGTCAGAAAAAGTAAAAAGCATATTCTAAATTGAATGAATTCACAAGCACTTTGACTCGCTGACAAACTTCTCTACCAAGTATTTCCAACTTTTCAAGTAAGGCACGCCTCACATAAATTATAATAATAAACTTGGAAATACTTCAGACTTCCTTGTTTGATAAGTAATTTAGCTCCGGTCTTTTTTTAATTATTACTTTTTAATGAATATTTTATTTTTTAATTTATATGATCCCTAATTTTTTTAAAATTCATTATTTTAATTATTCTGACTAAGTTTTTTATAATCAAATATGATATAATATGTACATTAATCATGTTGGATGAGGATTCTCTCCTAACCTAAGCTTTTCCTGACAGAACCCGTCCCGACCCCTTTTCTGAGTCTAAGGGAGTCCTGTGAAATTCTAAAAACTGTTTATCATTCCAAATCTATTTAGAAAATGCTATATATAAAAATATAAAAAACTTTATAGTTTAAGATGTATTTACTAAAAATTTTGACAGCATTTCCTTTATTTTTGAAACATTTCCTCCTGAAACATTATTATACACTTCTAAAAATAACAACAATCTCAACTTCAAAACAGGACCTCCTGTCCCTTCTTTCTTTTCTCAAATCAAATATACTCAATAAATAAGGTAAAACTCAAATCATTTTAAGAAATATGCTAAAACATGCATATTAAACTCATTGCATTTATAACTAAGACTACCAAACATAGTAGTCCCTTGTTTTTTTTTTTTCTATTTTTTAAACAAGTTCTTATAAGGTGTAAAGATAACTTAAAGAAAGATGAAAATTGTGCTTTTAAAACAGGCATTACTGCCAAGTATCGTTACACATACAAACAAGCCTACATGATGTAAGATATATGTATATAACTGTTGGGATATATGCCCTAAAGCTTGTAATTGTAAATGGTTAAAGAAAATAATAAGAATTATTCATATTATCATTCAAGTTCATAAAATATTTTATATTCAGTAATACATTCGTATTGTGCAAGAACATCCTAGATTGCAAGATGTAATCTCATAATGAGTATATGATGGTCATATACAGAGAGGATTCATTTTGAGACGTGCAATCTAAAGAGTCCGTAGAGAGCGAACAAAGCTGGGTACTTTGTTTGTGATTGATCTACTGCTGCGGTCCATTCTGTAAAGTACGGTGGTCTTATCCTAGACAGCTCATGTAGTTGACATGAGAATGGAGGCGCCTTATATGATGAGATCATATAGGACTGGGCCACGATTTATATGAATCTTTCACCAAGATCCGTTAGTAGATGAGATTCATATATAATCGATAAACGATGGCTATTTATAGGTAATCTTAATCCTGAGTGTCTTATCTACTCCTTCAAGTTAGATCGTGGCTTTTGATTTACCATAAGTGAGGTTGATGAGAATCTCGACCAATACTTCCGTATCTTGGAGCTGCGGTTTGGCTTGTGGCTGAGAAGGTTTGTACACAATAGTGGAATTCACTCCTTCTTGATTGAAGTAGATGAGTAGTTCCCTTAAGAGTTAATTCGGGGCTTGAACAATTATGAGCGCTCTCCTAGAGGGGTATAATGGTACTTAAAGGAAAAGATATTTCTAGAGGGGTATAATGGACTTTATGACCCAGCTGTAGTTATGAATTATTTGTGGAGGATCACACTATATGCAATTAGCTATATCAATGGACACTGAGACTTCAGATTGTATAAACACGTCTATAGTTTTGAAAGTGCAGCCTCGCGTTTTTAGTGGAATAACTCCGAGGTTAATAATCGTGAAATATTAATTAAAGAGTTTTAATTAATATTACTAAGTATTATTGTAGCTCAAAACTGTGGGTCCATTAGGTCCCCTTGCTAGCCCTTATGGTTATTGGTAACGAGGATCACGGTAGATTAATTGGATGGTCCAATTAATAGTGTTACGAAAGTAATGCGATTTAAATAAAAGAGAATAATTAAATAATGTGATTATTTAATTAATTAAATATTTAATAAAATAATAGAATTTAATAATTAATAATTAATAATTTTATTTATTAAATATGAGGTCATGTGATTAAATAATAACTAGGACAAAAGAATTAAAATAATTAGATTATTTTAATAGTCCAAAAGGTCACAGGTTCAAGTCTTTAGGGAGACTAAAAATAAATAGAATTTAGAATCCTATTTTGACTTGGTCAAACTAAAACCCTAAAGGACTACTATATAAGTGTTATATAGTTAGGAAAAAACCTAACCTAGCACACAAGTGAAAAAAGAAAGATAGTTCGGCCACCAAAGAGAGAAAAAGAAAAAAAAGTTTTTTTTCTGACTCTCCCCTCTTTTGCAGGATTTGGCCAGTGTTCTTTTCATGTGACCTCCATCTCTTATCGTGACGTGCCCACACACACGTTGTCAGACCACGGGTCATAGCTCGAAAGATCTGGTGGTAGATCGAGGAATCAGTAAAAAGAAAATCAAGAAAAAGGTATGTAGTTCATGAAATCTTTTTCTGCGTATATACAGGAACTCGTTCCTGATTGAAAAATGTTTTCAATATAAGAAAAAAAATTTGAAACCCAATTCCGCATGTTATACAATAATCAAAAACTTTTCTAAAACTCCCATCAATTGGTATCAGAGCCTTTGGTTCTAAGTTCATATATATACGCAAAATAAAAAGAAAAAACTACATCTTTCTTGTTTTTTTTTATTTTTCTTATTGATTCTTGATCTATTGATATATTATTGTGTAGGCACAAATCTAGAATGTATGATTTGTTTTATTGTTATATGACTTGATTGTATGATTATAATAAAGTAATTGATCTTTAATTATATGATGTCATGGGTTCTAGGTTTCTTTTTTCGTTTTTTTTGTTAAAACCGAATCTGTTATTGACTATTTCGTACATCTTGTAATTAACTGATACGAAACCATAGCAAACGGTGTCCGATTAAGGCGATTCAAAAACCGGTGGAAAGAAGAGATCCGGACGAAGACAACCGCATAAACAGAATCGAAAAATCACCCCGGACGCTCCCTCACCTTCCACCGCAAGTCAGCTGTACGGCAGACCCGAAACAGGGCAGTGCACTTGTGCGCAAGGGACTGTCATGGCAGGTTTTGGGGCTGTTATTGTGGATTTTTTGCGAGCGATTTTGCTGTGTATTTTCTGAAAAATATTGGTGAATATTAACTAAGAAAAGTAGCAAAAAATCGGAGCAAAAAATCATGGGCAAAATGACCCACGAACGCGCACGAAAGCGAGGCTCGCACGAGAGCTGCACCCACCTTGCGTACGTACGGCTACGCTGCTGGCAGCTGCACTTTCACATGCGTTAGGGTTGTTTAGGGTTTCGTCTTGACCTAGGGTGCGTGTTAAGGTAACACGTGGACCTCTGGAAAAGATGTTGACTGTTGACAAAGATCAAGTTTGACTTGATTAGGAAAACAAAGACAAGAAGAATTCAACTCGAAGAACTCTTGAAGACCAAGGAATGCCTTAGAAATACAATTGTAATTAGAGTTGTTTAAGTTAGATAACCCATGTCACTCGGTCAATTACGTATGCTTTATTTATTTTCATGTGATAATTATATGGATGTTAAAACATTGTCATATATATGAATGTCATCTAGATTAGGTGTGCCTACACATGCATAATTGTCATATTATATTGTTTTATTTTAATGTGATTAAAATAGAAAACAATTTCATAAATGACAATTAAATAATGGATTTAGTTTTTAGGAGTAAAAACTTGGTAATATCCATTAATTAACTAATAACAAATTAAAGAGTTTAATTAAAAAGATTAGTTAGGTTATTATCGTTAATTAAGATTAATTGGATTAATTAGTTAATTAAAAAGAACCAAATAATGAAATTAGTTTTTAGGAGTAAAAACTTGGTAAATCTCATTATTAATTAATCAACAAATTAAAGAGTTTAATTAAAAAGATTAGTTAAGTTCTTATCATTAATTAAGATTAATTAGATTAATTACTTAATTAAAAAGAACCAAATAATGAGATTAGTTTTTAGGAGTAAAAACTTGGTAAATCTCATTAATAACTAATCTATATTAAAGTGTTTAATTAAAGTGATTAGTTAGATTCTTTGTATTAATTAAGATTAATTAGATTAATTACTTGATTAAAAAGAATCATATAATGAGATTAGTTTTTAGGACTAAAAACTTGGTAAATCTCAATAATAACTAATCTATGTATTAAAGTGTTTAATTATATTAGTTAGGTCCATTTAATGTTAGATTTAATTTGATTAAACATTAATGACATAATTGGACCAAATAATGTGATTTAGTTTTAATAGTTAAAACTTAGTAATTTCACATTTAATTTCTAGTTTATTTAAATAGTTTATGTAAATTAGAAATTGAAATAATAAATTATATTTTAAGAGTTAAAATTGAATAATTTATTATAACTAGTGAACTTAAATTTTATATTAGCCGTAAAATCTAAGTAAAGACTAGAAACATAGAGTTTTAGAAACTCTTAATTTAAAGAAAATCCTAAATTACAAATAGTGAGTGGGAGAGGGATATATGACATTATATCCAGCAGTCTCCATTGTTAGTTCAACACCGTGAGGCTTGAGTGACGCCTTGTGACAGCTTTGCTTTCGTCCTCCCTACGGAGGGTGTCCAGAAGAGTCAATACCAAGGTTGACTTCCTAACGGATAGGTTTTCGAAATGTATTTTGGGACTGACCTAGCCTACCTAGGCACTCTCAAGTTAAGTTCATGAATTCTAAAACGATGGGTCACACTCATAAAGGACTTAATTAAGTTGTTAATTTATTGTCCTGACTAAATCAAAACGATGGTTGGATAATATAAGAATAAAGAGTTATTCTGGTGTATTATCCGATTGAGAATGTCTCGATCTAACATGCAGGGATTTGACCTAGCCTACCTAGGCACTTACTTGTGGGATGTTGGATTATCGTGGCATAGTAACTAATTTTAAGGATTTTTTAGTTCATTAAAATATGCTCATGCATCATGTTTAATTTTATGCCGAACTATAGCATTTGATATGAATGTATGAAATGAATGATATCAATATAGATTTATGTCTTTAAATATCAGCGTTATCTTCTGCATTATTATTTCCTCGCAAACGAAATATTAACCGGGATAACTTAATTAAGTGGAACCAACACGAACGCAATCTTGGTCTGCAAAGACATTAAATTTGTGCTTACGGAGGAATATCCTCCAGAGCCTGTAACCAACGCAGGACGAATTACCAAGGGTAAGACCGGCAAAGCAAATGTTGCTAAGCCATCTTCTTCTGGTTTCAAGAAGACGAAGAGGTCTACTGGTAAAGTAAAGGCTAAGCCCAAAATAAAGAGCAACACGACTGACTAAGCAAAAGAAAAAATGTTTCCATTGCATAAAGGTTGGTCATTGGAAGAGGAACTGTCTACAGTACCTCGAGCAGCTCTCCAATAAGAAGAAAGTGAAAAGTAAATAAGATTTACTTATCATTAAATTTTGTTTAGTGGAAGATGATTCTTCACCTTGAATAGTAGATTCAGGGGCACTAACTAATTTTGTTCTTCTTTACATTGGAATGATTATTGGCAAAAGCTGGAGGAGGGGTCCTTCACTATGCACGTTGGAACAGGGGATGTCGTTTCAATACAAGCAGTGGGAGTTGTTAGACTACAGTTTAATAATTGTTTTCTATCATTGAACAATGTCAATTTCATTCTTGGATTTATAAGGAATTTGATTTCTATATCCAAATTACTTGAAACAGTTTCATAAAGTTTATTTTAATGATAAATCAGTTATCATTTTAAGAAATGGAATGAATATTTGTTCTAGTATGATAGAAAATAATTTGTATGTTTTAAGACTGTTAATTCATACATCACTGCTTAATACTAAATTGTTTAAAGTTGAAAAACCTAAAATAAAGCGACAAAAGATTTATCCAGTTGATAACACGTATCTGTGGCATCTAAGACTTGGACATATAAACCATGATAGGATAAACAGACTAGTAAAAAGCGGATCTCTAAATTAGTTAGAGATCAGTACCTTACCTGTCTGTAAATCTTGTCTGGAGGGTAAGATGACCAAGAGACCTTTTATAAGAAAAGGGATTAGAGCCACGCAACCACTTGAGCTTATACATTCAGACGTCTGCGGACCTATGAGTGTTAGAGCTAGAGGTGGTTATGAGTATTATGTCACATTTATTGATGACTACTCTAGATACGCGTATGTTTACCTAATGCAACGCAAGTCCGAAACTTTTGAAAGGTTTAAAGAATTTCGAGCTGAAGTTGAAAATCAATTAGGCAAAACAATCAAATCACTACAATCGGATCGTGGGGGTGAGTATCTCGACCAAGAGTTTGAAGACTACATGGTTGAGCATGGGATAGTATCCCAACTCACAGCTCCAGGTACACCACAGCAGAATGGTGTTGTGGAGAGGAGAAATAGAACCTTGATGAAAATGGTGAGATCTATGATTAGTTTCTCATCATTACCATATTCCTTTTGGGGATATGCACTACAAACAGCGACTTACATACTGAATGTAGTTCCATCCAAATCTATTCCTAATATTCCCTTAGAGTTGTGGAATGGTTGTAAAGCTAGATTACGACATTTTTGTATATAGGGATGTCCAGTACATGTACTGAAGAATAAGAGTGGAAAGCTAGAACCTTATTCATAAGTATGTTTATTTGTACGGTACCCAAAGGAAACACGAGGTGGATTCTTTTATAATCTATAAGAAAACAAAGTGTTAGTATCGACAAATGCAACATTTCTTGAGGAGGATTATATGAGTAATCATAAACCTTATAATAAGATTGTGTTAAAAGAGTTACAACCTGGTACGACCAGTGCTCAGTCAATAAGAGTTGTAGACAATGTTATTATTCTACAAACATCTAATAGTCAGATAATTCCTAGTCAGGATACACTACCGCCGAGGCGTAGTGGAAGGGTTGTTCGACAACCTGATCGCTACTTAGGCATTGGAGAGGCACAGGGTGTCGTTTCTAATGATAGTGTGGATGATCCATTGACATTTAGACATGCAATGGAAGATTCTAACAAAGAGGAATGGCTTAAAGCCATGAATCTTAAGATGGAGTCATAGGATGTAAGTGGATCTACAAGCGTAAGAGAGGAATAGACGGGAAGGTAGAGACCTTCAAGGCAAGGCTAGTGGCTAAGGGTTACACTTAGAAGGAAGGCATTGATTATGATGAAACCTTATCGCCAGTAGCTATGTTTAAGTCTATTAGGATACTCTTATCCATAGCTGCCTATTTCGATTATGAAATCTGGCAAATGGACGTCAAGACTGCATTCTTGAATGGCAATCTAGACGAGAGCATCTATATGATGCAACCAGAGGGATTCGTATTCCAAGATCAAGAGCAAAAGGTTTGCAAACTGCAAAGGTCTATTTATGGACTTAAGCAGGCGTCTAGATCTTACAACATTAAGTTTGATACTGCGATCAAGACCTATGGTTTTGAGCAGAACGTTGATGAGCCTTGTGTGTACAAGCGCATCATTGACAAGAAAGTAGTTTTCCTGGTCCTTTACGTAGATGACATCTTACTCATTGGGAATGACGTAGGAATATTGTCAGAGGTAAAGGGTTGGCTTGCTAACCAATTCCATATGAAAGATTTAGGAGAGGCAAGTTATGTTCTTGGGATCCAATTGATAAGGGATCGTAAAAACACACTGTTAGTGTTGTCTCAAACATCGTTTATCGATAAGATACTTGTGCGATTCTCCATGCAGAACTCCAAGAAAGGTAGTTTACCTTCAAGACATGGAGTTCATTTGTCTAAGGAACAATGTCCTAAGACACCTCAAGAAATTGAAGATATGAGACGAATTCCCTATGCGTCTGCAGTAGGCAGTCTTATGTATGCTATGCTATGCACAAGACCCGACATCTGCTTTGCAGTGGGAGTAGCCAGTAGATATCAGTCCAACCCAAGATTGGATCATTGGGTTGATGTTAAGCATATTCTCAAGTATCTTCGGAGAACGAGAAACTATATGCTTGTATATTTCCATCAGAATTTGATTCCATTAGGATATACAGATTCTGATTTTCAGTCAGACAAGAATTCAAGGAAATCCACGTCTGGGTCAGTATTCACCCTTGGTGGTGGAGCCATAATTTGGAGGAGTATCAAGCAATCTTGCATTGTTGATTCCACCATGGAAGCCGAGTATGTAGCAGCTTGTGAAGCAGCTAAGGAGGCTGTTTGGCTCCGAAAGTTCTTGAGTGATCTGGAAGTTGTTCTGGATATGGATAAGCCCATGACACTTTATTGTGATTATAGTGGAGCTGTGGCCAATTCTAAAGAACCAAGAAGTCACAAAAGAGGGAAGCATATAGAGAGGAAATATCATCTCATCAGAGAGATAGTGCAGCGAGGAGACGTGGTCGTGACGAAGATTGCATCGCAAGATAACCTGGCTGATCCATTTACAAATACCTTGACGACTAAAGTGTTTGAAGGTCACCTAGAGGGTCTAGGATTACGAGACATGTCCCATCTACTTTAGTGCAAGTGGGAGATTGTTGGGATATATGCTCTAAAGCTTGTAATTGTAAATGGCTAAAGAAAATAATAAGAATTATTCAAATTATCATTCAAATTCATAAAATGTTTTATATTCAGTAATACATTCGTATTGTGCAAGAACATCCTAGATTGCAAGATGTAATCTCATAATGAGTATACGATGGTCATATACAGAGAGGATTCATTTTGAGACGTGCAATCTAAAGAATCCATAGAGAGCGAACAAAGTTGGGTACTTTGTTTGTGATTGATCTACTGCTGCGGACCATTCTGTAAAGTATGGTGGTCTTATCCTAGATAGGCTCATGTAGTTAACATGAGAATGGAGGCACCTTATATGATGAGATCATATAGGACTGGGCCACGATTTATATGAATCTCTCATCAAGATCCGTTAGTAGATGAGATTCATATATAATCGATAAACGATGGCTATTTATAGGTGATCTTAATCCTGAGTGTCTTATCTACTCCTTCAGGTTAGATCGTGGCTTTTGATTTACCATGAGTGAGGTTGATGAGAATCTCGACCAATACCTCCGTATCTTGGAGCTGCGGTTTGGCTTGTGGCTGGGAAGGTTTGTACACAATAGTGGAATCCACTCCTTCTTGATTGAAGTAGATGAGTAATTCCCTTAAGGGTTGATTCGGGGCTTGAACGATTATGAGCGCTCTCCTTCTTCCGTGAGGAAGACAGGATTTAATTGTTCATTAGAGAATCAATGGTACTTAAAGGAAAAGATATTTTTAGAGGGGTATAACGGACTTTATGACCCAGCTTTAGTTATGAACTATTTGTGGAGGATCACACTACATGCAATTAGCTATATCAATGGACACTGAGACTTCAGATTGTATAAACACGTCTACAGTTTTGAGAGTGCAGCCTCGGGTTTTTAGTGGAATAACTCCGAGGTTAATAAGAGTTTTAATTAATATTACTAAGTATTATTGGAGCTTAAAACTGTGGGTCCATTAGGTCCCCTTGCTATCCCTTATGGTTATTGGTAACGAGGATCACGGTAGATTAATTGGATGGTCCAATTAATAGTGTTACGAAAGTAATGCGATTTAAATAAAAGAGAATAATTAAATAATGTGATTATTTAATTAATTAAATATTTAATAAAGTAATAGAAATTAATAATTATTAATTCTATTTATTAAATATGAGGTCATGTGATTAAATAATGACTAGGACAAAAGAATTAAAATAATTAGATTATTTTAATAGTCCAAAAGGTCACAGGTTCAAGTCTTTAGGGAGACTAAAAATAAATAGGATTTAGAATCCTATTTTGACTTGGTCAAACTAAAACCCTAAAGAACTACTATATAAGTGTTATTTAGTTAGGAAAAAACCTAACCTAGCACACAAGTGAAAAAAGAAAGATAGTTCGGCACCAATGTTCACAAATATAATTCTACACCAATGTTCATACCCAGATAAATTCTCACATACGTGTTGTAAGGTCCATACCACAACGCACACGCAGAGCTTGAGACTTACCTCACATATATCATGCGAATATATTTCGCATGTGCAGAGAAATTATTCTCACATACGTACGCAGAGTGGCCTGAAAGCCTTAAATCTTAATTATAGGAAATGATACGAAATTGGTGTTAAAAAATTCATAACATTTCTCTCAATATCTACTCAAAAACTTTATGCTTAAATAAATCCTCATTATAATATAATCATTAAGTATTTCTATTTTTTTTATATAGAACAAAAATCTCAATAGCTTAATCCATCAAACATAACCTTATCTCTAGTGTCCATACATAATTCAAAATCATATAAAATACTTGGTTTTAAGAATCACTTCAAATAAACGTAATAAATCTCTAACATCCATACATGAATTAAATTCATGTAAAACATAACTAAATCTTTAATAAACATATATAAATCATTTGTATAAAACTTCATATAATCTCTAACCAATCAATTTTATATAACACAATATAATATATCAATCTCAATACAAAATATATATCAATCCATTTTGAAAATATCAATAATTTCTTTATGGAAATCAAATAAAAATCCACTCACAACTTGTATGGAATTCCAGTTGGATTCAAGAAAGTTAGATTCCCTTTGTATCTCTTTCTTCCCTAAAAATCACCAAGAACTTAGTTAGAATCCTTAAAATATCATAATGAAAATACTATAGATGAATTTAGGATTGAAATTCTAAGAATGCTCCAAAGCTTAGCAAGTGTTTTTGCCAATATTTTTTTCACTTCCATGCTGTCCCATCAGATTTTTCTCACACTTTTACTCACCAAAACTTTCTGTTTTGTTATCCATTTGAACTACCTTATACTCTACCTTGTTCTTAGTCACTAACTCACATTTTAAGGTGTTAAAAACATGCCAAACAGCAGCTTGCAAAGGTGTTGTCTGGCAGCTATGGTGCTGCATTGCCTTGTATGGCAGCTAGGTGTGATGTCCTTAATTTGCCACCAACTGCTTTAATTTAATGAAGGAAGCAGCTGTT
Organism: Xanthoceras sorbifolium; assembly: GCA_003430845.1. Classification (NCBI taxonomy): domain Eukaryota; kingdom Viridiplantae; phylum Streptophyta; class Magnoliopsida; order Sapindales; family Sapindaceae; genus Xanthoceras; species Xanthoceras sorbifolium. Next base: position 20,612,802 of record CM010618.1, read on the forward strand.
GTCCCATGCTTTCCAGTAGTGTTTTTGCATGTATATTTGCATCATTTTAGGCTTGAATGGGCCTAAAGAAAGTGGGTTTAATTTGTGACAAGTGGGCCTCTCAAATGTAATTCCGTTTTTTATATTGGGTCTTACAAAACTATTCCAATTTTTCTCCATATCCGAATCTTACAATATGAACTTAATTATTTATTTTGTTTTCCATAATTGGGTCTCACATTTCCAAAGTTTTTATAGATCTAAAGACATGTAGATTTAATGGTTATAATTTTATGTTCTATTATCTTTTTAAAAAAAAAACGTTTTTACACATCTTATGACACGTGGCACATAACCAATTTAATGGTTAGGATTTTGTGTAAGGTTATGAGAGGATCCTAATTCGATCATATGACCCTTAACTTTAAATGAATAAGTTGAAACTACGATTTTACCCTTTATTTTTTAAGATTTAACAAATTAACCTTGACTTGTAATCCAATAAGAATCTAATATCTGTCAAAAAAAATTATAATTATAAAATACACAAAATTTATAAAATACATTCCTTAAATATTAAAATTAAATAAATTAACACCAAAATTAAAAACCATTAAAAAAAAGTACAATAATAACTAATTTATAAAAACATTAATAATTCAAAATAACACTTCAAATTAAATTTAAAATATAAAAAATAAAAATTTTATATAAAAATAAATTCTAATAAATTAAAAATTAGAAATAAAATAAATTATTAAAGTAATAAAAAATTTTAAAAATTATTTTTAAAATATACCAGGAGAGGATGCATTATTAATTTTAAAAATCATAAAATTTTAATTATTATTTTTTAAATAAAATAAATTATTAAAAGAAATAAAAATTATTTTTTTCTATTTTTTATTTTTCAATTATTATTTTATTTTTAAAATTTAAATGTTATTTATTTTTGGACAAATTACAGCCGACCTACTTAAGGTTTGCTCTTTTACAAACATATATAACTTTTTAAAAAATTAACAGTGAACCCCCTTACCATTACCGTTGACCGTTAAAGATGACCGTTGATTATTTTAAAAGTACAAAAAGGACTAAAATACCCCTAATTAAAAAAATTAAAAATTTAAAAAATAAAATAAAAAAGGACAAATTATAGCCAACCTACTTGAGATTTAACTTTTTACAGGCGGAATCAACTTATTGAAAAACTAACAATTAACTTTCCCGCCGTTAGTGTTGACCGTTAAAAATGACCGTTGACCATTTTAAAAGTATAAAATGACTAAAATACCTCTAATTAAAAAAACTAAAATAAAAAAAATAAAATTAAGTATAAATTAAAAAAATACTTAAGATTAAAAAAACGAGAATCCATTATAGATCTACGCAAGTCCTCTATGGAAGACTATGAAGGGGAGGCTAGCCTCCCTTTCATCGTGCAATAAAGGTTGTTGCACCTAGGGAGGCAAAAAGCCTCCTCTTGCGACGAAGGGGAGAGTCGTAAGGGGAGGCTCTTCCCTTTCCCTTCGTCGCACCAGTTTGAAATAGTGGAGGCTCTTCGCTTCCTTTAGTTCGCTGATCTCCCTAGATCTCCTACATCCATGGAGGTTACGGGATATTTTTTTTCTAATCTCCACCGTCCATTTGAGATGGATGGATAGACGGTGGAGATCTTAAGTGTTTTTTTTAAATAAATCTTTATTTCTATTTCAAAATAGAGATCTTAAAATTTTTTCTTGTTCAAAATATTTTAAAAATAAGTTAAAATGACAAAAATGTCATTGGAATAGTTGAATTTGACCAATGTTAACTAACATTTTATAACGGTTGACTAACAGCGGAGGAGTTAACTGCTAATTTCCCAATTTAAATGGCACAATGACCATTCTACCCTTTTAGTCAGGGTCAACTGTTATCACTTGACGGTCAACGATAACGGCAGAGGGGTTCACTATCAATTTTTCATGAAGTTGTTTCTATTTATAAAATGGCAAACCCCAGATAGGTTAGCTGTAATTTGTCTTTTATTTTTTAACCTTAATTTATATATTTGTGTCTAAAGAATGAAATATTCTTAATACCATTAAATTTGATTAACTATTAGCTAATAAAATGACTAAATTGATAAATTTTTTAAAAAATGACTAATTGCACTAATACCCTTGTGTTTTAATAATATTGCACTCACTGTCAACTTTTACTTTTATTGTACAAACATTCCCTGTAAAATGTTGAGCGGTCGATCGACTAATTTAACGTGAAGTTACTGCTACGAGGATAAAGTTGTCTTTTATTTATAAATAAATAAAAATTATACAAAATCTCAATTTATTATTTTTCTCATTAAACCATTAACAACCATAACCACATCTTTTCCTTAAGGAAAAAACGTGGAAATAAACTCCATTAAAGGAGCTCGAAAAAAAAACGAGCTCCTTCAATGGAGTCTAGAAAAAAAATGAAAACTCCATTGAAGTAGAAGATGGACAATATCTGTAATTGTTTTTGTTCTTAAAGAAATTATTTTTATATAATTAAATTTTAAATAATTATTAAGGATAATAAAATATTAAATAACATACGATATTAAGGGTAGAATAGTTGCCTAAAAAGTCTTGTTAACCGTTAGTTTGGAATGTGGTCAAAGTTTTAAAGAGGATGTTTGTACAATAAACATAAAAGTTACCAGCTAGTGTAATATTATCAAAATACAAGGTATGTTAGTGCAATTAGCCTTTTAAAATATTAGAGATCTCGCAATCTAAAAATGGAAATATCAATCAAAAAGTTAGGGACCAAAATTATTTTTACCCTTAATTCAAATTTAAATGGTTTATGTTAGATTTTTTTTAAGGGATATTATCAAATCCATATGGAGGTCTAGCATGGCAGCCTATATTGCATCGATATGGATATGGATACGGGGATATGATACCGGACGATACGGAGATACGGTAAATCTCTAAAAATTAGGATATGAGTATGGCAGGATACAACAATTAAAATAATATTTATTTATATTTAAAACATAAATAACTTCATTCATTCATAATTAAACTAGTTAATTCATGACATATCATTGCAACAAAAAATAAAAACTCATAAAACATATTTTTAATTTCTGACCACATACTTTTTAAAATTACAAAATGGCTTCATTTTAAAAAAAAATTACAAAATGACCCAAAATGTATCCTAAACGTATCATGTCATATCCTTGTCGTATCCTCGTCGTATCTGGCAGTCAAACCTTGCCAGAATTCAACGGATAAGTGTATCCTGATTTGGATATGCTTATCCGAGTATCCGATATGGATACGAAATTAAATGAAAAATAAATCAAAAGGAAAACATTTAGATGATCTCTATCGTCCAAAACAAAAAAAAAAAATCAAAAACAAAAACATTTTGTGGAGATCTATCGTCCAATCTTGAGATGGACGATGGAAATCATCTGGAGCTTCACCACATCCCTAAAAACAATAAAAAAATCAAAGCAACAACAGTGAAAATCCAGATGATCTAGAAAAAAAATCACACTAGCCAAAAATACTCCACCTTATCCCTAAAAAAAAAAAAAAAAAATTCAAATCAACAAAAGAGTGGAGATCTAGATCTTCATTTGATCCAGAAAAAAAAAATCACAGCAGCAAAGTATACAGTTGAGATATTTGGATCTACATTCCATCAGGTCCAAACCAAAAAAAAAAAAAAAATTATGTAGATCCACCGTCTTTGGATTTCCATGGAGATCCAGAGATGGATCTCCAATGAGGCCACCGTGAATAGGGAGACTCCGTCTGTGGAGGCCTCGTTCGCCACACCTCCTCTCAAATAACACTAGCTCGCCACCGTATCCTCCAAAACCTAGGCACCACACCTATAGACAAAGAGAGATGTGGGGTAGAGAGAAAGAGTGGTTCACGTGAGGAAGAAAGAGAGGCGGCAAGGAGGAAGGAGAAAAGGAGAAAAGAAAAAGAGAGAGAGAAAAGAGATTAAGGAAAGAGAGGAAAAATGGTTTTGATTTTTAATTTTTGATTTGTTATTGATTTATTTTATTTTAAAAATTTATATTTTATTAAATTAGAGGTAATTTCATATTTTGATATTAAAAGTTAATATTTTGGATGAAAAGATAATGATAGGGGGTAAAACAATATAATTGCATTCGTTGGGAGGGTTTTTGATAATATTCCTTTTTTTTTTTTAATTGTGACTTGACAAATCCAAATATGTAACCAGGGGTGTAGCTAGAAACTTTATGTCAGGTGGACTAATCTAAATATATATAACATAGACAAGAAAAACACAAAAAGAAAAAAAAAATGCAAACAATAAGCATGAAATGCAAATACAATAAAATATTACCGAACTGGTGCATTATGAGATTTTAAAATAGAAAAAATATGTATTATTAATTTTGAGTCAATGGTATCAGTAAGTTTCCTTCAATAGGGTTGGCACCGATTCGGTTTGCACCGGGTAGTTCAAACCGAACCGGCAGTTCTGAATTGGAACCGACTGACCAAGTTCTAGTTCCGATTTAGAATCAGGGACTGAACCGAGACCAGACGATTCCAGTTTCGATTCTTGATTTTTTGGAACCGGAACCGCCGGTTCAGGTTCTTTTTTTAAATTTTTTTTTAAAATTTAAAATGACCATTGGCCAACGGGATGGCTGTAAAATTGCAGCCAGCCCCACCAAACTTTCCCCAATTTCCCAAAACCCCCCCTCCCCTAAAATCTATATAAACCCCCATTCCTCACTTCATTTTTCACACAATTTACATCTCTCTTATTCTTACTCTTTCAAATTCTCTCTTATTCTTACTCTCTCAAATTTTAATTCTTTCAATTATCTCATAATTCTCAATTCTCTTCATTTTCTTTCAATTTTTAATTTTAATTTTATATTTATTATTTTTAAATTTCAAAATTTTAATGGCAAGTTCTGATCCTTCCAGAAAATCAGTCTTCGCCAAAGGCAAGGCTCCTATGAATGTTGAAAAAATAGTAGAGCCGCATGATACTTTATGCAATGAGTCAAATTATCATTACTTTCTACAACAACAAGCATTTGCGGAAGAAATATACGGCAATGAAACTCCTGATCCCCCTCTAAATATTTTTGAACCCTTTTTGACTCTTCAAGGCCTCAAAACCAATCTCACCATGCAACTAACCAATCCTAAAATATGCCCAATTTTGGTGATGGTGATTTGTGGAAGTGTAAATATGAACTATTTAAAGTTCATATGAAGAAGCTAGAAAAAGAACTCGGAAAATTGGTTGTAAGTTGCAACTATTGTTCTAAAGAGTTTAAGTGGAACAAATCTGGAGGATACGGATCATACTGGAAACATATTAACAATAGTCATCCGTTGAAGCATCCCGAGCACGTGGACAACAACAAATTGGCAGGTAGACATCTCCTAACCATCCATTATTTAAATATAGTGATGCATGTAATAGGGAAGAATTAGCTAAGATGGTAGCTATAGAACATTTACCTTTTAGTTTTGTTGAAAAAGTAGGTTTTTTAAATTATTGTCATAATGCCTTTAATTTCGCTGCATGTAGGATACTTATAAATACTCTTAAATGTACAATGTGTGAAATTTATAAAAAAAAAGAAAAAAAAAAGGCTTTAGTTAAATATTTTAAAAATTATGTAGGTCGTGTTTCCGTTTATATTGATATTTGGAATGATTATTGGCAAAAACATGCATATTTAGGTGTCACCTATCATTATATTTATTGATGCATAGGAGATTCAAAAAAGAATTATTGCATTTAGAGTTTTTAATGAATCTCATACTGTTGATAAAATGATGAAAATTATTTTTGAAAAATATTCAATTGAAAACAAAATTTTTGCAATTAGTTTTGATAATGCTGCAAATAATAGTGCCGCTATTCCACAATTATATGATTTATGTAACCCTTATTTTGGCAGTAGATTTTTTCATCAAAGATGTGTTTATCATGTTTTAAATTTATGTGTACAAACTAGTTTACAAATACTTTAAAATATATTAAACCAATTAGGGATGCTCTCTATTATTTATAGAAACATTCTAATATCATAAAACAATGGGCTAGATTTTGCAAATCTCATAGGAAGCATCCAATTATATTTTTCCGTGATGTTCCAACTCGTTGGAACTCCACGTATAAATTGCTTTGTGAAAGTTATAAATATAGAGATTTATTAGTTCATTTTATGCAATATAATTACAGTAGTATGAATTTGTATAGTCAGCAATGTGATGTTTGTACACGTATTTGTGAATTATTAAACAATTTTAATGATGCTACTAATAATTTATCTGGTATTTATTATCCTACTACGCATTTATTTTTAGGAGAAATTACGGCTAACCTACCTGAGGTTTGCAATTCTACAGGCGGAAACAACTTTATCAAAAATTAACAGCGAACCCCCCTCCAGTTAACTTTGACCGTTAATAATTAACGTTGACCCTGTCAGACAATCTAAAAGACTAAAATGCCCTCAGAAGGATTTTTTAATACCGATTTACAAAATTACCCTCAGAAAAAGACAAAAAATGACTTTTACACCTATAAAAAGACAAAAATACCCTTATAATTATTTAAAATTATTTTTATCCTTAAATAACTAAAATACCGTTTATAATACATTACTAATTAGATCCATTCAAATTTTTCTCAAACAATTTAATCCATTTCAATTTACCAATTAGATTCATTCAAATTTTTCTCTTACAATTTAATCATCAAATTTTGTTTTATAAGGCTATTGTATGTTAAATCCATTCATTTATTCCATTTATATAAATTTTATGAGAATGAAATTGAAATTGAATAATTTGACAATTTAAATTAAATATAATGTAAACTATGAACTTCATATATTCATATTAAATAAAGCTGAATAAATCAGCTATACAATTTCACATATCTAGTTTCATAAGAATATAACAATAGCCAAAAAATAACCAGTTATGTAACAGTATTCCAAACTACTAAAATGCATCTCCCTGTGACCTTAAACTAGATAAATATCTCTACACATGTACATCACAAATTGTCATCTGAACAACAACATAACAATACCAACAAAACATCTTGAATATTTAATTCACATGAACAAAATCCCAATCCTTCACAACAACAGCATAACAATACTGCACATTATACCTCCCTTCCTATACCAAAAGCAAAAACATGCAGACTACACTCTGCACACTTCTCCTATACCAAAAGCAAAAACATGTAGACTACACTCTGCATACTGCACCTAATCCTTTAAAATCTTCACATCAACAGCAAAATAATACACCTCCCTTCCTGCACCAAAAGCAAAAACATGCAGACTACACACTGCACATTACAACAACACACTGCACACTACAAAAATCACAATCTGCACACTTCACACAAAAATCACATCCTTCACAGAGTCAAATATTCTGAGATGAACTCCCAACAAACTGATTGCCTGTAAAATCAATAAAAATTGAAAATAAAAAATGACAGACCTTGAAACATTAAAACTAGTTTAGTTTAACAATACAAAAATAACAAAATATTACCTGGAAGTTGCTGAGAACACTGTGGGGCATTTGGTGTGAGAGGTTGAGATCCAACAGGATCAAAAGGCTGATTTGATGACTCTTGTTGGGTGCTTGAAAACCAAAGAACCTGTTGACAGTAGTTGAAGAACAAATTGGAAAAAAATTTGTGAATTATGCACATAGAACACAATTAGGAACATTGACAGTGTTACAAAAACAAAATGGAAAAAAAAGTTGTCAATTATGCACATAGAACAGAAATGTTGACAGTGGTACAAAAATAAATTGGAAAAAAAGGAATTACCCTAGTAACAGTTCCTGTATTAGGTGGCATCATTTGACTGCTTGGTGGACTAGTTTGGCTGTTAGTGGCTGGTCCAGCTGAGCTGCTACCAACCTGGATTTGGCAACAAGGTGAGGCAAAAAAATTCATTTAAGTAATAAAATTGATAAACAACATTACCAAATTTTTACCTCTATTCTCCTACTCTTTTGAGGTTGATTAGTATTAGAGGGTGCTGCAGAGGTACTGGCAGCCTGCAATTGACAACAAAATATATAATAGAACAATAATTTACAACAATTTAATAAAAACATAATAGAACAATATGTAATCACCATAACATAACCATTTTCCAGAATACATAACAAAAACAACAAGAAAACCTTGAGTCAACAGAAAACATTGACAGTTTTCTTTCTCTCAGAAAATGTCCAAGAGAACACCAACTGCATTGCATTGATAGTTTTTATTACAAGTTAAAGCTAAAATCCACTTCATCATATATTGTTCCTCCAAATCCACCTTTCTATTTTAGATTAAAGAATCAATGAACTGACTATAGGACATGCACAAAACTAAAAAAAATCTAATACATTAACAATTGGATAAATGAAAAATAATAAAAAATGAAAGTGATGATGTAAATTTACCTGTGGAGTTTTTGTAACCAAAATGACCACAACAGTGTGCACGAGCTTCCACTACCTAAAAAATATAAACTTACACATTAATCAACTATTGATGATGCTAATAAAAATGAAAAAAAAAAAAGAAAAGAAGCAAAAGCTTAATATCCAGTAGCCACACGATCCACGGTGCAATTATGTACCCATTGACAAACTCAAAAGTTTACACTGCTTAAGTACACTGTCATCGTCTTGGCAGGAAATTATTAAGCTTTACATAAAGTTAACATCAACATCCTATATCCTCTGTTTTTCTCAGGAAAAAAAAGAGACTACTGAGATCATTTTAAGACTCTGTTTTATTTAGAATTCTGTGTTAAATGATTTAAAGAACTAATCTCAAGAACGAAATCATCAAAAACCCAAAAAACCCTGAAACGAATATATAATATAATCAACATAAAAAGAACCATTTTTCTTCAATATACAAACCCAAAAAATGCATTCATACAATAGAAAGAAAAAAAAAAAGCTAAAGTAAAAATATTGAACAAACCCTAACAAAAATTTGTCTAAAATAGAAATAAAATTTACCCAAAACTATAAATACATCACAAAATCAACATGTATGACTCAGAGTTGAAGAAACTAACCTTCAAATTGCACCAAGACGAACTTCCTTCAAACCTCGATATATTCCACACCGAATCGACTGACAAACTCGGTCAAACCCTTCGATACTCTTCGTCTCCACAAACGTGACCGTTTGTCTCCACAAACAACGATCGATTATGCTTCATTTCTAAAGAGAGAGTCTGGTTCTAGTGAGAGAAAGTGACTGTTGGTCGATTTCTCCAAAGGGAGCGTGTTTGGTTGAAGGAATGAGTGCTTTTAGCTTTTCAAACTAAAGAATCAGATTAAGTTTGAGATTTTTTTTGTTTTTTTAATAATTAAATAAGGAGAAATTACGCTGAACCTACCTGAGGTTTGCAATTCTACAGCTAGAAACAACTTTATCAAAAATTGACAGCAAACCCCCCTCCAGTTAACTTTGACCGTTAAATATTGACAGTTGACCAACTTAAACAGTGAAAAGACGAAAATACCCCTAGAAAAAGACAAGGTCAGGGGTATTTTTGTCTTTTTAGATTTTTTAAATTTAATTTTATTAAATAATAATTAAAAAAATTAAGAAAAAATCTCATCCCTCCATCTTTAAAATAACGGACGGTTAAGATTTATTTAAAAAATTAAAATAATAATAATAATAAAATTAATTAAAAATAAAAAATTAATTATAATTAAATAAATCTATTTTTCAGATTGAATCTCAATCGTCCATCAAGATTAGTGGACGGTGGAGATCCAATCTAAAAAATAGATCTAAAAAAAAAAAAAATTAAAAAATTAAAATTTTTTTTTTTTTTAAGAACCCATCTGGGTTCTTCGAAGAACCCATTTTCTGGGTTCTTCAAAGAACCCAGATGGGTTCTTAAAAAAAAAAAAAATTTTAATTTTTTTTTTTTTACTAATTCGAACCCTTCTGGGTTCGTCGAACGAACCCAGAATCGAACCCTTCTGGGTTCGTTCGAAGAACCCAGAAGGGTTCTTCGAAGAGCCCAGTTTCTGGGTTCTTCGAAGAACCCAGAAACTGGGTTCTTCAATTTCTTTTTTTTTTTTTTTCTAATTCGAACCCTTCTGGGTTCGTCGAACGAACCCAGAAGGGTTCGATTCGAATCGAACCCTTCTGGGTTCGATCGAAGAACCCAGAAGGGTTCTTCGAAGAACCCAGTTTCTGGGTTCTTCGAAGAAACCCAGAAACTGGGTTTTTCCAATTTTTTTTTTTTTTTTCTAATTCTTAGAACCCTCCAATTTGGGTTTTGTGGTTCGCCGAAGAACCCAGACTGGGTTCTTCGTTGAAAACGAAGAACCCAGAGAGATGGGTTTCTAGGTTCTTCGTTTTCAAATTTTTTTTTTTTTTTTTTGAGATCTATTTTTTAAATTGGATCTCCACCGTCCACTAATCTTGATGGACGATTGAGATTCAATCTGAAAAATAGATTTATATAATTATAATTAATTTTTTATTTTTAATTAATTTTTTATTATTATTATTTTAATTTTTAAAATAAATCTTAACCGTCCGTTATTTTAAAGATGGAGGGATGAGATTTTTTCTTAATTTTTTTAATTATTATTTAATAAAATTAAATTTAAAAAATCTAAAAAGACAAAAATGCCCCTGACCTTGTCTTTTTCTAGGGGTATTTTCGTCTTTTCACTGTTCAAGTTGGTCAACTGTCAATATTTTACGGTCAAAGTTAACTGGAGGGGGGTTTGCTGTCAATTTTTGATAAAGTTGTTTCTAACTGTAGAATTGCAAACCTCAGGTAGGTTCAGCGTAATTTCTCCATTAAATAATTTTTAATTATTTGTCTACATTGAAAGTGTTTAAAATTTGTATTAACGTGTCAGGTGTAACAAATGGTGGTCACATCTCTCATCATAGCTGTCAATATATAACTCAAAATGACCATTCTACCCTTTATGTCATGGTCAACGTTAATTATTAACAGTCAAAGTTAACTGGAGGGGGGTTCGCTGTCAATTTTTGATAAAGTTGTTTCCGCCTGTAGAATTGCAAACTTCAGGTAGGTTAGCTGTAATTTCTCCTTATTTTTATAGAAGCCCTTAATATTGTTGGTGCACTTTCTAAGTGTACACATGATGAATTATTAATTGATTGTGTTAGAGTTATGAAATTAAAATGGTTAGATTATTATAAGGATATTCCTATTATTTATGTAATTATTTTATGTTTTGACCCTAGATGTAAATTAGATAATTTATTTAAATATTATACTGTTTATTATCAACGTTTATGGATAAATGATATTGAAATTGTTAATATATTTAATAATGTGATGAGTTTATTTTATCAATTGTATAAAGAATACATTGTTATATAGGTCCATAATTGAACATTAATGTTCAGAATACATAAAAAGATTCTCTATTTAAAATCTCCTCTACATTAAAGATGTTAGGGTCCAGTATGTATCAAAACAAACAAAGAAAATGCGGACTGTGTTTTCATCAACCTCTACTTCAGAGTTTGATATTTACTTAAATACTATATTCGGGTTTGTGAACGATGACTTCAACCTTCAACATTAGTGGAGGGATCACGAGAAAATTTTTCCAATTTTGGCTATCATAGCCAAATAAATTTTTGGAACCCCTGTTTCGACTATGACAGTGGAACAAGAATTTAGCGCTGGTGGAAACGTTCTAGACGAGAGACGAGTGTTGTTGAGTCCGGACTCAATTTAGATCCAGGTATGTGTTGACGACTGGACCAAGGCAAAATTAAGGCAATAGGAAATGGACAAAACCATCTAATGACAACGATTTTTTGGTCAAGAACTATGATACCACGGCCACCGAAGGAACGAGTGATAATTGATGATCATATAAATAAAAGGTAAGAGAACTGCGTGAGCTTTGATTTCCTTCTAGAGGATACGTAGACAGCTTAATTGAGGTAAGATTAAGTATAACCCCAAATTTCATATTTATTTCTTTAAATTTTATTTTACTTTTATCGTAATTTTATTTAAATTTTAGCGTAACTTCGAGTTACCCACTTTTAATTTTTTTTAAGAATATTTTAATTTTCAATTAATTTCTTTTAAATTTTTTTTCAAAAAAAAAAACTGAATCAGTTCAGGAACGGGAACAGGAACCGACATGGAACCACCAGTTCCAGGAACCGACGGTAGAACCGGAACCAATGTGGAACCGCTGGTTCCGAACCGGAACCAAAAGCTTTCACCTACGGTTTCGGTTCTGGTTCCCCCTAAGAGAACCGAAACCGCCGATTCCGAAACGGTGGCTATGTCTACCCTCCAATGTAGATGACCAAATAATTGGCAAAAAAAAATTTCGTTCATCTTGTTTCACAATGATTATTTAAAAAGTTTAATAGTTGAAAATGCAAATTATGTATTCACTATGAGATTAGAAAGAATAAACACTAAACAAATCAATCAACTAAAATAAGTGTGACTCTTATTTTGTTGAGGAAAAAAAAAATAGTTTGCCACAGTCTTTGTTGTTATTATGTGAAGTGTGGTAGAGAGTTGTTTAGTTTTAATTTTTATTCATTTTAGTTATACATTTGATTTAGACTTATGTTACGCTTAGTTTATGGACTTTAGTTTAAGTTTGGTTTATTGAGCTCTCATTACAACTAAATTGGCTTATTGTGTTAAATTTAATTTTTACGGGTTAAGATAAAAATTAGATAATTGGGTTTTTATTTAAATTTTTATGTGAAATAATAGAAATAACTAAAACTAGAATAAAAAAATTTTAAAAAAATTGGTTGGGCAGTCCAGCCCAAAAGGGGCTTTGCCCCTGTTTGCAGCCAAGGAACTAAATATATGTGTTAATGAATTTATTAGCGTTCAAATTTAATATTGATATCGGAAATTGTTTTTTAAAATGTTAAGGATATTGTCTTTTAATTTTTTTTATAGTAAAATTTTATAATACTAAGCTATTAATAATGTATAAAAATAAATAAGCACTCATATGACTAATTATAATAAGTACATATATCATGAAACAATAATAGCTGCTGCTTGGGCTGCTTCTGGTGCTTTTGTTCCTGCTGCATCAGTTGCTGCCCCAGTTTCAGTTTAAGCTACTTTTGGTGGATCGGTTTATGTGCCTTTTTTCAGGGTCTAGAGGTGCTTATGTTGCTGACTTTTGTGCTGCTGGGTCTGCTGCTTGTGGGGCTGATCTGATTTCACTTTTTGCTGCTTGCGGTGTTTCTGCAGGTTTGCCTCTCCAGGTGTTGGAGCTGCTTCTGTTCCTACACCTTGTGCTGCTGATTCTACTGCTTCTGGGGCTGTTCCAGCTCCTTTTTTTGCTGCTTTAGGTGGTTCTGCAGCTGTGCTTTTTCCAGGTGTTGGAGTTTCTTCTGGTTCTTCCCCTTGTGCTGCTTCTGGGGCTGTTCCAGCTACTTGTTTTGCTGCTTTTAGTGGTTCTGCAACTGTGCTTTTTTTAGGTGTTAAATCTACTTCTGGTTCTTCCCTCTGTGCTGCTGCTTGTGCTGCTCTGGGGCTGTGCCAGCTCCTTTTTTTACTGCTTTAGGTAGTTCTGCAGCTGTGCCTTTTTCAAGTACTGCAGGTGTTTCTGGTGCTGGTTTCTATGCTGCTGGGGCTGCTGCTTGTAGGGCTGCTTCTGCTTCAGTTTCTGCAGTTATGCCTTTTCCAGGTGTTGGAGCTGCTTCTAGTTCTGCCCCCTGTGCTGCTGCTTGTGCTGTTTTTGGGGCTGTTCCAACTTCAGGTTTTGTCGTTTTTGGTAGCTTTGCAACTGTGCCTCCTCCAGGTAAAGTTTGGAAACCTTCTAATCTTGGCTTTAAAATCAATGTGGATGCTTCCATTGATAAGGCTAGTAACTCTTATGGCTTGGGTGTGGTTGTGAGAAATTTCTTGGGGACTGGTTTTTGTTGCTGCCCATTTTCATGAACACCTTTTTGATATTGAGGTGGCTGAAGCCTTTGGTATTGTTACTGGTATTTCTCTTGCTGTGGAAAGGGTCTGTCTCATTGTTGAATCAGATGCCATGAATGTGGTGCAGATGTGTGGTGGCTCTATTCTCTTAACCGGAGAGGTGGACAAATGTTATTATAGACATTAAATGTTTACTAGATAGGTTCCATTTTATCTCTTTATCTTTCGCTCCTCATAACTGTAATTCTGTTGCTCATAATGTTGCTAAATGGGCTATTAAGAGTAGGGTTGAGGGGTAATTCTGTGACTTAGTAAAATATATGTGTTCAGTAAAATGACATAGTATCGGCATCCGCCAAACAAATGCCCCAGAAGCGAGAAGCCAGGACGAAACTCCAGAACATTTTCGATTACTTATCCTTAAGAACGACAAGAAGACCTTTACTAGAATCATGTTCTCGCCGTGCCTCTTCATAAAGCCGAAACGGATTAGCTGGTTAAAAAAAAGGAACAAAGCAGGCAGGAAAAACGCCTGACACTAGCTTTAAATGGTGATAGCATATGTGACTATCAAAATAAGCAGGATCACACTAATAGAGATGTCAGATAAAACCAGAAGATTGTCAGCATGGGTAGCAAGTCACAGATACATTAATTGTCCCAACAACGCAGGTTACCATTCAACAGTACCTTCTTGTCTCAGTTAGGGACATTATCCTTGATAGAACGAAAGTTGTATGTTTAAGAAAATCTGGCCCTGCTCCTCCCCCTGACAGCGCCTGATCGCCCCCAAATTAGGAGTCAACGAGAACTGTTTCGAAGGAATATAAATAAGGGAGACTCGAAAGTATTGAATAAGCTATTGAATACTTTCACCAATCTTAAAGAGCATTTAACCTATTCTTTTCTCCCCAGAGACAAAACACTGACTTGATCGTTGGAAGTGAATCGCCGGCTAAAGTTCGGCGACCCTCACCGATCTTTCTTTGCTTTGAAAGGCACGAGACTCCCAAGGCACTCTCCGAGAATCCCTTTAGTCCTGCGAGAACTTTCTCTGCAGGAACAGTACTATCAGCTTCATACAACTAGTTCAACAAACCACGAAACCACCTTACGTGGCACAGTTGACCCTTGTTGACTGTTAAATCCATTTTTCACTGTCAACAATTTGGCGATAGAAGGAGGGCTGTATTACATTCCTCTGAGGAAACCTTAAAATGGATTCGGACAATTAAATAAAGGAACACAGCTCGCAGCAAACAACACCCACAGAGAACATATTATCTCCAATAAGGCAAGTGCCCCTTGGGTTTGTCATTCCCGACAACATGCCCACGTTATCCCAACCTCTACCAGTGACGCCGCCTACGGAGATATCCGCTTGAGATGCAGATCAAGCCAGATACTACCTTCAAAAACTAATGGAGATAGAGGGAAGCAGACTCACCCCTCCAGGAGAGAAGTGTAGAGAAAGCACTGGACCCGGCAAGGAGGCTACCAGGGCTAAAGGAGAGGAACCTCTACCGCTCCCGGAGCCTTTCACAAGCGAATCGCCTTCCCAGAGCACTGGTATCTCGCGGACAGATGAGGAGGCACCTCGGCGAGAAGGAAAGAGTTGCTGAGAAAACAAAAGGAAATATATCTCTGCCAAGAAGTCAAGAACGACAAGACAAGAGCAACACCGACACTCTAGTAGCGGGTCCAGCTGGAGTCCGAAAAACTCCGTGGAAAGCTATCAAACAAGCATCGACGGAGGATCGATGAATGAGAAAGAGTCCATGCTTAGAGAAATCTGACAACTAAAAGAAGGATTCGAGCAAGTGCAAAGAGGAGAACCCCTCTCCAAAGACTCGGCCCGCTGCGCAGGAGCAACAACGAGTAAGTTTACCGCCCGAGTGCTGACGAAGAAATTTTCAAGGAGCTTTAAGATGCTCAACATCAGCAAGTACAAGGAAGACAGAGACCTAGTTGAGCTTATATCTCGGTTCACCACCCTTATGGGCACCCAGACCAGGGATGATCGACTGTTATGCCGGGCTTTTCCAATCACTTTCAGATATCTCACCGGAAGTTGGTTTCGCCAACTCCCTCCGCATAGTATCGACAGTTTCTAGCAATTCAGTCGCGCCTTCTCTCGGCAGTTTATGGGAAGTGTACAACGGAAGAAGTCCATGTCCCACCTATCCTCGATAAAACAAGGGAAATAAGAGTCCATCCGAACCTTTTGTCCCGCTTCAACCGAGAAGTTATCCAGGTAGAGGATTTTAATGACGCGGCCGCCATAAACATATTTACTAATGGACTACAGAGCATAGCTTTGTCGTTTCAACTGAGGAAACAAAGACCAAAAACCTATCCAGAAATGGTCGAAATAGCCGCCGATTATGCCCGCGCTAAGGAAGACGATGCCAGCCGCCCCAAAAAACATCACAACAAAGGAGATAACGACCTCTTCAGGAGGAGGGTTGTCAGAGATGACAGCCGAGACACCCGAAACCGGCCAAGGGATACTCGCCGACCGGAAAGGAAATTCGATCGATACACACCTCTAATGCTGGGGCTTGAAGAAATTCTATCAGTGGCGCAGAGCAAGGGAATAATAACCTGGCCCGTGAAAATGACCTCAGCACCACAAAAGCGGGACAAGGACAAGTATTGTCTCTTTCACTAGAACCATGGCCACGACACTTCCAAGTGTTTCCAACTCAAGGATCATATTGAAAATTTGATTAGAGATGGTCATCTGAAAGAATTCATAATAAGGAAAGACGACAACGCCCAACGAGAGGAGCAGCCGACCAGAGACAGGAGCGTTCGCGAGGACCTATCAAACAGAACGTCCTTTGAAGCCCCAAAAGATCAGACAAGCAATCAGCAAGCCCAAAGGCCATCCCCATCAACACCATACATAGTGGCCCAAGGACGGGCATTAGTAATTGGGAAAGGAAGTCAAAAATTCGAGAAGCAGCTAAGCAAAGTGATTCGTCGAGAATAAACCTACTACAAAGGGATGACAAGAAGCTGCGAGAATGATGGGATCCTATCTCATTCACTCCGGAAGATGGAGCCGGAGTAAACACCAAACCAAATGATGCAATTGTCGTAGAACTACAGATCCCACATAGAAATGTATGAAGAATCATGATAGATAACGGAAGCTCTGCCGACATCCTCCACCTTTTGATTTTTGATCAGTTGGGAGTCCAAAGAAAAGACCTGGAACCCTTTAACACCCCTCTCCGCTCTTTTAGAGGGTCAGAAATTAGGCCATGGGGAACAGTGATGCTCCCAGTCCGAATAGGAACAAAGCCCTGTAGGAAAACGATCATATTGGAATTCGTCGTAGTAGATATACACAACTGGCCCTACAACGCGTTGCTGGGACGACCTTTCCTGAACAAGACAAGGGTAGTGACTGCCACCTACTGCCTTAAGATCAAATTCACCACGGAGAATGGGGTGGGAGAGAAAAGTAGTTGCCAAGAAGTAGCCCGACAAACTAACGGAAGAAAGCAGGAACCAGTCAAATGGAAGAAAGCCCATGAAGAAGAGGAAATCATCAACCAATACGGTGCATGATATAAAATGTATGCCGTCCATATGAAGTTTTTAATGAATGATTATTTGTCAACACCCAAAGTATATTTCAAAAAATTCTAAAATCAAGTCCGAGAAAAGTTATATAAAAAGCTCTCTCGCAAAGACTTGGTCACGGCGAGAAAGCCTAATTCTAAAATCAAGTCTGAGAAAAGTTATTTAAAAAATTTTTTCGCAAAGACTTGATCACGACGAGAAAGCCTAATTCTAAAATCAAGTCCTATAAAAGTTATCTAGAAAACTCTCTCGTAAAAACTTGGTCACGACGAGAAAGCCTAATTCTAAAATCAAGTCCGAGAAAAGTTATTTAAAAAACTCTCTCACAAAGACTTGGTCACGGTGAGAAAGCCTAATTCTAAAATCAAGTCCGAGAAAAGTTATTTAAAAAACTCTCTCGCAAAGACTTGGTCACGGCGAGAAAGCCTCATTCTAAAATCAAGTCCGAGAAAAGTTATCTAAAAAACTCTCTCGCAAAGACTTGGTCACGGCAAGAAAGCCTAATTCTAAAATCAAGTCCGAGAAAAGTTATCTAAAAGACTCTCTCTCAAAGACTTGATCACGGCGAGAAAGGCTAATTCTAAAATCAAGTCCGAGAAAATTTATCTAAAAAACTCGCTCGTAAGGACTTGGTCACGGCGAGAACGCCAAAGTTAAAATCTGGTCCAAAGAAAGTTAACTAAAAATTTAGTCGCATGAGGGTACTACATCGCCTCCCATACAGTCAGTCACGGAATGGCCCCGGAGGTCCGACACGCGTAACTCGAGGGGAAGTGATGCAAAAAGTAAGAAATGGACTAGCAGATTCATTTTCCATACTCAAATATTCAATCATGTCGAAAATTATCAGCAAAATACCGTTAACAAGTCTAAAAGCTCGTGGAACGATCAAAGCATAGAAATCCAATTACAACTGAACACTATTAACTAATATAAAAGTTACTAACTGATTACAAGGTTACAGGGGGTTAGAGGGGCCAGGATCAATATTATCTTTTCTCCTCCTCACTGAGATTAAAGTCATCCTCACCATCCAAAAGGAGATAGTCAAAGTTAGGATCAGGACCAGCATCTACTCTTGAACCGAGAACATTGGGAGAGGAATCCACACTGCCATAAGTTTTAGGACGGCTAGTTTGGTCTGGTATCTCCATATGCATATCCAGGACGGGCAATCTGTGGCACCGGTAGTGGGCTCTCCATATCATCCCAGCCTCCTGAAGGTTATCCTTTGCCTTTTTCTCATTATCTTCAATAGTGGATGTAACGGAACTCCGCATCTCAGGAGTGAGGCCAGAATCCATGACATCTTGGCACCCTTTTATACCATTCTTGAACTCTCTATGCATAAAAGCATCAAAAGCAGGAGAAACTTTATAGCGGTCCACACCCCTGATCTCTAGCTCAGCCTTCGCACCCTCTAAAGTGGACTGGAGGGTATCGATCGCGCTATCCAACTCAACAACCTTTCTTTCATAATCGGTAAGCTCCTCATGTACCATCGCTCGAGCGACGACAACCATATCCTTCTCGGCAATTAAAATACTCACTCGATGTTCGAGGTTATCAGCCCTCTCCTTTTGGACCTCGCACTCCTAGACCGCTTCCCGATTAAATTCGTAAGATTTCCTCTCTTCCTAGAGCGCTGAAAGGCGATACTGAAGAACCTTCTTGTCATGCATCATGGTGTCAAATTTCATTAAGAACTATAAAGACAAAAAAAAAATCAGCGATAGAAAAATGGTTCTGAAGGATACAACGAAAATGAATTACGAAGCGAAGAATTACCGAAGCTAAAATGCTAAAGAAAGTTTGGAGCTGCCTCGTAGGAGACTCCCCCAGGAAACTATCTACCTCGCCCCGCATCTCCGAGCGACTATCCCCACTCAACACCCGATGGAGTACAGCTTCCAAAGAAGGAGCTGACTATGTGGATACGTCGCCATGCAAGCTATCAGCGACCTCAACCATCGAAACGCCAGCACCGACAATCGCCCCAAGAATAGGAAGCTCGCCATCACCTTGGATAAATGGTCCCTTTCCCCCCGCAAACGAATGGTGGAGTTGAGTTTCCTCTTCAGTCTTCTCCCCACCAATATCTGCGAAAGCTGGGGTCCCCTTTTCAGGAACTATTGTCAGAATAGTATCAGAGACACCCCTAGTATCTGCGACAACTAGGGTCCCATTCTTAGGAACTATTGTTGGAATCCTCAACTCACGGGTCATTCTCGTTCGAGAAGGACGGCGGCCTGTAAGAACATACTTAGCCCAAACCTCATAAGGATTCCCCTCCCTTGATCTCAATCCAGGATCATTAGGACCACCGATTAACCTAGCCCGTTTGCTAGGAACCTCGGGAGTAAGAGAGGAAGCATCAAGAGTGAAAGGAGAAGCTTTGTCATTTACGAACGGAGAAGCGTTCGAGCCCTCCTCCTGATCCTTAGTGGGGGTTGGAATCCTTTCCCCGACAACGACGGAAGCTACAACCGAACCATACTTCGCCTTCTCATTGCCTTAACGACTTTCGTGGCGAGAGGTATACTCGAGATTCCTCGAATCCTTCACGAGCCGACCACAGATGGGGTCGTTCTCTTGAACTAATAAGAAAAGAGAATAATAATAAATGATGAAACCAAGAAAAAAGAAAACAAGAAAGGGTACTGGTAAAAACGTTTACTACGAGAACGGTTGATGAGGCAGGGAGGCGTTGCCTGACAAAATACATCAAAAGTGCGTCGGGTGAGAGCCCTATCACAGCAAAGGGGGACGAAGGACTTATCGTCCACACGGGTAGTTACAGCCCTCATGACACAGCAGCCTCCTCGTTGGATAGTCTAAGATCTCCACTTCAAGAGTCTATCAAAAGCAAAATGGGTCACCTCCAACAATGGAAAAGAGAAACAAAACGAACATTAAATAACAAAATCTGAAATACCTGGCCTCAAAAACAAGCGAGGGACGTACGCTTCTCACAGGAATTTCACCCTTTCAGTTGAAACGTGGCGCCCCCAATCACCCTCGGTAAAAAATCAGGCCCCTTTCCAGAATTTATTGGAGGAGGGCAGCCCTTAGATAATTCTTCTCTTCTTCTCATCCGACGAATCTAAGTTCCCAAAGAGCCTCTCACCATCTTCGCCGATAGGGAGCCACTTCGAAGGGGGCCAAGAAGCAAGACAATGAGAGTCAGGCTCGCTCGAGGAAGGACGTAGTTGGTAGCAATGCTTGATCTCGTTAGAAGTAGGGTCAGGGAAACCCAAAGATTGCCACAACGCGCACAAGGCCATCAACGACCTGTAACCATTAGGAGCAAGCTGAGCGGGAGCCAAACCAGCATCGCTGATGAACCTTGTAATGAAGGGCTGAAGGGGCAATGTAGCCCCGCAGTTCAGCATGTAACCATATATAGCCACAGCCCTTTTTGGAGGATTCCACGCCGTCCTCTTTTCGGGAAGCGATAGTTTCACTTGTTTAGGAATCTCGTAATACTCACGGTAATGATTCAGGTGAGAAGCTTCAATCACATTTTGTTCAGAGTCTAGGAAGCTAGGATGCAATGTAGAAAACGTGAGCTGTTGAGATTTCTGAGCACTGGCATCGGTAGGATTCGGCCTTTGATCCTCGTATCGAGAGTTACGCTTGCCCATAACCACAACAAAAGGCCCCGAGTGAGCAGCGAATATCAGGAAGTCTCGAATAAATTTCTCCTCAGAAATAAAAAACAGGTAACAGATGTAAAAATCTCAAGGGAAGAAAGAATGGGTTTATTTATAGACCCAATAAGGACATGGCCAAGTCCAGTAGGCGGGAAATTTAAATGGTCCAAAGAATGTTTCAAAGGATAAAGGGAAACAGTTGGCATTGCGTCCAAACCAATGAACGGAGGCCACGTCTGCAAAAAGGAAAGCAGCCGCCACTTGATTTTCAGGAATAAGAAAGCAGCATTTCCCGAAATCATGAAAGACTTAAATGCATACGGGAAACGATGGCCACGTACCCCAAATGATGAACTTCTAAAAGGAAGCATTTGCCATTCATCTCAAATGGGCGCTATGTCATTAAAAGAGACAACTACGTAGCATAAAGAGTAAGAATTCAAAGAACTCGTCAACGGGCCACGGGCCCATCTCTCAGCAAAAATTAAACCTCTTCGCAAAAAAGTTTCCTCGAAGGTTTAGGGGGTATTGTTGAGGGGTAATTCTGTGTTTAGGGGGTATTGTTGAGGGGTAATTCTGTGACTTAGTAAAATATATGCGTTCAGTAAAACGACATAGTATCGGCATCTGCCAAACAAATGTCCCATAAGCGAGAAGCCAGGATGAAACTCCAGAACATTTTCAATTACTTATCCTTAAGAACGGCGAGAAAAACCCCACTAGAATCATGTTCTTGCCATGCTTCTTCATAAAGCCGAAACGGATTAGCTGGTTTAAAAAAAGGAACAAAGCAGGCAGGAAAAAGGCCTGACACTAGCCCTAAACCGTGATAGCACCTGCGACTACCAAAATAAGCAAGATCACACTAACAGAGATGTCAGATAAAACCAGAAGATTACCAGCATGGGCAGCAGGTCACAGATGCATTAATTGTTCTGACAACGCAGGTTACCATTTAACAGTACCTTATTGTCTCAATTGGGGACATTATCCTTGATAGAACGGAAGTTGCATGTTTAAGGAAACCTGGCCCTGCTCCTCCCCTTGACAGCGCCTGATTGCCCCGAAACTAGGAGTCAATGAGAATTGCTTCGAAGGAATATAAATAAGAGAGACTCGAAAGTATTGAATAAGCTATTAAATACTCTTACCCACCCTAGTGACATTTAATCTATTCTTTTCTCCCCGGAGACAAAACACTAACTTTGTAACACCCCCTGACCCGACCCGTTTGGATCGACCCAGGGAGCGTTACCGGGTTTTCAAAACTTTACTGCATTCTGTTTATAAACTGAATACCATATAATTTATAATTTAAAAACCTTTTCGAGTGAGCCCATCAAAATTCAGTTTTAAAAATTTCGGCAGAGTTTCCCCTATTTTTCTGATTTCCCAAAACCTGTTTTCAAATCAATCTCAAACCAAATATAATTCACAACAACACTTCAAATATCTATCAATCAAATGCGCACTTTGCCATTTAGTGCGACTTCCAAACAGTTTTTAAAATAAAACAATTCATTATTTACAGTCCTTCGAAAAAAAAAAACAGAAAGCATAAAACAATTAATTACAAAACATAATTATATAACTCAATTACAAATTCTCTGTATATGCATGCATAACTAATTACTTTATACAGTAATATAGATATCTACCCAAAATGTGGTGACTGCGACTCTGAATATCTGTCTGCAACTCTCTCTCTCTTCAATCTTTTGCTTCCTCAGTATCCTTGTTACCTACGCGCGATAAACATCAACGCGCTAAGCATATAGCTTAGTGGGTGTATACTAAAATAAATTGCAATATAATATATAAATACTAAATTTTAAATTCAGAAATTCAGAAAGATTTATAAATAAACAATAAAGCTTAAAGTCAGAATTTCAGAAATATAAACATATAAAACAAACGTGGTATTTCAATTACTAAAAACTATATCAACACGCAGTATTTCAAAAGTTTCTGGGTTTCAGTTTCAATATCATTTATTTATTTTCCATAACATTTTCTAACTATAAATTCTCATTTGGGCCCGTGATACACATAACAGGATTTACAGGATTGGATTACGGGTTTTACAGTCGGGTTTCCCATCTCATGAGAAATGGTATCCCTATATAAACAGTCGGTTTCCCATTTCACGAGGAAATGATATCCATATATTCTTACAGTCGGTTTCCCATTTCACGAGGAAATGGTATCTGTATAATCAATATCAGAGGCATCATAAATCACGGTGCAGTACTGCCATATATTCACCCAATTGATATGTCAATCTCCTATATCCCTATTCCTATACATATATCAAGGCCATAAAATCACAATTCAGAGAATACAGATATTTTAGTCACTTTTCAAACAACTTTACAATAATCAAATCCAAAATCAATATTCATTGATAATTGTAAATAACAGAATACAGAAAATAAATCAGTAAATTCGATATAATCTCAATTTCCGTACCTCAAAAATCATTTTCAAATAGTATTCACAAATTGAGAATAATTAGTTCAAACAATATATGAATTGCGAATATACGCAAATTGTAAATGTGATTCTAATTTCTTTAAGTCAATAAACAATATAAAAGTTTTCAGAACTGTGTGTACACCAACCTGAATACCGTTTTACGACAGTTTTCTTTCTTGATTTTCCTTTTCCCTTTTTCCTTTCTTCCTCCTCTTCTCTTTCTCCTTCTCTTTTCTTTCTTTTCTTTTCTTCTTCTTTTCCTTCTCTTCTTCTTCTTTTCTTCTTCTTCCTCTTCTTCTTCTCTTCTTCTTCTTCTTCTTCTCTTCTTCTTCTTCTTCTTCTTCTTCTTCTTCTTCTTTCTTTTCTTTTCTTTTTCTTCTTTTCTCCCGTTTTCTGCTGCTTTCTCTTTTGGCTTCCGCGAGAAGCTTTCTTTTTTTTATATAACTTCGGTCATCGCGACCTGTGGTCGCGCCACCTGGTCACGGTACTCACTGGAAAAGTTCCACCGCTTTCATCGCGAGCACCCATCGTGGTATTATGGTCGCGCTGGTGGTCACGTTGCTCACTGCCCGAATTTGATCTTTTTCCCCGCGAGTTAGTCAGCGCCAACTGTGGTCGCGGTGCTCACTGCCAAAAATTCTATTTTTCACCGCGAGCAGCTCATCGCGATCTCTGGTCACGGTGAGGGGTCGCGGTACACACTGCCACTTTTTCTTCACTTTATACAATCTTTCTGGACCGCTCCATCTGGAAACCATAAAAATAAACATACATTTAATTATGTTTTATACCCCTCGAATCACAAAATTTATATATCCACATATTCAAAATTAATTATTCGAAATTAGGGATGTTACAAACTTAATCGTCGGAAGTGAATCGCCGGCTAAAGTCCAGCAACCCTCACCGATCTTTATTTGCTTTGACAGGACGAGACTCCCAAGGCACTCTCCAAGAATCCCTTTAGTCATGCGAGAACTTTCTCTGCAGAAACAGTACTATCAGCTTCATACAACCAGTTCAACAAACCACGAAACCACCTTACTTGGCACAGTTGACCCTTGTTGACTGTTGAATTCATTTTTCACTGTCAATAAGTAGGTTTTCTGATTCCTGGAACTTTTGTCCTAATTGGCTTTGTAAGCTGATTCAGGTTGACAGTGCTGGTTGTGTTTTTGGTTGAGTAATGAAGTTTTACTTTTCAAAAAAATAAAAAAAATAAATATAACTTACAAATTTAATGAAAAAAATCTCCTAGTTTTAAATTTTTTTATTTAGTATAAAGAAAACTAAATATATGTATTTTTGTCATTTCACAATATTTTACATATTACAAGGAAAACTCTAAAACGCACACAATAAATAGTTTAGTCATATAATATTTTACACTTTGTTTTTAAAAGCAGTTATCGCGGTAGCTGAAACTTTTTTAAAAGCAGTTGTATTAGTGTTTTGAATAAAGTTGCTAGGTTTTCGGTATATTGTATTTTTAGAAGTACGGTAAACTAAAAAAGTTTTAGTAAGATGTTTAGTAAACCATATGGCAGAACTGCAGTGGAATATAAAATGACCAAAACGAACATCATAGTAAAATTAATTTATATGCATTAAGTATATTTAAATATTTTTAATTTAATTATAATATGAAAATAGACTTAATTTAAATTTATTAATTATCTTCTAACATTAATTATAAAAAAAATCCAAATTTTAAGATAAAAAAATAAATATTTGTAAGATTTGCAGTGGCAAAAATGGGTTAAGCCCAATTATTGGGCCCAAATGCATGTGAGAAATAAAGCCCACTTTATACGCTCATACGTTCAAGATACATCAAATAGGCCCAAGGCCCAATCTCTAGTAAAATCACTTCTCTTGGATTTAAATACAAAGGCCCAGAATCAATTAGGTCCAATCTAGAGATAGCAAATGTGATCTTAAGCCCAAAACCCGGGTCATAAGGTCACCAGACTTCCATTTGAACTCCAGACCAGGTCAAACTACAAGTAGGCCTCCCACGATGTTAGCTTAAAAATCAGGTAGGTGTGATCCACCCCCCAACGGGTGGATCACATATTATAAAAAGGCAACCCCTACTCTGAGTGAGGGCCAGACAATTTTATTCAAGAAACTCAAAGCAAGTCTAACGAAGAGACAATTCGTCATTCTCCAAAGACTATATGATACTCTAAAATTTTTTAACAATTGTTAGAATTCAACATATTCCGGCCAACTCCGATCATCACTTTAATGTCCTTCCAGTCATCATCAAAATGATAGCTACTATCAGGAAGTACTTTTACTCTACTCTACTACTTTGTTTATCGTTATCATACAGTCTACTGACTTGACTGTCGGAGTCCACTTGGTCGGTACCACCCCGGTGTCGCAAGTGATCCACAAATCTTTCTTTTCTCTGGTTTTGCATGTTGTAGTGTCCCGATTATCACCCTACCATTTTCATGGTCTATAATATGGCGCCCACCGTAAGGCACAATAATCGTTCAATGAGCAAAGCTAGAGCTCTAACGATTCTATTACGATGGTCGACGACTTAGCTCATGGTGCAATGGAGGCCCAACTCCAAATTCTCATCTCCCTGATGAATGAGAACACACAACGACTTCAAGCACTCGAGGAGGATAATTAAATGGTTAGAGCAGAGAACCAAGAGCTTTAAAGCAAGGTTCAGTTCCTCTCGACCGCTTGATCATATGGGAACCCAACAACTTCCTATATGCCACCATTCGACCTACTGGCACCAGTTTTACCATTCTCGGCCGTTCGACCAAAGGACCAAGGTATAACAATTAGCAACCTTGATCTAGCCCAAGTAGCTAGAGAGCAAGGCTCACAGGCAATAGGAGTGGCGGCCAACCTAGTTGTACCATTACAGTCGAACCGTCAACTTGGAGCGACAACAAGTCAAGGGAATAGTCTACTATAAGTTGTTCCGGATATGCAACCAATGTCGACCCCTACCAAAACTGGTTTGGCTCAACCAAAGACGAACACAGTCGACCCCCTCTAACCTGAATATGGTAAGCTCGAACCGCATATTTTCTAACTCTGATTTGGCTCGTAGGTTTGTTGAGACTAAGGCACTCATCCAATGCATTCCTGGAATGCCGACTCCAATAAAGAAGAGCGTTGTGAGTAGGTTGTAGATGCGACAACTCTTGTAGAGATGCCTAGAAAGTTTAGCTTCCTCAACATAAAGCACTATGATGACACGACCAACTTGAATGACCACATCGCCCAATATCGTCAATGAATGTTCACAACAGTGATCCCACACGACATTAAAGAGGCATGTATGTGCAAAGGCTTTGCGTCAAGCTTGGTAAGACTAGCACTCCAGTGGTACACCAATCTATCAAACTAAAGGGAGTTTTAGAAACGAATTTGATTATCATATAATATGCGGAATTAAGTTTCAAAATTTTTTCTTATATTGAAAACCTTTTTTCAATCAGGAACGAGTTCCTATATATACGCAGAAAAAGACTTTAGAAACTACATACCTTTTTCTTGATTTTCTATTTTCTAATTCCTCGATCTACCACCAAATATTCCGAGATTTGACCCGCGGTCTGACAACGTGTGTGTGGGCACATCATGGCAAGAGATGGAGGTCACGTGAAAAGAATGACGGCCGAATCCTGCAAAAGAGGGGAGAGTGAGAAAAAAACTTTTTTTTTTCTCTTTTCTTCTTTCTTTGGTGGCCGAATTCTCTTTCTTTTTCAATTGTGTATTAGGTTAGATTTTTTCTAACTATATAACACTTATATAGTAGTCCTATAGGATTTTGGTTTGACCAAGTTAAAATAGGATTCTAAATCCTATTTATTTTTAGTCTTCCTAAAGACTTGAACCTGTGACCTTTTGGACTACTAAAATAATTTAATTATTTTAATTCTTTTGTCCTAGTCATTATTTAATCACATGACCTCATATTTATTAAATAGAATTAATAATTCATAATTATTAATTTCTATTATTTTATTAAATATTTAATTAATTAAATAATCACATTATTTAATTAATCTCTTTTATTTAAATCGCATTAATTTTGTAACACTATTAATTGAACCATCCAATTAATCTACCGTGATCATCGTTACCAACAACCATAAGGGCTAGTAAGGGCACCTAATGGACCTACAGTTCTGAGCTCCAATAATACTTAGTAATATTAATTAAAACTCTTTAATTAATATTTCACGATTATTAACCTTGGAGTTATTCCACTAAAAACCCGAGGCTGCACTCTCAGAGCTATAGATGTGTTTATACAATCTGAAGTCTCAGTGTCCATTGATATAGCTAATTGCATATAGTGTGATCCTCCACAAATAGTTCATAACTAGAGCTGGATCATAAAGTCCGTTATGCCCCTGTAGAAATATATTTTTCTTTAAGTACCATTGATTCTCTAATGAACAATTAAATCCTGTCTTTCTTACGGAAGAAGGAGAGCGCTCATAATCGTTCAAGCCCCAAATTAACCCTTAAGGGAACTACTCATCTACTTCAATCAAGAAGGAATGGATTCCACTATTGTGTTCAAACCTTCCCAGCCACAAGCCAAACCGCAACTCCAAGATACAGAGGTATTGGTTGAGATTCACATCAACCTCACTCATGGTAAATCAAAAGCCACGATCCAACCTGAAGGAGTCGATAAGACACTCAGGATTAAGATCACCTATAAACAGCCATCGTTTATCGATTATATATGCATCTCATCTATTAATGGATCTTGGTAAGAGATTCATATAAATCGTGGCCCAGTCCTATATGATATCATAATATAAGATGCCTCCATTCTCATGTCAACTACATGAGCAATCTAGGATAAGACCACCGTACTTTACAAAATGGACCACAGCAGTAGATCAATCACAAACAAAGTACCCAGCTTTGTTCGCTTTCTACGGACTCTTGAGATTGTACATCTCAAAATGAATCCTTTTTGTATATGACCATCATATACTCATTATGAGATTACATCTTGCAACCTATAATGTTCTTGCACAATACGAATGTATTACTAAATATAAAATATTTATAAACTTGAATGATAATCTGAATAATTATTATTAAGTCTTTAACAATTTATAATTACAAGCTTTAGGGCACAAATCCCAACAATCTCCCATTTGCACTAAAGCAGATGGGACATGTCTCGTAATCCTAGACCCTCTAGGTTACCTTCAAACACTTTAGCCATCAAGGTCTTCGTAAATGGATCAGCCAGGTAATCTTCGTCACGACCACGTCTCCTCTCTGCACTATCTCTTTGATGAGATGATATTTCCTCTCTATATGCTTCCCTCTTTTGTGGCTTCTTGGTTATTTGGAATTGGCCACAGCTCTACTATTATCACAATAAAGTGTCATGGGCCTATCCATATCTGGAACAACTTCCAAATCACTCAAGAACTTTCGGACCCTAACAGTCTCTTTAGCTGCTACATACTCGGCTTCCATAGTGAAATTAACAATGCAAGATTGCTTAATACTCCTCCAAATTATGGCTCCACCACCAAGAGTGAATACTGACCCAGACGTGGATTTCTTTGAATCCTTGTGTGACTGAAAGTCAGAATCTGTATATCCTAATGGAATCAAATCCGGATAAGAGTATCCTGATAGACTTAAAGATAGCTACTGGCGAGAAGGTCTCATCATAATCAATACCTTCCTTCTGGGTGTAACTCTTAGCCACTAGCCTTGCCTTGAAGGTCTTTACCCTCCCGTCTACTCCTCTCTTACGCTTGTAGATCCACTTACATCCTATAGGTTTTATCCCATCTGGTAAGTCTACAACTTCCCAGACTGAGTTAGAGTACATGGACTCCATCTCAAGATTCATTGCTTTAAGCCATTCCTCTTTGTCAGAATCTTCCATTGCAGGTCTAAATGTTAATGGATCATCTACACTATCATCATAAACGACACCTTGTGCCTCTCCAATGCCTAAGTAGCGATCAGGTTATCAAATAACTCTTCCACTACGTCTAGGTTGTAGTGCATCCTGACTAGAAATCATCTGACTATCAGATGTTTATGGAATAACAACATCGTCAACAACTCTTGTTGACCGAGCACTGGTCATACCAGGTTCTAGCTCCTTTAACACAATCTTACTACGAGGTTTATGATTACTCATATAATCCTCCTCAAGAAACGTTACATTTGTCAATACAAACACTTTGTTTTCTTGTGGATTATAAAAGAATCAACCTCGTGTTTCCTTTGGGTATCCTACAAATAAACATACTTGTGAATGAGGTTCCAACTTTCTACTCCTATTCTTCAGTACATGTACTGGACATCCCCATATGCGAAAATGTCATAAATTAGCTTTATGACCATTCCACAACTCTAGAGAAGTCTAAGGAACAGACTTGGATGAAATTACATTTAGTATGTTAGTCGTTGTTTGTAGTGCATATCCCCAAAAATAATATGGTAATGATGAGAAACTAATCATAGATCTCACCATTTCCATTAGGGTCCTATTTCTCCTCTCCGCAATACCATTATGTTATGGTGTTACTAGAGCTGTGAGTTGGGATACAATCCTATGCTCAACCATGTAGTCTTCAAACTCTTAGTTGAAACACTTACCCCCACGATCCGATCGTAGTGATTTGATTATTTTGCCTAATTGATTTTCAACTTCAGCTCGGAATTCTTTAAATCTTTCAAAGGTTTCCGACTTATGTTGCATTAGATAAATATACGCGTATCTAGAGTAGTCGTCAATAAATGTGACATAATACTTATAACCACCTCTAGCTCTAACACTCATAGGTCCACAGAGGTCTGAATGTATAAGCTCAAGTGGTTGCGTGGCTCTAATCCCTGTTTCTTGTAAAAAGTCTCATGGTCATTTTACCCTCCAGACAAGATTTATAGACAAGTAAGGTACCGATCTTTAACTGACTTAAAGATCTGCTTTTTACTAGCCTGTTTATCCTATCAAGGTTTTTATGTCCAAGTCTTAGATGCCACAGATATGTGTCATCATCTGGAGAAATCTTTTGTCACTTTGTTTTAGGTTTTTCAACTTTAAACAATTCAGTATTAAGCAGTGTTGTATGAATTAACGGTCTTAAAACATACAATTTATTTTCTATTGTTCCAGAACAATTTGAAATGATAACTGATTTATCATTAAAAGAAACCTTATAAAACTCTTTCAAGTAATCTGGATACAGAAATCAAATTCCTTGTAAATCTATGAATGAAACAGACATTGTTCAATAAAAGAAAATAATTATTTATTTGTAGTCTAACTACTCCTACTGCTCGTGCTGAAACGACATCCTCTGTTCCAGCACGCATAGTGAAGGACCCCTCCTCCAGCTTTTGCCAATAATCATTCCAATGTAAAGAAAAACAAAATTAGTTAGTGGCCCCTGAATCTACTATTCAAGGTGAATAATTATCTTCCACTAAACAAAATTTAATGATAAGTAAATCTAATTTACTTTTCACTTTCTTCTTATTGGAGAGCTGTTCGAGGTACTATAGACAGTTCCTCTTCCAATGACTAACCTCTTTGCAATGGAAACATTTTTCATTTTGCTTAGTCAGTCGTGGTGCTCTTTATTTTGGACTTAGCCTTTACTATACCAGTAGACCTCTTCCTCTTCTTGAAACCAGAAGAGGATGGCTCAGCAACATTTGCTTTGCTAGTTTTAGCTTTGGTAACTCGTCCTGCATTAGTTACAGGTGCTGGAGGACATTTCTCCGTAAGCACAAATTTAAGGTCTTTGCAGACCATGATTGCGTTCGTGTTGGTTCCACTTAATAAAGTTATCCCGGTTAATGTTTCGTTTACGAGGAAATAATATTGCAGAAGATAACGCTGACATTTAAAGATATAAATCTAAATTAATATAATTCATTTCATACATTCATATCAAATACTATAGTTCGGCATAAAATTAAACATGATGCATGAGCATATTTTTAATGAACTAAAAATCCCTAAAATTAGTTGATATGCCACGATAATCCAACATCCCACAAGTAAGTGTCTAGGTAGGCTAGGTCAAATCTCTGCAAGTTAGATCAAGACATTCTCAATCGAATAATACACCAGAATAACTATTTATTCTTATATTATCCAACCATCGCTTTGATTTAGTCAGGATAATAAATTAACAACTTAATTAAGTCCTTTATGAGTGTGACCCATCGTTTCCGAATTCATGAACTTAACTTGAGAGTGCCTAGGTAGGCTAGGTCAGTCCCAAAATACATTCCGAAAACCTATCCGTTAGGAAGTCAACCTTGATATTGGCTCTTGTGGACACCCTCCGTAGGGAGGACAAAAGCAAAGCCGTCAAGAGGCGCCACTCAAGTCTCACGGTGTTGAACTAATAATGGAGACTGCGAGATATAATGTCATATATCCCTCTCCCACTCACTATTTATAATTTAGGATTTTCTTTAAATTAAGAGTTTCTAAAAATTTTAAGTATTCTAGTCTTTACTTAGATTCTATGGCTAATATAAAATCTAAATTTACTAGTTATAATAAATTATTCAATTTTAACTCTTAAAATATAATTTATTATTTCAATTTCTAATTTACATAAATTATTTAAATAAACTAGAAATTAAATGTGAAATTACCAAGTTTTAACTATTAAAACTAAATCACATTATTTGGCCCAATTATGTCATTAATGTTTAATTAAATTAAATCTAACATTAAATGGACCTAACTAATCTAATTAATATATAGATTAGTTATTAATTAGACTTACCAAGTTTTTACTCTTAAAAGCTAATTTCATTATTTGGTTCTTTTTAATTAAGTAATTAATCTTATTAATCTTAATTAATATAAGAACCAAACTAATCAATTTAATTAAACTCTTTAATTAGTTGATTAGTCATTAATGAGATTTACCAAGTTTTTACTCTTAAAAACTAATCTCATTATTCGATTCTTTTTAATCAAGTAATTAAGCTAATTAATCTTAATTAATACAAAGAATCTAACTAATCACTTTAATTAAACACTTTAATATAGATTAGTTATTAATGAGATTTACCAAGTTTTTACTCCTAAAAACTAACCTCATTATTTGGTTCTTTTTAATTAACTAATTAATCCAATTAATCTTAATTAATGATAAGAACCTAACTAATTTTTTTAATTAAACTCTTTAATTTGTTGATTAGTTAATTAATGAATATGACCAAGTTTTTACTCATAAAAACTAAATCCATTATTTAATTGTCATTTATGAAATTGTTTCCTATTTTAATCACACTAAAATAAAACAATATAATATGACATTTATGCATGACATATTATTATGCATGTGTAGGCATACCTAATCTATATGACATTCATATGTATAACAACACTTTAACATCCATATAATCATCACATGAAAATAAATAAAGCATACATAATTGACTGAGTGACATGGGTTATCTAACTTAAACAACTCTAATTACAATTGTATTCCCAAGGCATTCCTTGGTCTTCAAGAGTTCTTCTTCGAGTTGAATTCTTCTTGTCTTCGTTTTCCTAATCAAGTCAAACTTGATTTTTGTCAAAAGTCAACATCTTTGCCAGAGGTCTACGTGTTACCTTAACACGCACCCTAGGTCAAGACGAAACCCTAAACAACCCTAACGCATGGGAAAGTACGGCTGCCAGAAAATATTCGATAATATTTTTCCAGAAAAATCAGTAAAAAATCATCCGAAAAAAATACAAAAAAATAGCTCCAGCGCAAGGGAGACGGCAGCCCGCACGCAACCGCCAGTGCTTAAGCACGAGCGCACGCGGCCGCTGCCCTCAGGGCTTTGCAATCGTTTTTTTTTTCTCGTTTTTTCTTCGCATCATCCGCTTCTTCGACTCTTCGTATGACAGATCGATTACAAGAATAACAATAAAAAATATACAAAAAAAAAATTTGCCATAAACAATTGGCCAAAAAATAAAAATGCATCCTATAACCCATTCACCATATAATTAACGACCAATTACGCTTTTAAAATTATACAATTAAATTATATAACAATAAAAATAAATCATACATTCTAGATTTGTGTCTACACAACAATATATCACAGATCAAGAACCAAAAAGAAAAATAAAAATAAACAAGAAATATGTAGTTTTTCTTTTTCTTTTGCGTATATACAAAAACTTAGAACCTGAGGCTCTGATACCAATTGAAGGGAGTTTTAGAAAATATTTTGATTATCGTATAACATGTAGAATTGGGTTTCAAAAATTTTTCTTATATTGAAAACCTTTTGTCAATCAAGAACGAGTTCCTGTATATACACGGAAAAAGACTTTAGAAACTACATACCTTTTTCTTGATTTTCTTTTTTCTGATTCCTTGATCTACCACCAGATCTTCCGAGGTATGACATGCGGCCTGATAACGTTGTGTGGGCACGTCACGGCAAGAGATGGAGGTCACGTAAAAAGAACGCCGGCCGAATCCTGCAAAAGAGGGGAGAGTTAGAAAAAACGTCTTTTTTTTTCTCTTCTGAAGAGTTAGAAATAACTTTTCTTTTTTCTCTTTTCTTCTCTCTTTGGTGGCTGAATTCTCTTTCTTTTTCACTTGTGTGTTAGGTTAGGTTTTTCCTAGCTATATAACACTTATATAGTAGTCCTTTAGGGTTTTAGTTTGACCAAGTCAAAATAGGATTATAAATCCTATTTATTTTTAGTTTCCCTAAAGACTTGAACCTGTGACCTTTTAGACTATTAAAATAATTTAATTATTTTAATTCTTTTGTCCTAGTCATTATTTAATCACATGATCTCATATTTAATAAATAAAATTAATAATTCATAATTATTAATTTCTATTATTTTATTAAATATTTAATTAATTAAATAATCACATTATTTAATTATTCTATTTTATTTAAATCGCATTACTTTCGTAACACTATTAATTGGACCATCCAATTAATCTACCGTGACCCTCGTTACCAAAAACCTTAAGGGCTAGCAAGGGGACCTAATGGACCCACAGTTCTGAGCTCCAGTAATACTTAGTAATATTAATTAAAACGCTTTAATTAATATTTCACGATTATTAACCTCGGAGTTACTAAAAACCCGAGGCTGCACTATCAGAACTGTAGATGTGTTTATACAATTTGAAGTCTCAGTGTCCATTGATATAGCTAATTGCATATAGTGTGATCCTCCACAAATAGTTCATAACTAGAGCTGGGTCATAAAGTCCGTTATACCCCTGTAGAAATATCTTTTTCTTTAAGTACCATTGATTCTCTAATGAACAATTAAATCTTGTCTTTCTTACGGAAGAAGGAGAGCGCTCATAATCGTTCAAGCCCCGAATCAACCCTTAAGGAAACTACTCATCTACTTCAATCAAGAATAAGTGGATTCCACTATTGTGTTCAAACCTTCCCAGTCACAAGCCAAACCGCAACTCCAAGATACAGAGGTATTGGTAGAAATTCACATCAACCTCACTCATGGTAAATCAAAAGTCACGATCCAACCTGAAGGAGTCGATAAGACACTCAGGATTAATATCACCTATAAATAGCCATCATTTATCGATTATATATGCATCTCATCTACTAATGGATCTTGGTGAGAGATTCATATAAATCGTGGCCCAGTCCTATATAGTCTCATAATATAAGGTGCCTACATTCTCATGTCAACTACATAAGCAGTCTAGGATAAGACCACCGTACTTTACAAAATGGACCGCAGTACTAGATCAATCACAAACAAAGTATCCAGCTTTGTTCGCTCTCTACGAACTCTTTAGATTGCATGTCTCAAAATGAATCCTCTCTTTATATGACCATCATGTACTCATTATGAGATTATATCTTGCAATCTAGGATGTTCTTGAACAATACAAATGTATTACTGAATATAAAATATTTATAAACTTGAATGATAATTTGAATAATTCTTATCAAGTCTTTAACCATTTATGATTACAAGCTTTAAGGCATAAATCTCAACACAAACGTCTTCATCAACTCATTTGCCCAACTAATAGACACTTTCGTAGAACAGTTAGCCAGCAGTGGGAAGCTGGAGAAACAGTCGGACGACCTCTACACTATCAGCCAGAGGTGAGAAGAGTGTCTACGAGATTACGTAGGGCGCTTCAATAAGGAGAAGGTGTCTATCCTTCACTGTAACCATATGACAGCGATCTCGGCCTTCCAGAGTGGCCTACTACACGACTCCAACCTATACAAGGAGTAGATCAGGTATCCATACAAGACAATGGAAGACGTCCTAGCCTAGGCATGGGCTTAGATCAAATGGGAAGACGATGAGGTGAACTACCAGCCTACCAAGCCAGAGACACGAAGATGACATCCTATCTCACACTTCTGAAGCAACTACAGGCGTCGTTCGACTCATTTAACATCGACCAAGTCCCACTATCATAGAATTCTCATGCGAATGCTTTGGCGAACCTTGGGTCGGCACTCGACATGAGCAACGAACGTTTCATCCCTAACTCTACTCTATGTAAGTTGATGTAGTACGACCATCTCGCATTCAAGGAACAAGTCTTTCATCAACCACAATCTAAGCACTCAAGGGATAAAATCTACTCGACTCAAAGTTAAAGTGTGAAACCAAGTGACACACACTTCTACTAGGGGTAAGATGAACATCATATCTTCCAAAGTTGACCACTCGACTACTTGACTCAAAGTTAAAGTGTGAAACCAAATGACCCATACTTCAACTGGGGGTAAGATAAAACATCATGACTTCTCAAGCTCATTCGATCTACTCGATCCCAAAGTTTATTTGATATACTCGACAAGTTGATTCGATTTACTCGACCACCTTGAATTTACCCGATAAATTCGACGAGATCGTTCGACTCAATACACATAACAGAGTTTACTCGATTAGTTCGACACAATTGGAGTATAACTCCACCACACACCATTTGACCAATCATGGATCAACACAATTCTCCAAGACTTATCAAGCAATTTTCAACTTATTCAAGAATCCAAATTTTATATATGTATTTTCTCTATTCTACTATATCTTGCTCGACTAAGTCAAATGCTATTTCAGCATTCTTATCACTCGACCCAGTCGAATGGATTGTACAGAATTTTATCTTAATAAAATTGTTCGACTACTAGCTCATTTGATTAAGGATATTCATCTTTACTCAATTCGGTCGAATCCGAGAGTCTACCATGCTTTCACTCGACTCAGTCGAACGCCCTACAATGTTTTCATCACTCGAATCAGTCGACTGGATTGTA
Organism: Xanthoceras sorbifolium; assembly: GCA_003430845.1. Lineage (NCBI taxonomy): Eukaryota > Viridiplantae > Streptophyta > Magnoliopsida > Sapindales > Sapindaceae > Xanthoceras > Xanthoceras sorbifolium. The sequence continues at coordinate 20,649,801 of CM010618.1, forward strand.
CGCATTTTCATTGCTCGACTATTAGTTCTGTTATCAATTATTACATTGATCGATATCACTCGACTTAGTCAAGACCCTGAATCTACCATACTTTCAGATTCCATTTTGTTATTAAATCAAGTGTTAAACCTACACGACCAACTACAGTGTCGTTTGACCAGTCGACTACGACTAAACTACATAATGACAAATTTTAAGCTTATATGACCACTTACACAGTAGTTTCGACTAGTCGATTGTCACCAATATAAATAGAAAAAACAGAAAAAATTTCTAAGTATTGAAATTCATTCAAAGAGAAAAGAAGACACGAGCACTCGACCATTCATGGCCAACTAATTACGGTCGATCAATCAACCATTCATAGCCAACTAATTACGATTGATTATGTTGGGATTTATGCCCTAAAGACTTGTAATTGTAAATGTGAGCAAACATCAATAAAAGGATTTATTAGTCATTCACATAAAAGTAGTTTATTTTAGTTCATACGTTTATATATTGTAAGCGTAAAATTCATGATTGCAAAATGTAATCTCAATATGAGTATATAAAAGTCATATACAAGAGGATTCATTTTGAGATTGCAATCTAAAGAGTCCGTAGGTACTTTTTTTGTGGTTGATTTATTGCTACGGTTTATTCTGTAATGTATAGTGGTCTTATCCTAGACCACTCGTATAGTCGATATGAGAATGGAGGCACCTTATATGATGAGATCATATGGGACTGGGCTAGTGGCTGGGAAGGTCCGAACACTATATCGGAATCTAATCCTTCTTGACTGAAGTAGATGAGTACTTCCCTTAATGGTTGATTCATGGCTTGGACAATTATAAGGCCTCTCATTCTTCCGTAAGGAAGACAAGATTTAATTGTTCATTAGAAAAACAACGGTGCTTAAAGGAAAAAAAAAATAACTAGAGGGGTATAACAGATATGACCCAGCTCTAGTTATGAACTATTTGTAGAGAATCACACCATATGTAATTAGCTATATCAATGGACACTGAGATTTCAAGACTGTGTAAAACATCTGTAGTTTCGAGAGTTCAACTTCGGGCTTTTAATGGAATAACATCGAGGTTAATAATCGTGAAATATTAATTAAAGAGGTTTAATTAATATTTCTAAGTATTATTGGAGCTCAAAACTATAAATCCATCAGGTCCCTTTGCTAGCGCTTAAGGTTGTTAGTAACGAGGTTTACGGTAAATTAATTGGATTGTCCAATTAATAGTATTACAAAACTAATGCATTTTAATAAAAAGAATTGATTAAATAATATGATTATTTAATTAATAATTTAATAATTAAATAAAGATTAATAATTCAGAAGTATTAATTTTAATTATTAAATAGAAGGTTGCAATATCGAACAAAACAAAATAAAAGGAAGCGATAAAAACCGACGCGCTAAGCATATAGCTTAGTGGGTGTACACTAAACTCATTTATAAAAATCATAAATAACTTTGCATAATAAAATATCACAATGTTATCATATCTAAACATGATTTACAGAAATAAAACTGATGAAATTGATTCAATAGAAACAACTCAACTCAACACAATTAACAATTAATAAGCAATACCAAACCAAATCATGAACTCTTTTGTAAACATTTCTTGTTAAAACAATTTCAATTCTGTTACTATCAGTTTAACTTCAATACTGAAATAAACGTATAAACTCAATTTCTAAATTCACTTATAAACATATCATTTAATTCACTTCAATTCTGGCCCTCTGGAATACTTAACATAAACCAGGACTGGAATATGGGTTGTTCGATCACAGTATCTGTCTGTCGAACACAACTCCCACCCTAGGACGAATCCTACGAGTGGTACGTATCTCCCTACCCTAGGACCGAGGGTTCAGACCCTAGAGAGGTACATATCTCCCTATCCCAGGAACGAATCCTTAGAAAGGTACGTGTCTCCCTACCCCAGGACGAATCCGTGAGGAGGTACGTGTCTCCCTACCCCTGGACGAATCCATGAGGAGGTACATAATAAATCATCAATATCAATATCACTGTCGGTGCAATACTACTAAATGAACCCAGCTGGTATACCAACCTCCTATATCCGTTTTCTATGTCCAAGTATCCTAGGGCCCTTTCACAATATCATTTCTTTATGGTCAAATTAAATTTTATTAAATTCAAATCAATAAACACATTTACAAAATTCAAATATATCATCAATAATCATATAAAAGAAACTCAAATTTATATTCAAACTTATTTCACAAATGAATATCGAATTAAATTTCCCAAAAATCATTTAATCAATTTATCACAAACAATATATATATATATATATATATATATATATATATATTCAAAATCATCACATACAATATATATAATCTATATAAATATATATATATATATACCAAATCATTTCCAAAATCAATTTCATACAACAAATCATAAACAATATATCACAAATAATTAAAAACAATATAATATAACGATTCCGAAATATTCTGAAAAATCTGAAAAAAAAAATACGAAAACTAGTGTACACCAAACCTGGACAATTTCTAGACAATATTTCTTTCCTACTCTTCTTCTCCTTCTTCTTCTTTTTCCTTTCTCTCTCTTCTTTCTCTCTCCTCCTCTCTCACGGCTTCTTCTTCTTGGCTTTCTCTGCCAATTTTTTTTTTTGATCGCCTTTGTTTATGTTTTGGTTTGTCCCTGTGCCAAATTGACTTGGTTTTATTTTATTTTATTTTATTTTATTTTATTTTATTTTATTTCTTCTTATCACTTCCTCATGCCAACTCACCATCTTTATTTTTATTTTATTATTTTTTTTTTCACTAATAATATTATATATATATATATAATATCTTCTTAATTCCAAAATACACCCTTGAACTTCTTAAAATCCCACAATGACACAAATTTACTCTTAATCACATGTAATTTACCAATCCTCCTTTAATTATCAAACTAACCCACCAACCACACTCCATCTCAATAATATTCCAAAAATATTCCACACTTATCCAATTACCAAATTGACTTCACCAATATTCAATTGGACCTATTATTCTCCAAATGCACCATGAAAATAATATACTTTCTACCAATTTAAATCACATACTTAACTCTTGCATGTTTAATACTAATTAATAATAATCCAAGGATATTTATTCTATTTACGCAAAATTAGGGGCGTTACATCACCATTTCTATTAGGGTCCTGTTTCTCCTCTCTACAATATCATTCTGCTGTAGTGTTCCTGGAGCAGTGAGTTGGGATATTATCCCATGCTCAACCATGTAGTCTTCAAACTCTTGTTCGAGATACTCACCTCCACGATCTGATCGTAGAGATTTGATTGTTTTACCTAATTGGTTTTCAACTTCAGCTCGAAATTTTTTGAACTTTTCAAATGTTTCTGACTTATATTGCATTAGCTAAACATATTTGCATCTTAAGTAGTCGTCAATAAATGTGACATAATACTCATACTTATCTCTATCTTTAACACTCATAGGTCCACAGACGTCTGAGTGTATAAGCTCTAATGGTTGCATAGCTCTAAGCCCTTTTTTCTGTAAAAGGTCTCTTGGTCAGTTTACCTTCTAGACAGGATTCGCAGACAGGTAAAGTGCCAATCTTTAAATCACTTAAAGGTCCGCCTTTTACTAGTCTAGCTATTCTGTCATGATTATTATGGCCAAGTCTTAGATGCCATAGATACGTTTTATTTTCTTGAAAAACTATTTGTCGTTTTGTTTTAAGCTTTTCAATCTAAAATATTTCAATGTTAAGCAGTGTTGTATGAAGTCTAACTTCTCCCACTATTCTTGTTGAAAAGACATTTCTTATTCTAACGCGCATTGTGAAGGACCCCTCCTCCTGCTCTATCTAAGAATCAGTCCAATGTAAAGAAGAACAAACATGGTTAGTGGCCCCTGAACCTACTATCCAATGTGAAGAATCATCTTCCACTAAACAAGATTTAATGACAAGTACATCTGATTTGCTTTTCACTTTCTTCTTATTTGAGAGCTCTTCGAGATAATGTGGACAATTCCTCTTTCAATGACTAACCTCTTTTCAATGAAAACATTTTCCCTTTACGTTGTCAGTCGTGGTGCTTTTTATCTTGGACTTAGCCTTTGCTTTACTAGTAGACCTCTTCCTCTTCTTAAAACCAAAAGAAGATGGCTCAACAACATTTGCTTCGTCGATCTTACTTTTGACAGCTCGTCATGTGTTGGTTACAAGCTCTGGAGGACATTCCTCCGTATGCACAAATTTAAGGTCTTTACAGACCATGATTGCGTTCACGTTGTACTTCCATTTAGTATAGTTATCCCCGGTTAATATCTCATTTGCTAGGATTTGTAATAAAGCAGAAGACATTGTTGATATTAAAACATAAATAAATTAAAATCATTCATTTCATACATTCATATCATATGCTATATGTTTGACATAAAATTAAACATGATGTATGAACATATTTTAATGGAACTAGAAAATATCCCTAAAAATAGTTACAATGCCACGACAATCCAACATACCACAAACAAGTGTATAGGTAGGCCACGTCAAATCCTTGCATGTTAGATCGAGACATTTTCAATCGAATGATACACCAGAATAACTCTTTATTCTTATATCATTCAACCATCACTTTAATTCAGTCAAAATATTTAATTAACAACTTAATTATATCCTTGTGAGTGTAACCCACCGTTTCAGATTCCATGAATGTAACTTGAGAGTTGCCTAGGTAGGCTTGGTCAATCCCAAAATACATTTTGAAAACCTATCCATTAAGAAGTCAACCTTGATATTGACTCTCATGGACACCTTCCTTAAGGAGGACGAAAGCAAAACTGTCTCGAAGTGCCACTTGAATCTTACGGTGTTGAACTAACGATGGAGACTGCAGGATATAATATCAAATATCCCTCTCCCACTCACTATTTGTAATTTAAGGTTCCTAATAACTTCGAGTTACTAAATGTTATGTTTATAGTCTTTACTAAGATTTTATGGCTAACTAAAATCTAAGTTACAAGATATAATAAATTATTTGATTTTCAACTCTTAAACATCTAATTTATTATTCGATTTCTAATTTATATAAATTATTTAAATAAACTAGAAATTAAATGTGAATTTGCCAATTTTTAACTATTATTTGGTCCAATTATTATTATGGCTTTAATCAAATTAATCATAATAAATTATTGGGCTTAACTAATCTAATTAATTAAACCTTTTAATTAAAAGATTAGTTCATTAATGAGAATTACCAAGTTTTTACTCCTAAAAACTAATCTCATTATTTGGTCCAATTATAATTAAAGTCTTAATCATATTAATTCTAATTAATTAATGAACATAACTAATCTAATTAATTAAACACTTTAATTTATTAATAAGAATTACCAAGTTTTTAGTTCTAAAATATAATCTCATTTTTTATTGCCATTTATGAAGATGGTTACCACTTTAATCACATAAAAATTAAACAAATAAATCACGGCAATCATATATAACATGTTATAATGCAAATGTAGGCACACCTAATCTAGATGACATATATGTGTATGATCATGCTTTTTTTTTTTTAGAGCCTGTATGATCATGCTTTAAATACAATAAATCATCACATGACATAAATTTAAAGTATACATGAATGACCGAGTGACATAGGTTATTTAACTTAAAAAAATCTAATTACAAGTTTTAATCCAATGCATTCCTTGGCCTTCAAGTAATCCTTTGTCTTGAAGTCCATCATCCTTTTGTATTGGCTCCCTATCAAGTCCAACATGATTTAATTTAAGTAATACATCTCATGGGTTGAACTTTAAAGCCCATCACTTAAATTCTAGCAAGGTATGGTTATCCAAGAAGCCCATTGAACTATTCTTTTGCAAACTTCAAGTCCGCACACGCGCAAGAATTGCACACAACAATCTCAAATGCTTTAGGGCTGTCCGAACGGCTTCTATGGACTGCCATATTTTGTACCAAGGCTCACACGTTACCCTAATACGTATCTGAGGTCCAAACGAGGCCCAAAATAGCCCTAGCACACGCGAAGGTACGACTGCCAGCAGAGACACGAGTCGCGCATTGTAACACCCCCTGACCCGACCTACCTGGATCGATCCAAGGAGCTCTAACTGGTTTTCAAAACTTTTCTAATATGAGTTTATAGTTTGAAATCTTTATAGACACAAATGTAATTTGGCTTTCAAAATCGTTTCTAGTGAGCCCATCAAAACTATTTGAAAAATTTTGCCAGAGTTTCCTCTGTTTTTCTAACTTTCCAAAAATTCTGTTTTCAACAAAAACTCAAATAGTATAAGATTCAACACTTCAAAATTCATTTCTCAATCATATGCGCACTCTACCGTATAGTGCGACTTCCCAAACATTTTCAATTGAAACAATACATAATCAATATTTACAAACTTTGAAAAACATAAACCATTAAACAAATATTTACAAAACTTATATATATGACCAATTTACAAACTTCTGTATATGCATGCTTAACTGAATGATATACAACCAAAGATCAAATATAACTACTTAAAAGTATGGTGACTCTGAACCTCTGTCTGCAGCTACCTCCGCTTTAGTCTTTTTCTCCGATGGTATCTCTGTTACCTACGCGTGATAAAATCAACGTGCTAAGTATATCGCTTAGTGGGTGTACACTAAATATAATTTCAGAATTCACAAAATAACTTTTCAAAATAACATGTCATGATAATATTATATTCAAACATATTATTATTATTAAGCAACACCATTAAATAGATAAATCATATAAAATCAATTTCTCAATTCTCTTTTAAACATTTTATCCAATTCATTTCAATCCTAGCCCTTTGGTATACTCAACATAATTTTCTGGACTGGAATATGGGCCGTTCGACATCGACACTCGATGGCTACCCGTCGAACATAACTCCCAACCCTATGACCGGCACTTGGGGCCTGTTACATCTAAGGGTGGTACGTATAACTCCCTACCCTAGGACCGGGTACTCGGTATCCTTAGGGAGGTACATAATATCAATATCATAACTCCCTACCCCAGGACGAATCCTTAGGGAGGTACGTAATGTCAATATCAATATCAATATCGGTGCAGTACTGTTAAAATAACCCAGCTGGTATACCAACCTCCTATATCCATTTTCTATGTTCAAGTATCCTAGGGCCGTTTCACAATACACAATTTTCCAACTTTCATATCAATTCATTTCATTCATTTCGAAATCAACAACTTTAATTCGAAACTCTAAATCAAATTCAACAAGTGTAATTACCAAACAATATTCGTAAATCATATGTATTTAACTTCTTGAAAATTTTACAATTATTTCATACAATATTTTGAAATAATTTATTTCAACATAATCATTATAATCGAAATACGATCAAATCAAAATATTCAAATAAAGAAATGTATGAATATATATCCACCAAAATATTCAAAAGTCTTAGATTCGAATCAAAATACATATTAAATTTATAAAGATTTCAGAAATGAGTGTACACTAACCTGGATACCGTTTTTACGAATTTTTATTTTCTAGATTTCCTTTTTCCTTCTCCTACTTCTTTTCTCTTTCTCCCTCCTCTTTTCCTTCTCCTTCTCCTTTCTTCTTCCTTTCTTCTTCTTCCTCTTCTCTTCTTCTTCTTTCTCTTCTTCTTTTTCTTTTTCTCTTTTTCTTTCTCTCGCTCTATCTCTTTATTTCTATTTTCTCTTGCTTTTTTGTGAAGCTTTCCACCGCCATCTATTTTTTTTATAAAGTTTTGGTCCTCGCGACCTATGATCGCGCCACCTGGTCGCGGTGCTCACTGGAGTGTTTTTACCGCTTTTATCGCGATCAGCCATCGCGGTGTCTGGTCGCGATATTGGTCGCGATGCTCACTGCTAACTTTTTCCTTTTTCTTCATGCACTCTTTCTAGACCGCTCCACCTAGTCCACTTGTTTACCTAAAAATTAATCCAAATAAACACATTACATCATTTTCACATAATTAATAACAATTATGAGTATTTTTCGTAATTAATAAAAATTATGGATGTTACACGCATTGTACGCATAATGGGAGTTTTGGCTGCAGTTTTTCTCTCTGATTTTCTGCTACTTTTCTAGAACAATGTTCGACAATATTTTCCAAAATATTCTAGCAAAAATTGTCTGCGAAAAAACCACATGGGCAGCCCCGAAGCACTGCGGCAGCCCATCCGCTGCTGCTACTGTGTGCAAAGGCAGCCCCTTAGCTGGTTCTTTTTTTTTTTTTTTTTTGGTGTCTTCTACAGTCACGATCTTATTCGCAATACAAAAATAATATACAAAAAAAAATAGCAAAAAGAGTATATAAAAACAGCCATTAAAATACAATTGTCTTTCCCAAAACAAAAAAAAAAACCCATAATACCATATAATTAACAACCATTCATGCTTTATGTATACAATTAAAATCATATAATCTAATCATACAAACCCTAGATTGTGCCTACACATGTCATTTATCAAGAATCAAGGAAAGAAAAGAAAATTAAGAGCACAAAAAATTATAGTTTTCTTTTTAGCATATATACAAAAACATCATAACCAGTCTCTGATACCAATTGAAGGGAGAAAAAATTGATTTATCGAATAAATGCAGCGGAAATAGGTTTTAAAACTTTTTCTTTTCTTGAAAACTCTTTTCACAATGATCTTGTTATTGTACATATGCGAATTGAAACTTTAGACTACAATTACCTTTGACGCGTTTCTTGAATCTTTAACTTCTTAATTCCCAACAACTACCACCTAGACGTAGTAGGAGGATTGTACGTCAACCTGAATGCTATTTAGATATTGGAAAGGCAGAGAGTGTCATTTCTAATGATAGTGTGGATGACCCATTGTCATTTAGATATGCAATGGAAAATTCTAAGAAAGAGGAATGGCTAAAAGCCATGAATCTCGAAATGGAGTCCATGTACTCCAACTCCGTCTGGGAACTTGTAGACTTACTTGATGGGATAAAACCAATAGGGTGTAAGTGGATTTACAAAAGAAAGAGAGAAGTAGACGGAAAGGTAGAAACCTGCAAAGAAAGGCTAGTGGCAAAAGGTTATACCCAAAAGGAGGGGGTCGATTACAAAGAGACCTTCTCACCAGTAGCTATGTTTAAGTCTATTAGAATACTTTTATTCATAGCTGCCTATTTCAATTACGAAATTTGGCAAATGGATGTCAAGACTGCATTCTTGAATGTCAATCTTGATGAAAGCATCTCCATGATGCAACTAGAGGGATTCATATCCTAAGATCAATAGCAAAAAGTTTGCAAAGGTTTATTTATAGACTCAAGCAAGCATCTAGATCTTGGAATATTAGGTTTGATACTGTTATCAAAACCTATGGCTTTGAGCAAATGTTGATGAGCCTTGTGTGTACAAGAACATCACTGACAAGAAAGTAGTATTTCTGGTCCTTTATGTAGATGATATCTTGCTCATTGAGAATGACATCAGAAGTAAAGGGTTGGCTTGCTAACCAATCCAAATGAATAATTTGGGAGAGACAAGTTATATTGTAGGGATCCAGTTAATAATGGATCGCATGAACAAACAGTTAATATTGTATCAAGCATCGTATATCGACAAGGTACTTGTACGATTTTAGATGAAGAACTCCAAGAAAGGTAATTTACCTTTCAGGCATGGAGTTTATTTATCTAAGAAATAGTGCCCTAAAACACCTCAAGAAATTGAGGATATTGAGACGTATTCCCTATGCGTCAGCAGTAGGTAGTCTCATATATGTTATGCTTCATAGTGGGAGTAGCCAGCAGATATCAGTCCAACCCAGAATTAGATCATTGGGTTACTGTTGTAATGGTCAAAAATAGCCCAAAAGGCTTAGACCCAAAAAACAGCCCAAAACCAACGGAGATGGCCCAAAAACTAAAAACCTAACGCTCGACAAAAACCAACAAAAGCCCTTATTTAGTTAAACACGTGACCCAAAGGTCAACAACTCAAACACACGACACAACGGTTGACATAATCATTAGACAGGGTAGTGCAGTCAACTCAAACTCATACCCGCTATTAGGCAACTCATTCAACCCTTGACTAAATCAGTTGACTTGGTCTAAGCATTGCCCAGTCAAAGTCTTCGAGATATCAAGAATCCCGAATATCTCGGGACACGACATTTCTTGGGATACGGATGTAATAGGCACCTACCCAATCCCTATAAATACAGCCTCTCGGCTTCATTATTAATGGTCAAGCATTTTTTTACTTAAGCTATTATTCTGATATCAAGCAATCGCACTAGTGCACGACATAGCCTCTCATCGTATCATTACGCTCGACGTAATGTCATATAGCGCTTGACATATATCACATACTGCACGACATACCCTCTAATAAGGTATTAAACGTTTTGCTCTTCTTTTCCCCATTTAGATTCACTATCTAACTTGGGCGTCGGAGGCTATGTGGCTAGCACCACCCGGTGTCCCAAGAGCACGACACTCTTTTCTTTATTTTGCAGACCGTCATCCCCTCCCTTCATACACAGTAGACCGCCAGGTCACCAAGCGTAGATTTCAGCATTTACAATTTGGCGCCCACCATAGGGCACAACGTTATTCGATCAGCAAACCTTCAACGATCCATCAAAATCATGGCGGAAGAATCAAACCCCATTATGTTGGAAGCCTAACTCGCAATCCTGATAGAGCAAATGAATGAAAACTCGGAGCAACTCCGAGCGTTAAAAGCGAAGAACAAGGCTGTTCGTGTTGAGAACAAAGACTTGCAGAACAAGGTTGACACTTTGGCGACGTCAACCACTCCACCACCAGGTTTTGGCCACGTACATTACGAAGTCAACAACCCCGCATCTACTCCAGGACAAGCGACTCCCACGATGCTAACTTCCAATGCACGACATTCGATTTTTGAACTAAGGTCGAGTGCAATCTCCAATCCTGTACTGGAAGGTGACCAGGCAGCAGAACTAACCGCGCTTAACGCAACAACTATGGCGACTGTTGCCCAAAGGGAAATAAGCCAACAAGCTCCCCCGAATACGAAAGTTGTCCTACCTTCAACGATGCCTGCAGTCAACGTGCACATAGCACCAGCCTTGCACACAACAGGTACGGTAGGCTCAACCTCTACTTTATCTGACCCCGAACTTGCACGTAAGTTCGTAGAAATGGAATCTTTGATCCAAACACATTCCTGTAATACTAGCTCCCATCAAGAAGAGCTCGATCAACAGCTTTGCGAACTCACCTTTTGTCAATACCATCGCCCTCGTCGAAATGCCAAAAAAGTTCAAGCACGACAGATCCAGACGACCCCACGTCGTATAGTACCATCAACGCATGTTCATGGCTGCAATCCCTAGAGACCTATGGGAAGCATGCATGTACAAGGGGTTTAGATCCAGCTTAGTAGGCCCAGCGTTGCAGTGGTACATGAATCTGCCTAATAATTTCATATTGTCGTTCGCACAGTTAAACGACATGTTCATCGAACAGTTCGCCACCAGTCGAAAGCTTGAAAAGCAGTCGGACAACCTCTACACAATCAGCCAACGTCGCGACGGGCTTCTGCGCAACTATGTGGGACGATTTAACAAAGAGAAAGTGTTGATCCCTCACTACAACCAGGCCACGGCTATCTCCGCCTTCAGGAAGGGGCTCCTCCATGATTCCAATCTCTACAAAAAGTTAACGAAATATCCCTGCAAAATCATAGAGGACTTCATCGCCAAAGCTTAGGCTCAGATCAAATGGGAGGAAGATGAAGTCAACTATACTCCATCGACCCGCAACAGAAATGATGAAAGACGCAAGCAACGCGTCAAGCTTTAGTCAGCAAAATGTAGGCTCGAGCCCTACGCAACGAGTCGACAGATCGACAAGCCACGGGACAACCGCACTCTGTGCGCAGGCTACCACGATAACCAGAAAGAACTAGAGCCAGAGTCCTCGAATACTATCTCAGCATCACTCCAGCCGAAGTTGTCGCAACCATGTAGAACCTGGGCAATTCAATGAAATGGCCCGGAAGAATGTCAAGCTCTGCAGATAAGAGGGACTCGACTAACTGGTGTGACTTTCATGTAGACCACGGCCACAAAATGGAAGACTGCATTGCATTAAAATTTGAGGTAGTCGAGCTCTTGAAAATGGGGCATCTGAAGGAGCATCTCACTGACAAGGGTAAAAGCACCTTGGCTCGTAGAGACGATCGCCAAGGCGAACACAACACGCCTCCTCCCGATCCCCCATGACACGAAAGAGTCGTATACATTATCACAGTGGAGTGTCGTACTCATCAGCAAAACGGCACACACGACAGGCAGGTAACCCCGAGGCTCATCTCAAAAATACAGTCGACCCTGTGTACGACCACATCATCAGCTTCAACAATAACGAGTACACAAAATTGCTCAATCCACACCACGACGCGCTCGTGATATCACTCCATGTCGCCAACTGCCTACTAAAACGCATCCTCATTGATAATGGGAGCTCGACAAACGTGTTATTTCTTGAAGCTCTACGAGAGATGCAGATCGACGAGTCGACTATCATACAACGCTCTACAGTGTTAGTCGGATTCAATGGTGAGCATAAGAACACAATCGGGGAAATCACCCTCCCTGTTTACACAGAAGATGTCAACATCAACACTCAGCTCATAGTGTTCGACTGCCCTTCAGCATACAACATCATTATGGGTCTACCATGGATACACGATATGCGAGCCATCCCCTCGACATACCATCAAACACTCCATTTTCCAACCAATTGAAGAGTGCGTGAAATTCGTGGGGAGCAATGACTTTCAAGAGAATGCTATATAAATACCCTGAAGAGCAAACCAACTCCATTATAACAATTACAACAGTCGACCCCAGGGCTCAAACAACACAGTCCAAAAATGGAAGAGCTCGACGAAGTCCAAATACACCCGAATTTTTCGGAGCACAAAGTCCAGATTGGGTCACTCCTCAAACTAGATATCAGAGCTCAACTAATCAATTTCCTAGCTCAACACTACGACTGCTTCGCGTGGTCACACGCTGATATGATAGGGATAGATCCTAATCTCATGGTCCATGAACTCCGAGTCGACCTCGATGTGAAACCTATTAGGCAAAACGAAGGAAATTTGCTCCCGAGCGAAACAAAGTAATCAACAACGAGATACAAAAACTTATCGATATTGGATCAATAAGGGAAGTCCACTACGTTGATTGATTGGCAAACGTAGTGGTCGTGCGAAAGAAGAATGGGAAGTGAAGAGTATGCATCGACTTCACGGACTTGAATAAGGCGTGCCCTAAAGATTCCTTCCCCCTACCTCATATCGATATGATGATGGACGTAATAGCAGGGCACGAACTTCTTAGCTTCATGGATGCTTTTTCAGGATACAACCAAATCCTAATGCATCCGGATGACCAATAGAAGATAGCCTTAGTAACTGAGCACGACATCTTCTATTTTAAGGTCATGCCCTTCGGGCTCAAGAACGCGGGGGCAACAGACCAACGACTAGTAAAAACAATGTTTAGGAAAATGCTCAGCACGACAATGGAGGTACATATCAATGACATGCTCGTCAAATCTCTCCAGGCATAATGACATCTGGAACACCTACAGCAAGCCTTCGATACACTCCCAAGTATGGTATGAAGCTGACTTCGAACAAATGTTCTTTTGGAGTGTCGTCCAGAAAATTCCTCGACTACTTAATCACTCATCCAGGAATCAAAGCTAATCCATATCAAATTCAGTCAATCATGGGAATTCCTTCCCCGCGATCAGTGAAGGAGGTTCAAAAGCTTACCGGTCAGATAGCAGCGCTCAACCGCTTCATCTCCAAGTCCTCTGAAAGGTGCCAACCTTTCTTCGACACTTTGAGGAAAAACAAGAGCTTCAAATAGACAGAGATGTGTGAAGTCGCGCTGCAGCAACTAAAAATGTACCTGTCGAGCCCTCCATTGCTTTCGAAAACTGCTAACGGAGAGACATTCTACATGTACTTGGCAGTTTCAGAAATAACTGTCAGCACAGTTTTAGTGCACGACATCAAGCAAAAGCAACTCCCTATCTACTACACTAGTAAAACCTTGCTCGACGCAGAGAAAAGGTACAGTCAGATGGAAAAATTAGCCCTAGCATTGACATCAGCTGCCAGGAAGCTATGACCATACTTTCAACGCCATCCAATTGTATGCTCAAGACATTCCCTTTAAAGAATGTACTGCACAAACTAGAACTCTCCGATCGACTTACCAAGTGGGCGGTAGAGCTGCGTGAGCACAACATATCCTATCGACCACGAATAGCCATCAAGTCCCAAGTCCTTGCGATTTCGTCGCTGACTTCACTCCAGACATACAGAAGTGTCGAGCCCTACTTAAACACTCTCTGTCGATGGCTCCAGCAACTCCAAAGGCAGCAGGTTGGGTCTAATATTACAATAACCAGAGAACGACATCATCGAGCAATCAATCAGATGTGGTTTTAAGGCCACGAAAAACGAGGCCGAGTACGAAGCCCTCATCGTTGGACTAGCGCTCGCCAAAAGCATAGGCATAAAACAGATCAAATTCCAATGTGACTTGCAACTGATCGCACCACTGCTTGAAGGAACCTACCAAGCAAAAGACCCAAAGATAATAGCCTACCTGGCCATAGCCATGGAACTACGCTCGACATTCAGACACTTCAAACTCGAGTAAGTACCGAGAATGGAAAATGAACATACTGATGCCTTAGCCAATTTAGGCTCAGCCATTTAGATAGTCGAGCCCAAAAGCATACCTCTTGTATATCTATAATGGCCAGCAGTTTGGGCAAATAAAGAAGAGATCATTTTATTGACATTGAAGCCAACTGGATGACTCTACTGCTCAATTACCTCCTCAACGACATGCTACCAGCCAACCGCAACGAGGCGCGCAAACTAAGAATAAAAGCGGCCTGCTTCAGTGTCATCGACGGTAAACTATACAAAAGGTCTTCTCTGGACCCTACTTGCGTTGTGTCAACACGACAGAAGCTAATCTCATCCTCAAGGAAATGCACGAGGGCGACTGCGGAAATCATTCTGGAGCCAGAAGCCTAGCTAGTCTAGCCCTCACTCGCCAACAATGAGGTCAGATTCAGCAAACTATGTCAAAAGGTGCGACAAATGCCAGAGATTTGCACAGGTCACGCATCAACCTCCTGGGCGACTACACAATGTAACATCCCCATGGTCTTTCATGAAGTGGGGCATGGACATTGTTAAGAAAATGCCGACCGCGATAGAAGGAAAAGTCTACATGCTAGTTCTCACCGACAACTTTAGCAAATAGGTCAAGGCCGAAGCCTACCAGCGAATCCGAGACTTCGAAGTGAAAGCTTGGAAGAACATAATGTGTCAATTCGGCATTCCCAAGGAAATAGTCACCAACAACGGCTCACAATTCATTTCCTTCGAGTTCCAAGACTTTTGCGAAAAGTATGGAATCAAGTTTAGCTTCGCGACACCGTAATACCCACAGTCGAACGGACAAGCAGAGTCAACCAACAAGACGATCGTCAGCACCTTGAAGAAGAAACTTGACCCAGCCAAAGGGCTATGGGTCGACATACTCCCCAAAGTCCTATGGTCATACAGAATCACTCCACGAGTATTAACCGGGCAAACGCCTTTTTCCTTAATAAATGGGGCTGAAGCTATTCTACCAATCGAATCAAAGGTTCACACCACAAGAGTCGAGTGCAACCACAAAAGAAGCAAACTCACAAGTACTGTCATACGAGCTCGACACGCTTGATGAACGACGAGACCTAGCAACCATCTGACTAGCGAACTATCAACAAATGATCGCCTGACACTACAATAAGAATGTTCATATTCTAGCTTTCAAAGAATGAGACTGGGTACTTCGTCACATGTTCCAAAACACAAAAGAACTAGGAACTGGCAAGCTAGAAGTTTCTTTTTAACAAATGGCTCTACGCTCGACACTAATATATAAATAGCGTGCGACATTTACTGCTAAGTACCGTAGAAGGGCTTACAAACAAGTTTTCATACAAGAACTAATCTAGACTAAGATCTAGAGACAGTTTTTTATAAAAATAAAAGAAACTTCTAGCGCAAGAAACCAAGAACGAGAACACAACAGGAATGAACATGACAGTATACAAAAAAGCACAAGAAACATATTTCAACAAAAGCGAAAAATAAAAGAAACTTATGGCAAAAGGTTCCAAAAGTACATACCTTGAAGATTTGTGGAAGAAGAGGCTTGAAATCACGCCAAAAATTGCCTAGAAATGGAAGAAGAAGATTCTGGAGAAACAAGAGTAGCGTTCTACAAAAAGAAAAACAAAGGCGGCAAAGTGAAAAGATAAAAATGAGGGGGAAACCTGGTTAAATAGGCCCCAAAATGGTTACCCCGTGAACGACACTTGGTATCCATCTACTGGTGAGACGACAACTGATGAAACGCTTCATCATTACGGTCGCCGCCTCTTCTCGAAACCACGCACGCCATCAAAGTCATAAGACACCACTAAAGGCCCCTACGGTCGACATCAACGCTTCACCCCTATGACAAATGCGTTCACGACTCTTCACCACACAACGGCATCGAGTGTTCACTCAAACAACTTTGCTCGCCTGCATTGACCTCTCCAGACCAACTTCGTATTACTAAATTCGCAGTCGACAGTTATCACCGCACAACATCAACAAATGCAAACTTCAAATGCAATTCGACACACGGCCTATTTAGTCGAGCTCTTTACACTATGCTTATAGTTTTATAAAAAACTAAGAGAGTAGGGGACAAACTGTAGTGGTAAAAAATAGCCCAAAAAGCTTAGACCCAAAAAAAGGGTCCAAAACCAATAGAGATGGCCCAAAAACTAAAAACCTAGCACTCGACAGAAAACCAACAAAAGGCCTCATTTAGTTAAACACGCGATCCAGCGGTCGACAGCTCAAACACATGACACAACGGTCGACATAATCATTAGATAGGAGTAATTTAGGTATTAATTTATTCAAGTTATTTCTTCTAATCCCCATGACTAGTTGTTATTTTATGTTTATTAGCACATATTGAGGGGGAGACATTTTATAATCATATTTGGTGATGGCTTTAATTGTTGCTTATGCATATTCTTGATTCGACAAAATGATTATTGTGGTAATTAGTATTAATTAGTGTTTACACTTGGTATCATTATCGTGTTACTCACCAATGTTCTTAGGAAGAACATAGTTTTGTATTTCTTTTACTCAGGTAGTAGATACGACTTACTGAAAACATTGAAGACGTTTAGATTAGGCTTCTCTATGTAATTTTTGAGTTTTCGAGTATTGTGTAAACAATCACTTGATTGTTGGTGAGTTTGTTGTTTTATCACGGAATAGCCAACGGGGAAGATTGTAAATTCTAGATTTTGTTGGTTTGATTTTGTGAGCACAACATGTTTGTTTGTAAATCTTAATTACCTTAGTTAGAGTATAATTTGAGCATATCAAAGATTCGAAGAGATCATAAGAAGACAATGAGATTACTCAAGAGTGTACTAAAAAGGTAAAATTCGAAGAGTCGAAAACTCTCTTAAACTCTTGAGATCAGTAGAACACACATAATATGTTCATAGCATTTGCGTTTGAGTAATAACATATTTGTTTAAATGTTTTATAAGTGTCGAGTCTTATTTATTTTGTTTTGGTCTAGTTTAAAAATTATTTTCAAACATTTTATGTTTTTTTTAATATCTGACCATTGTATGCATTTTTTTTTTTCTATAATTCTTTATCTACTCATCCAAATGGTGTTATGTACATTTCCATCGATATAAAGAACGAAAAGTTTTAAGATCGTTTGGTCAGATTACAGAAGATCGAAAACAGGTGACGTGTAGAAAAACTGCACTAGTGGGCAGTAGCTCACTGCCAAAGAAAGAGAACAACCCCCCCCCCCCCCCCCCCCCCCCCCCCCCATCAACATGATTGACTGACTCTTGTGTATATCATATATAAACTTTTCTTGTGCAACCTGCTTGTATACACACAAATGGATTAATTGATATCCTAACACTTTCACCGTGAACCTTGAATTTAAGTCACTTAATTTGCCTCACGCGATTTTGAGGTAACAATAATTGCAGTCCATTCGAAAAACTTTTATCTCTCTATGATTTTTCTCTTGCTCTATAAAAATCTATGTCCGTCTCATCATCACTTTCAAGTAACAGAGGATTTTTTGCAGGAAGAAAATTGACCATTTAGACCCTCTAAATTAGCCCCATCCATTTCTGTACATGATATCGATATCATTTGAAATATCCATGTCATCATCACCATAGTACATGTCATGCATCCATATCATGTGATTCATCCATCTTCAAAAGGGTAAATAGGTAAACATATAACTGTGTAATTAATTAACTAGAGAGATAATCTATTTGAGCATTCATTTCATCTCCCAAATAGAGCTAAATACTTAAATTCACAACACTTAATTTAAAGTATATTTTTTTTCGAACTCAAATTATATAATGGGAATTTAGTAAAATTATCCAAAAATAAATTCAAAATTGCAAATGTACCCACCCTCCACTAACTTTTGCATCATATACCCAAAATATTTTTTGGACAAAAATGCCCTCACTTTAACCTTACCCCACATTTTTTTTCATTGTTTTTTATAGAGGTTCTCTTCTTCTTCTTCAACTTTTTGTTTGCTCTTCCTTCTCCGCCGCACAACTTGATTCTTCCTCCGCCGCGTCTTCATCTTCCGCCGCAACAACGAAGTCTTCTTATTCTTTCGCCGCATCGTCTTCTTCTCTGCCGCAGCGTCTTCTGTATTAGTGTGTGCTCCCTTTCGTTTTAGAAATCTAAGTGTGTACTGTGTAGTTTTACTTTTGTATCACATAAATATCTTCTTTTTTTTCCCACAACAAGTTTTCCTGATATTTTCTGGCATAGTTTTACTTTTACAGTGACATATATCCTGATGTATATTTGCTAATTAAACCATTTTGGGTGCAACAGCGCCACAGCTATATATTCTTGATTTACTTCTACTAATGTTTTTTTTTTA